>CM076455.1:2280990-2573490 GCA_038419695.1 Scomberomorus guttatus
ACATCACAGAATAAGTGAAAAGTTTGACTATGGCAATCTACCAAATAGTTGTCATGATATTTCACTCTGAGAACAAAAATGCTAACGTTACGGCAGTGCTAGAGGATCAATCAGAATATCAACAATGCCAATAGGATTCAACCTCTGGGGAACATGAATGTCTGTACAAACAGTTGTTGAGATATTTCAGTCTGTCTTCACATTTAAACGATATCACAGACAACACGTTGTATTGAGCATAAACCGACTCGTAGCTTGACTTGAGCCTGAGTCAAATCCTCCAACAGCAAACTGATCTCCTTTTAGATGTACAGTCTGTTAACATAAAAGAGACGAACATAACAGCCGACAACACCTGAGCCCGATCAGAGGCAGATCTGTGCCCAGTCTAGGCTTTACATCCAACAGCTGTTCTGGCATAAGACCAGCGCAAATCCTGAAACCACTGTCGTGGTATCAAAACTCTTTAATATTTATAAGATCACACTCAAACTCAAAAAAGGAACCAAAACCAATCAAACCAATGAAACCAGTAGATCCAGTATCAGCTGACCTCAGCCTGTCAGGTGGGATATTGTTTTTCATGCCCGTTGTTGTTTTTCACTTGTATTTGCATATTAATAACACACACACACACTGGGGCTTTAGATTGGTGTGTGTGTGTTTTGGATATGTGTGCAGTAACGTGTGACCAAATGTTTGTATGTATCACTGTGTGTGTGTGTGTGTGCAGGCCAGACAAGCCAAGGACAGCACTGAGACAGACACACAGACCGACATACATGCAGAAAATGAATAAACAAACAGCAGAACACACACACACACACACACACACACACACACACACACACACACACACACACACACACACACACACACACACACACACACACACACACACACACACACACACACACACACACACACACACACACACACACACACACACACACACACACACACACACACACACACACACACACACACACACACACACACACACACACACACACACACACGGTGGAACAAATGGACATTACAGCAAAAGTTGTGCACCAGCACACACACTCAGAGTCATTGTCTCTATCTCCTTTCCTGTTACACACACACAGACACACACAGACACACACCCTGTGGCGGCAGCTTGTGTGTGTGTCTGTGTGTGTGTGTGTGTGTGTGTGTGTGTGTCTTTATGAAATCACAGAGGGTCTGACCGCCTCATAGTAATTATGCTAATTGCCTGGATGCCCTTGCCTTTATTTATGCGCGGCTGCTAAGATAAATAAAAGGAAATTGCTTTGGATCTAACTGTATTCATTTCAGCATGCTAACTAGAATGCTAACACCGCTCGCTGCGTCAGTGTGTGTGTGTGTGTGTGTGTGTGTGTGTGTAGCAAGGGAGTGAGCGAGCAAGTGAAGGGGGGGTTGGGGGGGTTGCACAGATTTGTTTACCCTTCACAAATTCTGCAGGTAATTGCAATTTTGATTGTACATGTATTTATTTTATTCTGTGTGTGCGCGCGTGCGTGTGTGGATGGATTGTATTGATGTGTTTGTGTGTGTGGCAGTGAGGTGGGAGGGTTACGGCGTGCGTGTGTGTGTGTGTGTGTGCTTCCTGTCTCTCAGTCCTCTGTCATAATGAAACGCTTTGTTCTATTAACCAGAATATAACTGTGATCATGTGATATCACTGAAAGCTCCGGGAAAAGCTAATAAGTGGACCTTAGGCCACAACAGTTAGGATTGGATTCAAAGGATTCAAAGGTTTTATTTGTCACACACAGAGTTGTACAGTGATGTACAGTTTTGCAGTTAAATGACATTCTGGTAGCTCCAAGGGAGGAGGAGGCTTAGCAGATTATTAAGAAATATAAAACATAAAAACAAATGAAGAAACGTATAAATAAGCATTAAAATATAGATTAGATAGATAACTAACATACACTTAATGTATAGTTAGCAGCAGAATGTGCAACAGCAGAGACAACAGTGTATTTGCTACATTTACACTATACACCACATTTTCTACATTTCCTTATTTATAGCTCTGACAGCCTGAGGATAAAAACTCCTCCTCAGCCTCTCTGTCTGGAGCGTCTGCCAGACTTCAGCAGTGCAAACAGGCCGTTACTGGGGTGAGAGGAGTCTTTGGCAATCTTCCGGGCCCTAGTCAGTACCTGTCTGCTGCGTATGTCCTGCAGATTGGGGAGAGAGGTTTCTGTGATGCGCTCTGCAGTGCGCACCGCCCTGTGGAGGGCTTTTCGGTCCTGAGAGCAGCAGCTGCTGTACCAGGCAGAGATGCTCCCAGACATGATGCTCTGGATAGCTGCAGTGTAAAAGCTTTTTAGAATGGCTGGTGATACTTTGAGTTTTCTAATTAATAGGAACTCACTCTCTGCACTGGGGACCTGTTTATGCAGAGGGGGGTGTATGGTTCGTCCTGTCTTCCTCCTCTGATTGGTTTGTCAAAGTATGTTTTTGTGTGATATAATGTTAGCACCTTTCTGCTAAACAAAGTACAAACAGTAGCAGCATAACAGTTTATTATTAATCTCAGTATAAAGAAAAAAATGGAGCTTAATATTTTTATTTTAATTAAACTATTGGGGTATTTTTTTGCCTTGTTAGCTGCAGACTGAAGTCAGCTGTTCAATTAGTCCATCTCTACACAAACTGATCAGATTGTGATGAAATCTATTGATCACATTCCTGCTGCCCAGAGGATGAACCCCTTTAGATTTTAATGACCACATGACATTTCCTGTAGCACCACCTTCAGGACAAACACCGAGGCTTTAATAAATCCATAAAATGTAGAAAGACAAACACACACACGCACACTTAGAGGCACACACACATCTAAATGTTAGGCCACAGACAGTAAAAGAAAGAATTAACTCTCACACACACACACACACACACACACACACACACACACACAAATGTCTAAATCTGGGCGTTCAGACATTAAAAGAAAGAATTGCAATTGATTAGTGAGCGCTGCTGAATGGCTCGCTCCCTCTGCTTCCCACCTCCTGCAGATTACTGCATCGATCGCCCTCACACACCCACACGTATACACAACACACACAGCAGATGAGGCCATCTTTTAACCATTCAGAACGGGCGGTTTAAATGTTACTGTCTAGCTCTCTGCCTCTTAATGACAAATGGAAAAACAGTGTGTGTGTGTGTGTGTGTGTGTGTGTGTGAGAGAGAGAGCAAGAGAGGGAGGGAGGGAGGGAGAACAAATGAATTGTAAAAAAAAAAGACAGAAAAATGGGGGGAGAGAGTGATATATAGGAAAGAAGACAAATAAAGAAATCAAGAAACAAAGAGAAAGGGAGAGAGGGAGGGAAGGTGATTAAAAAGGAATAGAGAGAAAAGAGAGAAGAAGAAGATCAATGGAGAGAGAACAGGATACAGGGGTAAAAAAGGAGAAACTTAGGAGAACAAGAAAGAGCAAGAGGAAAAAGTAAGATGATCAACAAAGGAGAAATTGAGAGAGGAGAAACATTATACCCACATGTGAAGGTTAAAGGACACATATTCTGCACATCTCCAGCTCTATATTTATATTCTGGGGCTCTACTGGAATATCTTTGCATGATTTCCAGTTAAAAGCTCCTTATTTATCTTATACTGGCCCTTTATGCAGCCCCTCAGTTCAGCCTCTGTCTGAAACAGGCCGTTTTAGCTCCTGTCTCTTTAAGGCCCCCCTCCTGATTGGTCAGCTTCAGGAAGCTTCCTCCGGCTCCGGAGGCTACGTAAACAAACTATAGTAGCAGGATTTCACTTCTTTTTCTCCTTCTTTACTCCAAATGTCAACTTCTCAAATCCATCCGTACATGTTGGAGCTGAATCAGATCTGAAATATGAGAGTCAACACATGGAAACACCTTAGCAACCACCTTAGCAACCACGGCTACAGAACGGACCGCCGATTACAGGAATGCGCAACAAGCCAACATCAGCTAGTCAGTAAGGTTGAAAAAACTTTTTAGGAGAGCAGTTTGGAGCCCTGACTTCTGACTTGCAGGGAGCATTTCTACATACGTTCACCTCTTTGACCATGTTTAACATCCGACATCAGAATATGTCCCTATTTAGGATATTGTTTAAAGAAAACAGGGAATTAGTAGTAATATACACATTTTAATTTTAATTAAAAATATACACAATTTATAGTTAACAGGCTAAAAATCACAAGTACAGTCCTAAAAGCTCTTTAAAGTTTGTCCTGGTTAAAAAAAGAAAAAGATAAATTAAAACTTAAAAATTGAACCATCTTTCCTCCTTTTAAAGAAATTGAAAACAAAAAGAAATGATTAAAAATGTTCCTCTGAGTCTGACAGGATATAAATAACAGAAAATCACAAAAGGCAAAATTTGTCCCCTTTAGACATCAGATGTTGGAACCTGGCTGCAGGGATTATTAGACTGATCTTACATTAGCTCTGTGTGAGAAAACATTTCTCATTTGAACAGAACAGTGAGGCAGCTCAGTGGAGTTACCAACTCAGAGAGCTGTGGCAAAACACTGCAGGGTCGTCCTGCAAAAAACTTAAACCAGGCTCGATTTTTGCTGCAAAGCAGTGTAACGTCATCTGGAAATCACATACAGAAATACATACACAGAACAGGGAGTGAAAGCAGAGGAAGAGGAATGGTGTAAAGTAAAGAAGAGAGGGGGAGAGGGAAAAGGGAGGGGGAACAAAGACACAGAAAGGGAGGTGATGGAAAAAAGGAAATGATGAAGATGATTAAACAAAGATGATGAAAGAACAGAGTGAAAGAGGGAGGAAGAGTGAGAGGAGGAAGGTAAGGGCAGGAAGAGGAAAATAATAGACAAAGAGGGAGAAAAGGAGTGAAGGAAAGGGTGGAGAAAAGGGACGTAAAAAAGAAAGGAAACAAGGTTTATGTTGCCTTCAGGTGCTCCTCTGAAGCTCAGACTTATGAGTTTCAGAGTATAAAGCCTGAGCCACATAAATACTGCAGATAAAATTTAGTCAAATTGTTTTTTCTTAGAAATGAAATTTAAAAAACATATTTTTCAGGAGCAGAATCTAGAAACTTTATTTGAAAAACAAACAAGTTTTAACAGAATTTGATCTTAAAAACAGGGAAAGTAACAGATGTAAAGAGACTTACAGCCCGGCTGGATTACTGTGTGTGTCTGTGTTTTTGCATCCAGCATATGGCTCTTTACAGTCTGATCCTCTGGGTTTTAAAGGCACAGTTCACTCATTTGGTTCCCAGTTTGCTCCCAGTGCACACATTAACAAGCACTGGAACGACTGGAGCAGCAGATCCTCAGCTGCACGGGGACAATAAACTCTCCTCCCGGCTCCCGTAAACACAATATTTGCCTGGTTTTATTTTTTATTAGCCGCATCTTTTTTTAAACCCGGCTGGTCTGTTGGACTTCTGCCAAGTGAATGTGATGTCTTACAAACACAAATATTGGTTGATTCAGAGGGAGCTTTTAAATTAGTGACACACTGTTTAAATTTTGAGGTATTTCTATTTATTTTCAATACTCAGATGATCTGTTTATTCAACAAGTCCTCCAAGTTTGTTCTATACAGAACGACTGTAGAGAAATAAACGTTTTATGACGTGACAACATTATGATTAATCATCATCACGTGAATGGCAGAAAGTCTCTGTTTTATTATATATTTGTAGTTAAGTTCAGGTCATGTGGGCTCCGCCTGCTGCTGTCAGCCATAACAGGTGTTTGAACTTCCTGTTAGAGAGCTGCTTCCTGTCCAACTAATGTACTGACAAGCAGCATCAAGAGCCAGGCTGACATTCTGCCCGCAAAGGTCAAAACACACACACACACACACACACACACACACACACACACACACACACACACACACACCCTCTTGCTATCATTGCCAAGTCCAAAAGGTCAACTTCATGCTGATTGGTGATAGAACTATCAAATGAACCAATCAATAGCCTGGAGGAGGAGGGGGATGGGGGGGGGGGGGGGGGCTCCAAGGAGAGAGAGGAGAAGAAGAGTGATCTGAGATGCCAAAATACTGAGAGAGTAAAGAGAGGAGAGAGAAGGAAAGTAAGAGAGAGGGAGATAGGAAGAGGAAGAGGAGGAAAAGCAGGTTTTGGATGAGCGAGGAAAGGGAAAAGGAGAGAAAGGAGAGAGACATGTGGGGGGAGAACGAGGAAAATAGGAGGAGTAAGGTGCAGAAAGGTCAACATGTCAATATTGGAAAGACAAAGAGAGAAAGAGGAGGTTATGTGAACATTGGGACAGAATGTAGGACAAACAGGAAAAGGAGGAATTGAAGGAAGACAGGAAGGGGAAAGAGGGAGACAGATGGAGGAGAAGAAGACTGGGAAAGAGAGGGAAGAAAAAGAAGACAGAGTTGAGGAGTGAGTGAAGGAAGAGGAGAGAGGAGGCAGAGAGAGATGGGAGGAAGAGTTGAGAGAGGAGCAGAAAGGTCAACATGTCAATACTGTAGAGAGAGAGCAGTACAGAACAGTAAGGTAACAGAAAAAAATCATTTACCTAATATTCTGTCACGTATTCAGATGCTGATATTTTTCCACAGTATATATTCAAATTCCCATCGTCACATAATTCCATTTAGGATGAATTATTTTTCACTAAATTATAATGTTTAACTTCCATCTAGTCTTCCCTATTTGCAGTCAAATCATGTTTTTTGTGTGTTTTCTTGAGGTGAACGTATGTAGAAATGCTCCCTGTAAGTCAAAAGTCAGGGCTTCAACCTGCCCTGAACGCTTCGTTTGCAAAGTTACGTCTACTTCCTCCTCGTGATGACATCAGACACACATGACAAACAACTGAAAAACATCTGAAACAACCTCAAAACAGCACAATAGCTGCAGTATCATTATAGTTTATATTTCCTTACACACAAAGTCACTTTGTTGAAAAGTGTTAGAAAGATGTCTGAGGGGACAGCAGAGAGAGTTGGAGAAAGGTAGAGAGAGAGATAAAGACATCAGTGTGATACTGCAGACACTCGGAGCTGTCGCTGCTCCTCGTTTTTAATCAAAAGCAACAATCGACAAGTGGACAGGTGACACACACACACACACACACACACACACACACACACACACACACACACACACACACACACACACACACACACACACACACACACACACACACACACACACACACACACACACACACACACACACACACACACACACACACACACACACACACACACACACACACACCTCTTCAGGGAATTAAAGTGATATTGAGCTCTGAGCAATAACTGGAAGAGTAGAATTATTACTTGAGGGCTGTCACCGTGTGTGTGTGTGTGTGTGTGTGTTTGTATTACAGTCAGTCTCGAGGTCCAGGAGTGACCAAAGCTCTCTCTGGTGTACTGCAGCAGTTTGTATTGTACAGTCACAGCTGTACACTGCAGGTATTAATACCTTTCTATCAATAAAGAAACAATCATACATGTGAGATTAATGCAGTCCTCCTTCTGTGCAAAAATGTATTTAAATGTTTATCTGAAGCTAATATGAAGCTTCAGCGTCCAAATCAGTCAAATCAAGTAGATATCTTTCAACGTTACAGTCTTTTTAGTGCCAAAGTCCCTCTTTTTGTTACTATACTTCCACCACAGCTCAACAGGGAAACACTGTCCGAGGAAACACAAAGAGGGAATTTGATGCTAAAAAGACTGTAAATGTGGCAGATATCCACTTGATATGACTAACTCAGACTGCTGAAGCCTCATATAAGCTTCACATCTACTTTTAAATGACTGTGTGGACACACTCTGGATTTTGGCCTCCATCATTTCCATTAAAGCACATTTGAAGGGGATCTTTTAATATCCAGTATGAACAGGAGGAATGATTACAGCGAGGAAAACCTCTTTCACTGTTCATATGGACACCTGACTGCTGTTTACTGTCTTTTCACAGAAGAAAATTCCAGCAACATACAAGTCATGAGAGTTATTTTTCCTTGATGGCTTTTTATGTCTTTCTCTTCTGATTTCTATAAATTAACAAATTAACAAACAAACTTTATTCTTATCACTTTTTCGATTTATTGTCCATGTCGGTTTGGAAACGGCAGATCCACTCAACGTCCACTCTTACTTATTCCAGAGCTTTCAGCCATATCACACATTTCAACCCGTGTGTCCAAACTCCAGAATAAACTCAAGCTCAACTCTGAAGCCCACATGGACAAGACGGACGTCCTAAAAGTGCTCAGAATGATGGAAAGTTTGAACATCTACAGTTTCATGACAATTGAGTGAACTTCATCTGTTGATGAAGACCATTTAATATGGTCGAAAGACCATGAGTGGAGATTGTTCAATCAACTGTCAACCTCTATTCAATTTCATTCTTTTGTATTGTATTTCACTTTGACAGGTCATGTGTCTCTGGTCTCAAATCTGTTGCCATGGAGATGAGATGTGGATACTTCCTCGCTAGAAGTTGGTGGGTGGGGCGATCAAACACACACACATACACACACACACACACACACACACACAGAATATGTTGTATGACTCAAGGACAGCAGTGTTGATAAATCTCTTTAATGCTCTCCAGATGGATGCTGTTTCTCTGCAGTTTAACCTTAGGATACCCTTCCAAAACATACACACACAGACGCACACACACACACACACATACATGCACGCACGCACGCACGCACGAGACAGAGCAGATGCACAGACGTCAGGAATATCTCTCTTCCTCTTTCATCCTGGGTTTGTCTTGTGTGAACAGAAGCTGACTCCTGTTCATCTCTGCTACAGAAAACGACTAATTACAAACTCTGCACAATTATACACTGATAAAAAGTCTGTATCCATGACATCTTTAGGAGGGAAACAACACCGTCCACCCCGACCTCCTCCCTTCAACTCCAGGTGGTTTGCTCTGGTCTGAATGAGTTGGTCAACTTGGTTCAGTTTCTTTTCACACAGTAGAAATCCAAACAAAGCAAAGAGCATCACTTAAAGTCAGGTGAGACTGTTCTCTCCTCTCATTGGCCAGATGTGACACACACACACACACACACACACACACACACACACACACACACACACACACACACACACACACACACACACACACACACACACACACACACACACACACACTTATTCAAAAGAAACAAGAATTGTGCTCAGGGGCCAAAAACAATAAAGATGAAATAAAAAATTCACACACACTCTCTCAATGGTTCCTGCACCGTTTCTGTCTCTGGATAATCACATGCTCGCTCATTCTCTTTAATGTTGTCTTAGTTCCTGATTAACTTAATGATAAAAGATACACTGATAACATCTTCAATATTAGGAAGAGAAAATGTAATTACAATGCTCATTTAATCAATTATCCCCGCAGTTATGGTGTGAACATCACCATTCAGCTGTGCGTTTGTTAATTTGTGGTGGTGGGAATGGGTTTTATCACGGCGGCTCATGCAGAGCTGTGGTTTAAACTGGGAGGAAACGGCTGGAAGTCGCTGCAATCATGATTCATCACTCGCAGAATACATGCTAATGATCATTAGTGCTTTACAGTTTAATGAAGAGGTTTGTTAATCCTAATTTTTTATTGAACAATTTTACTGCTCTAAATATCCTCCCGTATCCATTCTGCACTAGAAGAGCGTTTCCTCTGATAGGAGAAAAAGATTTACATGTTCCTTTTACAAAAGCCTGTAGCAGTGTGTAATGTGTTGGTCGTG
This sequence comes from Scomberomorus guttatus, assembly GCA_038419695.1. NCBI lineage: Eukaryota > Metazoa > Chordata > Actinopteri > Scombriformes > Scombridae > Scomberomorus > Scomberomorus guttatus. The sequence goes on from CM076455.1 coordinate 2,290,739, forward strand.
GCTCGTAGTGATGAACCTACAGAGAATTATCAGTGACTCTGCAGCTCCCCTCGGCTTTACGGAGCTTTATATCAAGTTTCAGTTGTTTTGTCCGGCTGCTATTTTACTGTTTTGGTTCATTCTCAGCGCTCTCATAGCGTCGTTTTCAGCCACAACAGGAAAAGAAGCTCTAAAATGAATGATAATGTTGCTCCGTAACTGCTGGATGTGGAAATAAGCAACTGTTTGCTAACAAGTTCAACATATCAACTTAAAAGCTGATGATATGTCAGAGTTGTGTTCACTACTTGTTTCCACTGACCCCAAGTGGACAAAAAAATCAGTTAATGCAGGTTTAACCAAGTCGAGCCTCAAAGTTCATTCTTTGAAACATTCTTTGATCTTGGAAACCTCGACTTAAAGTTATCATCCTTAAGATTTCAGTCCTGGTTGATTTGGCGACACCTGTGGTCACTGGTGGTAACTGCAAGTCTGGTTTAATACTACAGCAAACTCTCTTTGAGCAGCAGGTAGGTAAGTAGGCATCCGTCAGTCTCAGGAGACTGTGGAGTTACGCTCTGGATGGTGATTCTGGTTGTTACCAAACCCTAAAGTTCAAAGTGTAAACATAAAATACATTTTTTGTGATTGTGGTGAATTATTAGCTGTAGGAAACCAAACCAATGATGAGATGTTTTTATTTAGATGTAGACTCCAAAAGGACACTTAATTTTTTTTCATGATAACAGTAAAACAAACAAGATCAGATTTTGAGGTTTCTATAGAGACGTCTCAGTGTGCAGCTGAGCAGTGAGAGAGAGAGAGATGAAGATGGAGAGGGATGGAGGGTGGAGGACGAGAACGGGAGGCGAGAGAGCACGGAGGGAAAGCGAGAAAAAAGGGAGAGAGGGAGATTATGATTCCAAAGCAGCGGACGGCATTTGTCTTCATTTGGTGTGACTGCCTTCATGCGTTATTATTAGTGGCTGTCGGAGAGCGAGAGAGAGAGAGAGAGAGCGAGAGAGAGAGAGACAGAGAGAGAGAGAGAGAGAGAGACAGAGAGAGACAGAGAGAGAGAGAGAGAGACAGAGAGAGACAGAGAGAGAGAGAGAGAGAGACAGAGAGAGAGACAGAGAGAGAGACAGAGAGAGAGAGGGGTTGTAGGAGAAAAAAGAGAGAGAGACAACACTAGAGAGTGATGGGAGGGAAAAAGAGAGAGAGCTTTGGTTTTTCAGCGATGGGCGGTGAAGGAATCAGCCACTGAAACACACACACACACACACACACACACACACACACACACACACACACACACACACACACACACTTAGAGGCTGTTACATTGGAGGCGGTCCAGGACATGACATCTATTTTAAATATTTGTCCTGCTTACAGGGAGATGAAGGAAGGTCAATGGACTCTACCAGCATCACACACACAGACACACAGACACACACACACACACACAGACACACATTTGTTTCAGCTGGCTGTGTGTGTGTTTTCTTTCATTCATACGTCAATTTCTGTTTCCACACTGACACGAGCACTGTATTTTTATTAAATCACTCAGTTATCTGTTACATACAGTGCTGAAGCTTTACTTCTTCAAACGTTTGTTGGCGACAGAGATAATAACACTGGCTGAGTGTAAAGTCAGTGGGAGGAGTAACGAGCGGCAGCTTCTGTCTAACTGGGTGTTCAGAAGGAAAACATTAAAAAAAGGAAATAAGTCCTGGTGGTTTATAGTGGTTTATGGTGGTTATCTCCTCTTTTACTCAAGACGGACAAGATTCATAAGTCCTGTGTCCGCTACAGGTCTGTGTAAATCTAACACAAACATACTTTGTCATTTTTGGGCATTTTGCTAAAACAACTAAATTATACCATTTTTCTTGGGAGGACAGCCTCAATCAGATCCATGAGTCTGAAAGCTTATGAGACACCAAAACACTGTACAACAGTTTATAATATTACAAGACAGGAATTTACAACTGTGGAAAGTTATCATAGGGGCAAACAGTCGACAGGCAACTTTAATGGTCAGATGACCTTGCAGCAAAAGTTGAGCCAGGTTGAACTTTTTTGGAACCTATGAGCAGCTTTCTAATGTGTGATTAGAAGTTGGAGTGTCTGGTATCTCCGAGCATTGAGGAAACTGCTCATTTAAGGTGGCTAGAAATGTTTCTTGGCGAACAACAGTCGATGCAGTGACTGTGTGCTGTTTGCCTAAAGCCTTATAAAGTTATAAGGTTGCCAGGTTTGGTACATCACAACCAAAACCTGTGCTAACCAACTGTACTGCAGCCAGAAACGCTGCACAGCAGAACTGGGTGGATGAATACACGGTTGTTCATCAAGAAATAGGTCCGACACATAACTCAGTGCAAACAAATGGTTGTTTTTATATTTCCGTTTGTGTACAGATATTAATCAGCATGCTAATCAGTAAGCTTTAGAGGTGTTGGTAGGTATATCTTTGAGCTCTGGACACAGCCAGGCTAGCCAGCCAGCCTTTATGCTAAGCTAGGCTAACCACATACCAACTCCATCTCCGTTCTTAACACACACACACACGTGACTGATATTGACTTTCACATCTAACTCTCAGAAAGAAAGTAAATACGATGATGAAGCAAGTGTTTCTGTCAGCAGGTGGAGGTAAATATTTTCATCTGGAGGCTGATGCTCTGCAGTGAACTGACATTTTACAAATAAAGTTGAAGTAAACTGTGATATCAGAAGCTCAGGTGGCTGGTAGAGATATCAAATGCAGCTCCATCTTTTCAGTCTTGTTACTGTCAGCTTTAAGTCAGAGGCCTGACGTTCCAACTAACTAGATTTTTTTTACCTCCTCCAAGAAATATTTAGACGGCTAAAACTGTCTTTCTCAACCATCTTTCATCCAGATCTCATTTCCACTTTAACAAATGAGCTCATATTGACGCTCAGTGTTTTTCTCTTTGTGTGTTCCAGTTATTAATCCATAAAACAGCAGCAATACAGCAGCTCTGTCTGCTTCCTCCCTGTTAATGATTTCTCTGTATATTTTGCTGCAGATAAAGTGCCCCCAGATTGATTTCCCCTTTTTAAAATAAATCTCATTAAGATGATTCTTTTCCTCTCGTTTCCCCTTCTTCATCCTTTTCGGTTTCTTCTTTCTTTTTTAGGACAAGCAACTCCCATCCAATCAAATAAATCCTCCTCTCTTCGATTTCAGTTGTTTCCTGCTGCTGTGATGTTATTTTCATTTGTGTTGGTACATTTCTTCCTCTAAAACACAGACAGTTTGATGCACACAGGCGTGCAGACATAAAATCATGTACACAAGCATGTTCAAATGCACATACATGCACCAAATCACAGGCGTACATACGGGTGTAACATCAAAATAAGACTCGGGTACAATAGCTGCATGGAATCTGCTTCACTCTCCCTGCTCCTTACTCTAACCAGCTGATTTAGTGCTGAGGCACGTACTGGAGTGGAAAACAAACGCCTCCAGCAGCAGCAGTGGCGGCAGCAGCGGCGGAGTGAGAGGTTATGTTTGACACACCGCTAACTCACATGGTAAAAATTTAAAGAGACTCGGTTTACAGCAAACATCCAACACCCCGAGTATACGTCGTCCTGTTTGTGAGCCTGCGGAGAGTCGGAGCAGCAGGAGAGCAAATAGTCCCCGGTGCGGTAAACCCCACCCGTCTGGTGCTCCATGGAGACAAAACAAGCACCGGGGGAGGCATAAGGAAACTCTATTTGATCATTTTTAATGTAAGAAATACAAGCAGACTATAATGTGAAACAGATTAAGTCTGATGTCAGGCCAAATAAAATAAAAGCAGAGTTTGATCAGATGTACATTTGGTTTGTTTTTGGTTTGAACAGCTGTTGAAAAAATGACTTTTTGTGTTGTGTTTTTGAAGCTTAAACTGATCAATTTAAATCCAGTCAGGGCTTGTAAACACATTATTACGTGATACCTTTTATAACTGATGTTAGTGTTTATCTTTTTCATTTCATTTGGAAATGCTTTCTGGTAACTGGTCCACTATGTTTTTTTTTATAATTTCCTAATTTAATTTTCCTTATACTTTCCTGAAAAGACAGAGACAGTATTCTGTTTTGTATTGTGTTCTGTTGTAATATTTCCACTGTACTTGAAGCGGATGACGCTCCAGGCTGCAGAGGGAACAGAAACAGGACTGAAGGTTGAGAGCAGAAAAGCAGAAATAGATTGTTCATATTTTATTCTTTTATTCTTTTTCTGGATTTCATGTAGCTGCAGCAACAACATGCAACAAATAACTTTACATGAAGTAACAACAGCAGAATAAAACATACGTGTTTTTGTATTTTAGCTTTTTCCCTCTTGTATGGTCTGAAAAAATTATCTGTTCCTCTCTGAAATAAAAATGTAATAAAGTACAAATCAAACCAAAACCATACTAACTGATCAGACTGTCAGATCAGAACGAAAACAAACCAAACCAGAAGCCAAACAAAACCGGACAAGACCAGTTCTGACCAGACCGGACCACAACACGCAAAAAAACAGAACACAAAAAGACAGACCAGACCAAACTTCGATGACACTGTGACACTGGAACCAGGATTGTGCCATACACACACACACACACACACATACACACACACACACACACTCACTCGTAGGCAACAGATCGGTGATGGCAGTGAAGCCATAACCTTCCCCTCCCTACCCACAATCCCTCTAGGGACTGCCATCGCCAGCTGCTGCTGCTGCTGCCTCCATGACTGAGAGTCCGACACACACACACACACGCACACACACACACACGCACACACACACAGGAAATTAGAGAGAGACAAAATGAGAGAGAAACATGAATACAGGAGGGGAGAGGGGAAAAAGAGAGAACGGCATCAGGAATGAATGAGGTGGGGGGGGGTTGGGGCAAAATCATGGAGGCGTTTCCCGTTTGATTAGAGCAGATTTCTCTGTTGGATTGTAGTGATTATGGAGGGTGACAGAGCCAGGTGACTGAGACATGCCAGCCGTCACACACACACACACACACACACACACACCTCTGCAGACTTGTTAATATGAACGCGGCACATGTGTTGCACATCCTGTCTGCATGCAACCTGCAATCACAGCGGGGTTTCATTTTTGTGACACCAAACGAAAACATCACACAACATGGTTTGACGGCGCGACGTGACGCAACACAGGACCCATCAAAACAAAGAGATATGATAAAAAATATGGCAAGTTATGACACAATATGTGACAACACAAAGCAACATAAAAAATGAAACAATACACAGCAGGACACCACACAAATGAAACAGAAGGATCTGATACGACGCAACATGACAATGAAATTACATTAAATGATTTGACAAGACGTGGCGCAACATGACACCACACAGGACCGAATGAGGAACACTTTACTTTTAAGGATAAAGCTGACAATATGTTAGATTTTTATTATTGTCACAAAATCTCATGTTTGGATCCAAACCAGCAATGAACTGATCTACTAACAAGTATTGTGTGTGTATCAAAGCCTGATATATCTTATTCCTCTGTTGTGTCCAAAAACTATTAAAAACACGTCAGTGAGTCACACCGCTGCACTGGGTCACATGTTCCTTCATCATGAAGAGTTTGGTCATGTTAGTTTGTTTTGGTTTTCAGTCTCTGGAGAGTAGTTCTGTGTAAGGCAGATGCCACTGAGCATGTGCAGGAACTCAGTTCTGTTTACAGCTTCACTAGCTTGTTGTGCTGCATATCACAACCTCTGGACTTTGTACTTAAGTTCTTTGAGAAATTGACAGTGTAGTATTGTAGTACAATGTAGTTCATTGTTGAGAAACCAACACTGACTGTTGGTAGCAGACAGGATGTGAAGGATTATCTTGGTGTTTAAACCCTAAACTATTTCTAGATGTCACGAAACAACATTTCAATAAAGTCAAACAGTGAATGAAGTCTTTAAATTTCCCTGCTCTGCCAGAGAAAATGCTCCTCAAAGCTCTGTAAACAGAACTGCGTTCCCGCACATGCTCAGTACTATTGACAACACATAATGATGTGTTATAAACCATTTATTAACTTTGTATATACTGATTATTAATGCTAAATACAGGTGCTTAAGTTTTGCAACCAAATGAAACAAAAATATGTAGTATTAACTTTTTTAAAAATACACTGGATAAATTCTGTTATTTTAAATAAGTATATTGTTGTATATATATATATATATATTTTTTTTTTTTTTTGAGTTGTAGAGTCTGGTGTGGAGGATTTGTATCCTGTACCAGATAAAATTTCAATAAATTTCAATAAATTAGCTATAGAACAATACCACAAAAAAATGAACTAAACGTGTCATAAAATGATGTGAAATTATGGCGTAACATGACACATAAATAAATGGATTTTTTACACATGACACAACATAGAACAACGAAAACAATAAAAATAAAATGATGAGACATGAAATGATAAGACACAGCAGGACACGACACAAAACCAAATTAATCAAAATCAAACTGTACAATGTGGGATTATACAAAGCACCTGATAAATAAAACTAAATAAATCATACGACAAGACAGCATGAAATCATGGAGATATTCAGAGTCAATGACACAAAACAGTGTCAAGTGTTTCTGTTACATACTGAACAAAGAAAGAGGATGAAGAGAGACGAAGAGGGAGAGAGAGAGGAAGTGGAGAGGAAACCACAAAATAAAAGCATCTCGCAGAGAGAGAAAGACGGAGAGAAGAAAAAGAGAAAATCCTCCGACTTCTCTGTGACAGTAAAACCATTAATCCACATGCTCACAACCTTACAATGAAATTATTCTACAGAATCCGCTTTCACCGTGTGTGTGTGTGTGTGTGTGTGTGTGTGTGTGTGTGAGCAGATTAATTTGGCAGAGGGTGAGGATTCGCTCTATCCTGCGTCTGGAGAGGAGGGAAGGTTTTACATCTGAACCCTCCCTGTTCAGCTCAGCATTAGTAACACACACACACACACACCCATCCACACACACACACACACACACACACACACACACACACACACACACAGATGTACATGGACCTGGGGAAAACACACACACACACATGTATCTTGGAGGAACAACTAAATGTGGGAACACACATCAATAAATATGCAATTACACACAGCGGTATGCACACACACGCAGGCAGAAACAAGCAGATACACACACACACACACACACACACACACACACACTACAAAGCAACAGAAGGACAGAGATATAATCTGATCGTCTTTTCATTGTTGCCGTTTGTTCAATTGTCACTTTGGCTTTCTAGTGATCCTCTGTTTCCTTTGATCTCACACACACACACACACACACACACACAGACACACACACACACACACACACACACACAGACACACACACACACACACACTTCTTCACTCAACTGTTCTACCCTTTCATTTCCACATTAAAACGGACAAAACCTGTAAATGTGTGAAAATGAAAAGCGTGTTTTCAGGTTGTTTTTTGTAAAAAACAAAAATTTCAAACACCCCAAAATCACAACGTAAACAACAAGAAACCAGCTAAATGTTTTTGGTCTGCAAACAAAGTGGGAACTGTAGTTATGAGAAATGTCACCTCAACAGGAAGAGACTCAGTACAGAACAGTGTTTAATGACACTTTGACAGCTTGTTTAGATTTAAACGTAGCTATCTGCCACCTTTCTGCTGCTCAAACTGTTGCAATCTGCTCGCAGTAAACTAAATATCAACAGAAACGGAAACAGTATACTGTTCTTCTTCACTGGTTTTCTGTGGCTCCTTCTGTTTACCTGTTTTGGCATTTTAATGTGTATGAGGTATTTGTAGAAGTGAGCTGAAACACCTGGTGTGGACACGTCGTTTTTTGCATGAAAACAGCATTTTAGAATTTAGCCAGTTTAACCTACCACCACCTCTAAAGCTCAACTGATTAACATGGTGCATCTTGTTTGTTTAATCTGTACACAAACAGAAATGTAAAAAAAAACACTGTGGTTTTAGGAGAAGTTATGTGCTGGATTTATTTCTTTACTGTATCCATCAGTGCAGTATCGTCTCTGTACAGGTACGATAGAGACAAACCTGGGAACCTCACTGTAATATAAACATGTACTGTTTGTTGTTTTTACTCACTGCTGAATGATGTTGATCTTGATTTTCTTGGTGATGGCAACAATTAGAAAGTTCCACTAAAAATAAAGTGCAACTTGACATGAAAGCACTTTCTGTATGATTCAAAATGTTTCAAAGCATCAAAACAAATTACACTTATAATTCATCCCCATGTTAGTATTTCTATGTTCCTCTCATGTTTGAAATAAATTACACTCTCTGGACAAATTACTGCTCCCTTGGACATACAGCAACAACAAAATTTAATGGCTCTAACACTCACATCAGCACATAACCACAAAATGCACTTTTACATCTCTGTTTGTGTCCAGATTAAACAAACAAGATGTTAATTAGTGAGCTTTAGGGGTTTTGGTGCAGCAGCTCAGCGCTTAACACAAAAACATGAGATTGGTATCGATCTTCTCATCTCACACTCAGAAATAATGTGACTAAGATTTACCAAAATGTTCAACTATTCCTTTAAAAGGAGGTTCTGTCTGTTTTGTTGTATTTTGGGTTGAAATAATCAATAATTGACAAGATGTTATCATTGTCTGACAGAGATTTAATACAGACACCTGCTTACTTTGGTCTCTAAACTCTTTCATCCTTCATCAATTCATTTCCTGTCTCTCATTTTTCTCTCTCTCACTCCGAGTCTGTTGAAATTCAGTCCGTCTCTCAAGGTTGTTAACTCTCTCTGTCTCTCTCTCTTTCACATCGGCATCACGTCGGCCGTGGAGGGAGTCAAAGTTCACGGCGAGCCGCCTGCCTCCATGGTCCTCCCACCGGACCGCTTGATTGACAGCAATCAGAACTAACCTCCCGTCTCCCCCCTTCCCCCTCCCCTCCCTTCCCCTCTTCCCTCCCTCCTCCACCTGTCAAGACAAAGTGGCTGATTCTGTGTGTGTGTGTGTGTGTGTGTGTGGACCATTTCCTCTGTCATTTTTAATTATCCAAATGATATTCAGCTTCAGACAACCACCCCCCCCCCCACCCTCCAAAAAAACTCCCATAATCCCCCAGTCCACCCTCCCACCAGACGCTGTCAGGAGGCCGCTCCTCCATTAGCATAAGAGCGTGTTTGTTTAAAGAGCCCGTCCCGCCTATAAAATCAAACAATTAGAGATGCAGACAAGCCTCGGCCTATTGACTGCATAAATAATAAGACCCTGCACTCCTTTTTTTCTTCCTCCTCCTCTTTTTTCCTTCTTTTCACCTTCGTTTTTTTTTTTTTTTGCTCCTTCGCTCTCTGGATGCTTCGTTTATTGGTTCTTCCCTCTCTCTTTCTCTCCTCTGCAGTTATTCCCACTGCTAATGAACCTGCTGGACCTCACAGGAAGTCAGAGAGGGGGGTTGTGGGTAATCAGGATGCGGGGATCGACGCTCACCGCCGTGACCTTTAGTCTCGCCGCCGCCGGGTCATGCCGGGCCTCTGGAGTCATCTGCGCATGCAGGCTGGCATAAGCCGTCTGAAAACCACAGCTTGGTGTGTGTGTGTGTGTGTGTGTGTGTGTGTGTGTCTGGTAATGTGTGTCGCTTTTGAATATGCAGGTCTTATAAATTTATCTCAAGGCCTGCAGTCCAACACTCAAACACAGAGAACGAATGAAATATATCTGAAATACTGTGTCTGACACGCACCTGTGTGTGTGTGTGTGTGTGTGTGTGTGTGTGTGTGTGTGTGTGTGTGTGTGTGTGTGTGTGTGTGTGTGCGTGTGTGCGTGTGTGCGTGTGTGCGTGTGTGCGCGCGCGTGCAACCCAGTCTCACATCAACATATGTAACAGCTACTTGGTCCACAGCGCAAAATGTATTATTTTCACAATAACAACTTTTTTTTTGGCTTTTTTTTCTTTTCTATTGGCCGACGTCGAGTCACGTGACTGTCAAGTTTTTGTCTGCGAAAACAAATAAAAATGGCTGCCATTCCTTTATTCTCAGTAGAAAATGCAATATTTTAAGATAGTTTGGTATTAAAATGTGTTTTGATAACATTTATAGCGAGAAATGTGCATTTTATTGTTATAATCTTCATTCAGTGGATTTATATGATGTTTAGTTTGTCCGTTATTACTGAGATTTTTACAGGCTTTCTATCGTTGCTATGGCAGTTGCTATGGACGCAGCTGTCAGTAAATCATTGTCTTTGTGTTGTCTAGTCATCTGAGTTGTTATGTGTGTTATTTTATATAACTGTTTGATAATGTTCATTCAATAAAAAACATAGATTTTAGAGCGTCGCCCCAGAGATGAAGTGAATTTGAAATCCAGAATTTGAAGCTTTGCAATTGGCTGACCGGAGTATCAACCACCAGAAGTGTTTTCTTTTAATGATTTCTTTAACATTTCTCAGCACAAATACATGAGAGTCTCCCTGATAACTCAACAATACGATAGGTTAATGTTAAGGCAGGTCAGGTTTTGATAGCAGAAGGCTGGGGAAGAGCGTTATGTTGCAGGCGGATGTGTTGTGGGTGGATGTGCTGTGGGCAGATGTGCTGTGGGCGGATGTGCTGTGGGTGGATGTGTTGTGGGTGGATGTGTTGTGGGTGGATGTGTTGTGGGTGGATGTGTTGTGGGTGGATGTGTTGTGGATGGATGTGCTGTGGGTGGATGTGTTGTGGGTGGATGTGTTGTGGGTGGATGTGTTGTGGGTGGATGTGTTGTGGGTGGATGTGCTGTGGGCGGATGTGTTGTGGGTGGATGTGCTGTGGGCAGATGTGCTGTGGGCGGATGTGCTGTGGGCAGATGTGCTGTGGGCAGATGTGCTGTGGGTGGATGTGCTGTGGGCGGATGTGCTGTGGGTGGATGTGTTGCGTTTGAATTTTTTTTTTTTTTTTTAAAACAGTCTTCCTCAATTAATATAGAGCCACGTCATCCAATAGAGCACTCTGAGGTTCCTCCCCTCATTTAATCTCGACACTTGTCACTTTCATATATTTCATCAAACTGGACTTTATATTGCACATTGCATTCAACCTCCACTGTTACATAATTTAATTATTTATGCACATGTCATATTTAATTGTTGCTCATCACCTTCATATATTTAATCATCTCTTTGTCCACAGCACAGTCCATATTTCCTTTGTACAGCCAATATTTCAACTTTTATATTCCATTTCAAAACTATTACGATTCCATTCTGTAAATAGATTTTAAAATTTCAATTTAATTTTAATATTACTTTATATTTCACCATTATTATTACCTTACTTTTATCTATTTTTATTCTTCTGTGTTGAGTTTTTTGGGAGCAAACACTAAGACACATTGTTTGTATTCTAGCGTTGGCTAATAAAAGAGATTCTGATTGAATGTGTTACTGTATGTCATGCTGACATAAAACCAAGAATCATGTGTGTTTGTGTGTGTTTGGTAATTTAGCACTAATAGAAAATCAAATGAAGCCCTTTTTCTTCTCAGTTTTTAGACCCCTCATTGTTTTGATATGTATTTTAAATACACTGTAAACATACACACCTAGATAAAGAAGAAGACAGAATAATAAAACAGCCCTGCAATAAATTTTACCTTCATGAAGGTTATGTTCAGTTTTCTGATATTTTATATTAGAAACACCTCTCAGTAAACCCTGATATAGTTCAACAGCCTCAAAAGTGACCATAAAATAAATCAGATTAAATAAAAAACTGAACAGGTTGGTAGGATTTGTTGCAGTGCTTCATATATTATACTATTTTTTTAATCTAGGCGTGCCTAATAAACTTTTGCAAAAATATATGATATAAAATATATGATGTTTGAGCATCTCTGTGCAGAATGATGTATGTGCAGAGTCTGTTTTCACGTTCATCTGCTGAAAGTGAAAATTTCTCTGAGCTCATTGAAAATCTGATTTGAAGGGGCGGGCCTACGGCCATGATGTGTGACATCACAAATAGTTAGGAGGCCAGTCACAAACACTGAGGATGGACTTTACAGTGAAGGAGGAGACATCTTGTGTCCAGCAGTTAAACTTCTGAAATGAAAAATATTTGCATATTCTTAGATCCTGGGAGAAGACAACGATGTTTAAGGATTTTAATGAGATAATTGATAAAAACATTTTTTTGTGGAAAAACCATATTAGACACAGATTATTATTTTAAAAAATATTTGTTTTATTAAATATACATCTTAATAAAACATGTCTGGAGGGAATCTTTAAATATCTCCAGTGGTGGAAAGTAACTAAGTACATTTACTCAAGTACTGTACTAATCCATTTTTATGGATCTGTATACTTCTGCTTGACTACATTTTGGAGGCAAATATTGCACTTTTTACTCTACAAAAATATAAAATATAATCAACAAACACATTATAACGCATTATTATAGATTAAGCTACCCAGCAGTATATAAATTAATATTAGCACCATCTTCACCAGCAGCTCAAAATAATTCAATAATATAATATATGTTATTCTGAAAGGGGCCATTGTGCAGAATGAGTACTTTTACTTTTGGTACTTTAAGTATATTTTGATGCTACAAGTATTACAAGTATTTCTGCTGTATTGTTACTTTTACTTAAATAAAAGATCAGAGTAATTACGCAGTAATTTCCAGAGAAATGAACTGAAACAAACAGAAACCAAACTAAAAGGTGCTCAACAGGAATGTAAAGTAGTGTAAAATCAGCGGTATGGTCCTTTAAATCCACTGTAAGAGATTTCCTCCATCTCTGACCGCTGTACCTTTCTTCTCCCTGACACATCTCACCACTTCCTGTATAGAACCCTCCACAGTACTATTCCCACGACAGAGAGCAGCATATCTGTCCTGTCATCCCTCCATCCTTTTCACGTCTCCACGTCTAATTTTTACCTACGGTGACACTCATTGGCTGACAGTTTGATTGACAGACTGACAGGAAGTGGTGTCGTGTCTGCGCGGCGCCGCTGTCGTCTTTAATTCCCCCTCATCGCTGTGACAACACACGGGCACCTTACATCTGTTTTACGCGGCGCAGAGTGAAGCGGTTGGTTAACAGCTGCAGGTGAAGGACTGAAACACTTCATTCATATCAAACAGGACAGTCGTTTGGTTTCTTTCTTTGTCACACAAACTGCTGCTGCTGTTCATTGTTTTCACTCCACTTTTTTATTCATATGTTTCTATTTTTCATGTAAACTGTAACTACAGGGGTTTCAGCTAATGTCTCTTTACGTCTAATTTCAAGTTGAATGAAAGACCAAAACGGATCATTTTTGCAGCCTTTTTAAACACTTTTTCAACATTTCCTTTCTTTTAAAATCCTCATTATGTGTTCATTTATTTTCTTGTCTGAATCCACAGTCTAAAGCTGAACTAATCAATATTTTCATATAACAAACTGTAATTAGAGATGCTCTATCTGAGCTTTATAGGCTCTATTAGTTCCTAGTTCTGGTTTTACAGCACATTTCTGGGTCTGGTTTTTCAGTCTGGTTTGTCTCTGCTGTTTCCTGATAAACCCACCGTACACTACCTGCCCAGCAGCAGACAGCAGACAGACAAAGTTACAGACTAGCTGGTGAGGAAAAGGGAGCATTTAGCAGCTGAAGAGCCAGATATTTTAATCAGAAGTTGGTAAAGACAAACCCAGAGCTGAAAGGAGAGTAAATATTGAGGTGGACATAAACACGACTCCATTTGGATGATAAAGTTGCTGTGTGTTTGCTAACATGGTAGCTATAAGTATTTTATGAGCCTGATTAATGCTGATTTAACCCTCTAAAACCTACATAGACAAAGAAGCGCCTGGAGTGTTTTATATTTTTGCCAATTCTGAGCTTATTCTTTCAGTGAGCATCAAGTGTTAAACATCATATGATTCAGGTTCCAACGTTATTTAATGTTTTGTAGAACATGGTCTGGTGTAGCGTCAACGCTACAGACAGAAAAGTTGAAGGAAAGAAAGAAATAAAAGTGAATATGCAAAATTGATTTGGGGACTAAATCAAATAAAGTGACACCGTATGGATTTCAACCTTCTGAGCCGCCAGGATGACATAATTTAACCATTTACATATACAGAAATGTAAAAAACTGTATATATAATTCATGTTTAGCTGAGTATTAAACTGTCTCTACTCACTGAGGCCACATTAGAAAATTAAATCACGCTGTGAAAACAGAGCAGTTTGTAGTTCATGTTTCTCTCAGCAAAGACTTTCAGTGGAGGCAGAACTACATTATATTAGTTTATATGGCAGAGATTATACCTGTGATCAACAGACAAAACTGTAAATGAAACATAATTTGACAAAAATGACACTTTCTATCTCTTGTACTTATATACTTATACCATATTTTAACAGGGATTCTAAAAATCAAACAATCAAGGAAATAATCAAGAAATGTGGTTTAAATAAGCCTGAAAACTTTTCACAGTTAGTTCTGTTAAATCAGCTAACCATTAATATATACTGTAGGCTTTAAATGTGAAAAAATATCATGTAATATCAAGTAATCAAGAGTTTTGTTGACAGGAGCTTCACGTCGATCAGGAGTACAAAAACTTTTTTTTTGTTAAATATAGAAAGTGAGAGCAGCAGAGTGGTGAGTAAAACATGACGAATTAGTGTTGTGGAAATGGACATTACACTAAATTTACTGTACCATGTGAGCTGTGGTGTTACGTGTTTTACCCGTGTTGCCAGCTATCATTTGAATATCGGCTTTTATATGAGAACTATCGGCTTGTTTTAAACACAGAAATTCATTAGAAGTGTGCGTGTTTATTAGTCTTTAGTTTTAACCTACAGTATTAGAAAGGTGATTGTACATGATTGTACTTTAACTAAAATATCTCATTTTTACTTCATCTTCTTTGACAAGCGTGGTCAAAGATGTGTGTGTGTTGTTGCATGTGTTTGTGTGTTTCATCACCTCTGTGTCAGGACTGAGTAATGCTGTGGTGTGTGTGTGTGTGTGTGTGTTATGGATGAGAGCGTCTGAACAACAGTCGAGGTATTTACCATAAACCATCTGTTAAAGCAGGGCGGGGCACGTCAGCGGCCATCACTCTGATTGTGTGTGCGTTGGTTTGTCGGCACACACACTCTTGTATCTCCTCTAAGAGATGGTTTTGTGTGTGTGTGTGTGTGTTCATGCACTTCATCTGAGACTTTCTCACACATAAACACAAACACATTTGCACTTCTAAGTTAGAGAGGAACCTCATTAACATAATTCATTAATTCAATTAACTGAAACCTAAAACTGAGTCTTAGTTGTAGAAGTGGGATCAGGACAAAATGTTGACCCTTTCCCCAAATTACTTTCATTTCCAAAAAAGTCTGCACTTTCTTAAAATATCCTCACTTTCTAAAGAAATAAAATAAAATTTCTAAAGTCTATTTAATAAACTTGAGAAATGGGGTCCCTGTTGTGCTGCTCATACATGGCAGGAAGAAAGTTTTTTGTTAGTTTATTTTGTGTGACAGGTATTTGATATTGATGTTGGTGTTCCTCAAGGAAGCGTCCTTGGTCCTATTCTATTTTATTTACACACGCTGGGCAACATTAGTAAAATATCACTGTTATGCTGATGATATAAAACTGTATCTCTGTTTTGCTTTGGCTTTTAATTAGGGGTAATTCAACCTTATTAAAACTTAAACTTTGGAATTTATATCATTTTACCCTCTTGACTTTATTTATGTTTTATCATCACTATCAAATGTTTTACTTATTGTTTTTGTTTATTTTTAGCCTAACATTGTTTTAAATCCTGTTTATTAAAGCTCTTTGGGCTGCATCTTTGCATGAAAGCTTCTATACAAATAATGTGTATTACTATTATTATTAAATCCTGACTTTTAAACCATCTGGTCCTCACAAAAATAGATGTATAAGAGCTTATTTAATCCTTTTTACTGGTTTCCTTGTGTCCTTGTCCTCATGTGTTTCCTCACTTTATGTCTCCCTCTGTTTTACCACACCGTCCCATCTCCTTGTCTCCTTACATCCTACCCATCTCTCTTTCTCCCTGTATCTCTGTCTTGCTGTGTTCTTGTCTTTCCATCTTCTTTCTCACACTGTTTTGTTTTTTTTCTCGTGTCCCATGCAGTCTCCCTTCCATTTGGTCTCCCAGGCTTGTCTCCTTTTTGTATTCCTGTGTGTCTGTCTTTCTCCCTGATTAGCTGTCCCTCTGTTTTTGTCTCTTTTCAGACTTGTCTACAGGTCATCTCTCCTCACTGCCTTCCCTCCTTGTCTCCCTGACATCCTGTCCCAAATTCTACCCATCTTGTTGTCTCTGTCTTCCTGTCCTCCCTCCTTGTCTCCTTATTTCCGTCTGTTCGCTGCTTTCTTGTCTTTCCGTCTGTCTGTCTCGTCTTATTATTTATCTCCTTCTCTCCTCATTTCCTCGACTCCCCGTCTCCTTGTCTTCTTGCTTTCCTGTCTTCCTGTTTCATCGCTCGTCTCTTTTATTCTCAATGTCTCTTCGTCTCTGTCTCCTTCTGAACGCGTCCCTGTCTTGTCTTCAGAGTGGCAGGTTGTCCTGTGTTTGATTCTCACATAGAAAGATGTACAAAACAACCAGACAGGCTGCGTTTGTGTGCATGGGTGTGTGTGTGTGTTTGTCTGCCAGGTGCTCTGTCAGGCTGTTATACACACACACACACACAAAGAAAATCACACACACTTTCTTCCTCTTTGTCTCTTCCCGACGGTTCACTTTCTGACTTGACCAAAGCATAAATACACACAGTTGTTCTCTTCATCAATCACTCTCTGATTCTTTACTTTTGACTAACACACACACACACACACACACACACACACACACACACACACACACAGTTTACTTTCCTCCACCCGTTCCTTCTGTGTAATTAGTGTCCGTCTGTCCGCCGCCTCTTCATCTTCAAACACCACATGGTGTCTTTAAAAACACCAAACATCAATCTGCTGTTTAAAGTCCAAAAACACCACAACACTTTCACTTCATCAGCACCAACAAAACTTCCCTCCACTTCCTGTCCAGGATCACGTTGTACCAACTATTCACAAACTCATCACAAAGTTTTAAGTTCTCAGTAACAACTAGCTTCAAACTAGTGATTTACTAAACTTGGTGGTTCCATTAAAACCTAAGAAATGTCTTAGCTAGTAAAGACTTTAGACTTATGTAGCCCGTCAAATCAAAAGCAAATTACCTACATTACTTCCAAATATAACAGTTTTTAGATTTAACCAACTTGCTAATTCTTTGCTAATGTAGGCATAACCTCTTGTAATTTGAAGTTTCTTGTACTATTTTGTGAAATGTAATTTAAAATCTTCCCAGTTTATATCATAATCAAACAGCATTTGGATCAAGTGACTTCGGTTTGACTGGTGTTGAACTGTGGTGCCAGTCGGTAATTTTAGTTTCTCTTATAGGACCAGTCGACCCTACAAAGGATACTCACAAAATGATTCCAGAGCCTTGGAAAAAAAAACTAACAGCCAGAAAAATACAAAAAATACAAGCAAACAAGAAACACAATCACAGGAAATTGCACTTCATCCCTGTGTGTTGTACAGTAAGTGCTTATTTCAAAACCCACAGTTCCAACCCACCAAATACAGTCTTTATTCACAAGAGTTCATCTTTCAACAAAAAAAATACTCTTCAGAATCCCAGTAAAACAAAATGAGAACATACACAGTTCAAGACTTTTTTAAAAGTATATTGTCTTCCAAAACAAGCCAGCGGTTTGCTGGCAGGTTGACAAAGTGCTGGATGAAGTTGTGAATAATCAAGATTTGAAGGATGGGCACCCTAAAAAATGTCAGACTTTTTTGGCTAACTGAGAATCACTCATGGACAGACTGGACCTCTTCTGTGAGTAAGTGGATGTGCACCATGTTGGTTTTGTTTTTGCGGTAGATGGGTGTGTAAAGGCACCAATCACCACACTTTGTCCATCATAGTGCATATTGCCTTTACTTTTAATTCTTCTTCTGGACAGTAAAAAAAAAAAAAAGTATCAAACTCGATGTAGTCCTTTTTATTCCATGCATTCTTCCTCCTGGTCAAAACCTGGTGCCTACATTACCCACAATGCAACATGACCACCAACAGTTCAGTCACAGATTCAGGTAGCGGCTAATGTAGCCTGGAGCTAGCCTCCAGCAGAGATAAGGAGCTACAGAGGTCTGCTAACCTTACTTCTTTCTAACTCAACACGACCAGATTTTTTCTCATTTTCAAACTTGTGACATCATCAGTGACATCATCAGCTTTACTACTTTTTACACATACGCAGTAGTACTGCCCAACACCTGGAAACACACTGACAAAGATAACGGCGAGAGATAAACCAAACTCCCGGCTTTATAACATTCCTTCAGAGATACTGTGTTGATTTATTTTCCCATATTGATGACTGAATAAAGTTCATACAAATCCAAGCTTCTCTCATTTAGTCTCACCAACACACACACAGACCTGACAGGAGAGTACACATGGAGCTTTACATCCTGTTTAATGACTGCTCCCTCTCTCTCTCTCTCCCTCTCACTCTCTCTCTCTCTTCATTAAGCATTATCAACCTCTCTGGCCTAATCTCTCTGAAATTAGTGTCTGGTCTCTACCACCTAAGTGACTGGCTGGCATTCATTAGCGCTGCGTTTTAGCCAAATCAATCACGCCGCGCCCCGTCCGCCACGCTTTCTTAAAATGTCATCCTCAAACTTCTCACAATCAATTAAGCGGGAGATTAATGAGGCCAATTTGCCGCCAACATGTCGGCGTTCCTTCTCTGCTGAAAAGGCCGCGCACGCATACACACGCACACACACACACACACACACACACAAACACACTTACAATGATGTGGAAACACACTTGGGATAGAGGAGATGGGCTGACACGTAAACACAAACAGATGTATGTGTGCACTTAGAAGTCATACAAACCTTCACAAAGAATAGGCAGTTTACTTTATTTTTGGAAGTTATGTTACAGTTTGTGATGCTACAGTGATTTCCTGTTTACATGGTTGGTTAGCAAGAAAACAGCTACAGTTCATGTAAATGCTGTTTGGATAGATGTTGTACAGTTTGCAGTGAGGACTGTACAAACTGTCCGGCAGGTAAAGTTGCATTTATGAACTGAAAGTAAACAGTAAAGACTGATAGTTCTTTCTGGCTGTACCATGGAAACAAGTGTCTGTTTCAAGATACATATATGAATCCAGGTTGTAGGTGAAAGTAGCCCAAATAAGCTGCCATTACTACAGCGGCACTTCACTCATAAACCTGCACAGAAACTTTTTAACCAAATTTTTAAAAAATGACACACACACACATTCAGCTAAAGATAATTAAGGGTTAATTTACTGTAGTCGGTTCAAGACCTCTGAATAACTGTATGTTTTTCCCAAGATGCATGAAGTAGGTAGGTCTATATGGGGCAAATGTTACTAATAAATAATCCAGCTGTGGGTCTGAAAATTATGTTCAGTTTGAAGGAAAATGTAGTTATTAGAGGCTGGTATTCTCAGCAGCAGTCATTTCATTTATAGTAAATCTCAAAAGCAAAACACACACACAAAACTTCTCACACACACACAGACAAACACACACACACACACACACTCTTCCAGGTGAGGGGAGGCCGACATTGTTCGTGTCACTTCCAATCTCACAGTTGCTTCAATCTGCCACAGGATCTACCTCCTATGGTTGTCATAGTGACTCTCCAGGGATTATAACAAGGTATTATGGGATGTCTAGTGTCTCAAGCTGCAGGATCAGAACATGGTGTTAACACACACACACACACACACGCTCAACACGGCGGCGATGCTCAGCGCAGCGTGAGCGGATGCGCAGCGGCTCGGCTGCTCCAGCTTGTTCCAGCCTCGTGTTAACACTCACACATGACAACATGATGTGCAGAGCGGCGGAAGAGGAGAGCTGGTTGTCACGGCGACACGCTTGCTCTGTGCTGCGGCTGTCTGCAGGATTAAAGCGGGACAGATAAAGAACAAACGCAACAACAAGGACTTGTGATGGATACGGCTGTAGGCAGCACTAATGCACGACATCCTACTCTGTCTCTCTTTCTTCTACTGATACCTGCAGACTGAGGTTTCAGTTTGGGAACAGCGCCCTCTAGCTGACAGTCACACAGAACGCCTCATTTTAGATTTCAGACCTGTTTCTACCTGATTCATCTCACCTGACAACCATAAAGAGATATGGAGTAATGTTCAGCTGTGCATATCTTCTAAAGTGAGCCATTTGCAGATAAAATCTGAATCCAAACTGCTGCAAGAAACAAGAAGCCGCTGCAGTCATTTCAAACCTGTGTGTGAGAATCTGGAAAGTTAAGCGGCTGCTTTCTGAGTAGACAACCAACCAACCAAAAACAGATCAGCTCTGATGAGAGAGAACTTTTGAGTTGATAAGTGAAGGAGACCATAGCTGAGATTGTGAGAAAGAAATGTGGAGATATGGACTAAACTGGCTCATGTGGTCACCAAAAAAATACTGATTATTATTTGGACAGTTTTATTCTAATCTCGTTGAGGGGAGGGAGCAGATAATCAGACAAAATCAAAAAGGCTCTTGACACCACGGTGGGTGCAACACACATTAAGACGGTGTTGAGTGTTCGATTTGGGTCACTTAGCGCACTCCTGGGTGGTGCATTAAATCAGTGATTAAATAACTTAAGGTAGGGACACTGTTTTTCCCCCATATGCCAAGATGTCACTCCACCATTGCAAGGAACATTAAACTGCTAGTCTGGTCTGTGTTGTTTGTTCATACAAGTAGATGTTTCAGTTTTTAATGAAACTCTTCATATCTGTAAGGATTTTTTTCTGTCAGGGTCCTTGAATATGTCACAGTGACGATTATAATAAGAATAATAATCAGATGTAACTAAAATAGATGCAAACTCACACACACACAAAATTTCTAGGTTTAGAAATGCACAAAAATAATGAAAAAGACCATCAAGCGCTTTTGCAGGTTTACAAAATCATCTCAAAAAAGTACATATACTTACAAATACTGCATATCATGTTAAACACACACACACACACACACACACACATTAAACACACACTGATTACCCGCCTCTATCAGCTGTGGTATCGCGTCAGCCTGGTTGTGATGTTAAAAGCTCAGCCTTTGGGCTGTATGTTAAACAGATAAGGAGTGGAGCATGTTAGGGATTAAAACTACAAGGCACACACACTTTACACACACACACACACACACACATACACCCGAGGGAGCTAACAGCGATAACCTAGTCATTATCATACTTTCATAATTCCATTTAATAATTCAGCTTAGCCGCGGCAGCAGCTGGATGTTGAGGAATAATTGAAGTTGGCTGTGGTGAAAAATCTGAGGGTGAATTATGAGGAATCACTGCGCTAATAATGTAAAGGTACATTATGGGGAATAATTTAGTGTCAGAGAAGCTCAAAGGCAAATCATGAGAAATAATTCAGATAACAAAATGGTGTAAAACCTTTTTTCTGAGAAAAAAATAGATGTTTGACAGGATTTGGACCCCAGACTATAATATTTCAGGGATTTAGCAACTAAGTATAAGAGAGAATAAATACAGAACAATAGAGAACAGATAATTATTCATTATGGCCTTGCTAGTAGCACCATGTCTGTGATGTTCATTACACACCAGAAAATAACCAGACCAGAAAATCTTTAACACCAGGATCAGCTCTATATTATCAGACTCATCTCTCAACTCATCAGTCTAAACTGACTATAAGATAGATATTATACTTAGGTACTCAATGTTGCCAATTTAGTGGCTTTCTCACTAGATTTGGCAACTTTTAAGACCCGTTTAGCTACTTTTTTTTTTTTTTTTTCAAAAAAGCAGCTAGCAACAAATCTAACAACTTTTTGGGCAGAACTTAACTCTTCTCCTTATAGGGAGTCGCCAGTATTTCTCAGTAAATGTGTGTAAATGTGGCTGTGACTCTCTGGACTGACTGTTCAGTGGGTGGGACACACAATCATGGGAAAAGGAGTGGCTGTAACATGGCGGATAGATTTTTTTGAGCATCAGAACCCCTGTGAAATGAGAATCAGAATTTGATCCATTCAGTCTGATTACTTTTGGAAAGTCTAGAAGAGACGCACGATTGAATTATTTTATCTCATTCAAGTTAGCAGAGGGTCAAACCGGAAGTTAGCTTTCTCAGGCGGCGGAAGTCTCTGATGTGCATGCTCTATGGGTGCATTGGGCCGATTGAACGTGTGTGATATGCATTCATCCGGGTAATTTCTTTACAGCGGGAAGTGGCTTTTATGGCTTCATGTGCCACTGAGCAACTTTTCGCAATTTTCATAGGAATGAACGCCTCCAACACTGTATCCAGTTCACTTTATACATCCATGGGACAGAGCAGCAGCACATTCAGGGGACCAATCATCAGCCAGACTGAGATGTGAATGAGCTGTGAACGTGCATAGGCTGACCTACCTAACAACCAATCACTGATCCCCACTGTCTGACCAGAGAAACTCCTTTGTTTTTATTCTAAATGATTTAACTTGACTACTTAAGCTTGATTTTGTTAGTTAATAGTGAGTATATTCCAGTTTCTGGATCATCTGTATGTTTTTGATACTTCAGTAACACAGTCTGCAACAGGCTGCATAAAATAGTTTTAATATCAAAAGGTAGATTTAGATACATATTGAGGATATAGCTGCCTGAAAAAAATGTCAGTTTAGTTTGACTTCACTTTCTTTACTCTGCTTTTTTGTATATATACTATATATGTGTGTGTGTGCGTGTGTGTGTGTGCGTGTGTGTGTAATTACGTCACAGATGTGTAAATTAGCGTGACATCATCTAGCAACTTTTCGAGGAGGCTTTAGCTACTTCCTCACTGGCTGTACTTAGAGCTAGCTAGCATGTTACCATGCTAACGTTAGAATATGTGTTAGCATGCCAGTGTACAAACAGAGCATGTAAACTGTAGACATGCTGATTTTCAACAACTAATGTTTTTGTGTATAATATGTTGTATGTTAGCATGCAAATGCTAAGTTTGTAAAGTTAATGTTAGCATGTTAGCATGCAAACAATTATAATTTTAACATGCTAATGTTTAGCATGTAGTGGTTAACTCTGGTATAGACCCAGGTTGTTCTTCTCATGTATTAACATTTGGTCACAGAGTTCAGATCTGTTTTTCAAAAGGAAACAATTCAGAGAATCTTTGAAACAGCAGATAGTCTTTAACACGTGCCTCTGTATTTCTAAAATCCTTAAAGACTCTTCAAACCATCAGGATAATTTAAATTATCATTTTGGTTCATGTCAAATCAGGTGAGGAGATTTCTCTTTTCAAGCTACAATCTTCCTTTGGAGGTCAAAAATCTTTGTTATTGAGCAGTGGACAGAATGCTTTTTCATCCAGATGGTTAGAAGAGTCTTTGAGGACTAAGTAAGTGTTTTAATTGACCCTCTGGGTTTTTCAAAGATCATCAGAGATTTAACTTTTGGAAAAAGAATTTCATGATAACACGAGTGGCAAAGATTTTTTCTGCTTTGAGAACGCAGACACAGTGAGGTGCAGACCAGTGTGAGTCCATCAAAATTAAAACACTGGATTTACAGTCATCAACATTTCTCTTGTAATTATTGCATCAATTTTGAATATGGTCATTTTGAAGAAGGGATTGATTATGATGTTTTGTGTACGTGGCATTTATAGTGATTTGTTGATGAATCAGTTAATTATATATAATGGAAACGGAAGTGGTGTCAGACACTCTGGTGAAGATGAGAGAGCCGAAGACATTTGGTGAATAAAGCATGGGACCTTTGGGTACAGCAGTTACGTCTGGGTTGGCTCAGGGAGAAACCTCCGCACACTCCCCAGATGCAATCTGCAAAATGAACCGAGTGCTCCGTGTTTTCATTGCTGCTGAACTTTATCTGTATTTTACAGGATTTCTTTATTATTGCTGTGGTACCAACCCCAGGACCCGTGACATACTGGAGAAGACTAACACATGAGGGGCACAAACTGGGACTAGCCCTGGTAGGAAGTGAACATGCATACCAGTCAGAATAAACACATGCTAGAATATTAGCATTTTGCAATGCCAAAATTACTGTATGTTACTGTGCTATGTCAGCATTAACCTTCTAATTACTGCAAATTATGAGGCTGCAATTTGGGATTTTGGTCACTTGGTCACAACTGGAAATTTTAGCCAATTTGTGGCCGTACATGAATTGTCAGTGGCTCACCAAAGTTATAACAATTCATCTTAATGGATGACCTGAATTCTGGGAGTCAATCCAGGAACACTAGCAGCTGAGATTATTTCACTGCAGAGCGACCACAGCGTCATACTTAGGGCGTGACTGTTAGCATGGCTTTACACAACAACCACAAGACTTTGGAGCATAATTATACACAATATAGAGGTTTTGTGTGTGTGTGTGTGTGTGTCTGTGTGTGATAGAGAGAGACAACACATTACTTCTGAATCATCTTGAGTGATGCAACAGTGCAACAACAACCAAAAGCACTGAAAAGTGTACTGGATCGTGTGTGTGTGTGTGTGTGTTTCTTGTCCTACCTGTAAGATGTGGCTGCCCAGGTGAGGTTCGAAGATCTCTGAGGCGACAACACTGGGACTCCTCCTCCGCTGGCTACCGATAGCTACACACACACACACACACACACAGACACACACACACAAGCAAACACACATACATACACACACAAGGAGAGAAAAAGCACAGGACAGGACAGAAGAAGACCGGTGAGACTCAGACACATTGATACAAGCAAAGCCACACACACACACACACATACATACATACACACACACTCACGTTTATACAGCCTAGCGTGACGAACACACATTGCACAGGACAAGAGGAACCAGTGAGGTAAACTCTGCAGAACAGTCTGGAACAGTGCGATAGGTTAGCGACGTTAGCTCTCCTCACTGAAACCAATGGGAAACATCCTTTGGGTTACACGAAGAGCTAATAATGCTAACAAGTTTCATTCAGTGAAGTCTTGTAAACTTAACATATTATTTACAGATGAGAAATTCCACAATAAATACATGTTTATATTTACATTTTATATTTACAAACAGTGTATTTACATGTAAAAGAAGATTTGTTCCTTAAATGCAAAATTGTGGACATGTAGAGTTTTTCTCTTCAAAAGTGTGTCCTATAAACCAGCAGTCAGGTGTCCATATGAACAGTGAAAGAGGTTTTCCTCGCTGTAATCATTCCTCCTGTTCATACTGGATATTAAAAGATCCCCTTCAAATGTGCTTTAATGGAAGTGATGGAGGCCAAAATCCTCAGTGTGTCCACACAGTCATTTCAAAGTAGATGTGAAGCTTATATGAGGCTTCAGCAGTCTGAGTTAGTCATATCAAGTGGATATCTGCCACATTTACAGTCTTTTTAGCATCAAATTCCCTCTTTGTGTTTCCTCGGACAGTGTTTCCCTGTTGAGCTGAAGCTTCATATTAGCTTCAGATAAACTTAAATACGTCCCCCATCACTTCCATTGTAAGTGCATTATGAAGGGATCTTCTAATGGTCAGTATGAACAGGAGGAATGATTACAGCAAGAAAAACAGGTTTCACTCTTCATTTGGGCTCCTGACTGTTGGTTTAAGACACACTTGAAAAACTGTGAACCGTCCTTTAAGGATAACATTTAAGTTGTTCTACAAGAGCATTAAATCAGACACTTTAACTCTTCCCCAGTAACTAATATGAAGAACGTAAAACTTTTAGTTTGAACACACCTCCTTCACATGCATCTTCTACGGCTTAGATCAGCATGAAACAAGAATGACACCAAGAATTCAAGTTAACGCCAACACCACATAACCACTGGAGAGATGATGCTGAAGAGAAGAGTCAGCCTGTATCTGATGCCATAGATACCAAAAAGGACATGTCTGTCTCTGTCATTATTCTCATCTTTCTATCACTGTTTATCTCTGGAGAGACAAAGAGAGGGAGAGAGAGAGAGAAATGGTTTATAGCTTTCTAAAATTTCACCCTGAGGGCAAAACTCTTCCTACACACAAAGTACAACAGCCAGAGAGAGAGAGAGAGCGAGCTATGAGAAAAATCTGCCCTCAGGTTAAACTGTCTCTCTCTCTTTCCCTCTCTCCCAAAAGAAGACAGAGAGACACAAAGAGAGGAGGACTAAGCCAGGCAGAGAATGTGAATTTTATAAACTACCTTTCATCACCAGTAATCAGCTACATACTGTACATCTATGTCATTAAACCATTTAAATAGGTCACAAACTCAAAAAGATAAAGACACCAACAGAAAGTTCATCCATAATAAAGCATCAACATGTTGCCTTGAACAGAACAGAAAACAGTTAAAAGCACCACGTGTCCCTAAAATCATCCAAATGACTGATGTCACTGATCTGCTCACTGACATCAGTCCAGTCAGACCTCTCAGGTCATCAGCTGGTGCTCTTCTAATTAAATCAGACCTGATGAGGCAATCCCATCTACTAGAAATGATGTTTATATACGGCTAAATTGTTTTCCCAATTATGTTGCGTTGACGAACATAATCACCGCCTAGATCATGTTCACAGGTGATGGTTTTTTTTCGGAGGAATGAAGCTACATTTATATATCAGTCAGAAGTCGGAGGGGGGGGGGGGGGGGTGGGGGGTCGGGCTGGATGGAGGGTGATTCACATCAACAACTGCTGCCAGAGTCTAAACACAACACTGAAAAGTTTAATGATGCTGCTGTTTCTATTAGTGAATATTGTTCTGCAAGATCAGATATTTTGGTGACAAAAAAAGAACAAATATGCCAAATATGTTGATTACCAACATTTTCTCTCATTGTGTTGAGAAAAAAACATTTAACCAGCATTTAGTTCCTAACATAACGTATTTGTTGTTGCTATCAGGGATGTGCTGGTATCAAACTTTTATGCTGCAGTTATTGTAGGTAAAATTATCACAGTGTATTATCACAATAATCTGCAATGTTTCCTGAAATCTTACTGTTAGTGCTTAAATGACTTCACTCCATGATCACCTGGGATTGTGTTCACTGAACAGTGGTCTGTGTATTAAAAAGAGTTTAAACATAGAAAACATAATATAGAAAGTCCTGGGCAGCCTGGTTCTCTGGTAGTAGAAAGCTCCTTCCTTCTGGCTAAACACTATAAACCTACTGAAGGCAGGAGAGCTGCTCTGTGTTCACCGTCTCCTCTGAAACGACGATAATCACGGTAATGACGGTAATGAAAATGTTCGGCGGTATTGATGCCGTCAGCATTTTCCCTGCTGTATATTATAAAACGTTATACCGGCACATGTCTAGTTGCAGTTTAGTAGAATATAAACATAATTTCTAGGAGACAGGGTTGGATGAGGAAGCGTTCAACTACTCTGCCTGATGACCTGAGATCTGTCTCAACAATTTCCACATTCATAAAGAAAACAGAAAGCACTTCTATTTCTTCAGAATCAGTTTTTATATGTGTGTATTTATGTCTGTGTTTGTGGTTTGTCTGTCAGGTGGATGTGGAGTTCTTGGGTTAGTGTTTTTCTTGTATTTTGTTACTGCTACTATTTAGTGTGTTTTTTTTTTTTTTTTTTAATTATTTGTAGCGAGGACTGTTTTCTCCTTTGTGGTATTCCACAGGGGGATTTCAATAAACACATTTCTGAGACTCCTCTGGATCTATAAAACTGGCTTCTCACCTCAATAGTGAAAAGTGCCATTTTTGACACCAGACCAGGCACTGGGGCTCCCGAGAGAGAGCTATGCCTTGTCAGGATTACAAGATTAACAGCAGGACGGGAACCACTTAACAACTCTTTCTTTGATTCATCTGACTACAAACCACAGGAAAAGGTCTGAATACACAGAGCAGCTAAAGGACTACCTCTCCCCGGGACAAAGACTTGAGTTTCTTTTATTTGAGACTGGATACACATCACATCAAGACAATGAATAGAATTAAAAGAACCAAGTCTCAGCCTCTCCCCCACCTGCCTCTGTCTTTCTCTCCCTCACCCCCTGATGTGACCTCAGATAAGATGGCCGACAGACCCTGCCATAAATTTGAGATTGTATTCCTGTATCGGCTTAACGCTGTTAACACTGTAACCCTTCTGAGCCCAAGTCAAGTCCAGTCATTTAGTAAGTCAGCTACTGGTTGTCTAACCTTCTGTTCATTTATCAACAGTATTGGAAATTATCTTTAATAGGTAAGTAGTTAGAAATATTAAGTAACTGACTGACTGATGTTCTAACGATGATCGCGGTTTAAACCGTGTTTAAACACGGTTTAAAGGAATGAATATTAATAAAGAGGCGTATCGTCATTTGGGCACAAAGGCTGCTCCTCTTAGCTCGTCCTCCTCGTCTCCTATTAGCTCTTTGTTGAGTTTTTCCTGTTCACCACGTGTTTCCTCTCAAGTCTTAGTTTACTTCTTCTAGATTGTTATTACTGTGTTTTTTTCTTTCTCACCTAAGTTGCGCATATAATTTTAACTTTTAGTGTAAACAAGCCTAAGTTTCTTAGATAATTTTTGTACTTCACTAAATCTCGCATTGATAATAACTTTGGAAGTTTTGTCACTCAGCCAATGAAATTTGAAAGGTTTTATCTAAACGAGTATAGTTCAGTTAATTGAGTATATTCAGAGTTCTTTTTGGCGTTCAGCTACGATGGACCAAGACTCATCAAAGACTGTGCCAACTACCAACATTCGCCTGCTTTCAAGAACAAAGCAGCATTATCTGCTTCAAAGATCCTCTTCATCCTCTGGTAGCGGGATGAAGAGACACCCCGCTGTCTGAGTCTCGCTGCTCAGCAGCCACCGCGGCCTTCAGGGAGTTTCACCTCGCTGCAGAGCTGTGAGGGACGGCCAGAGCTCAACAACAGTTCAATCTAAGTCTTAGAGAAGTTTGATTAGTTTCCCAGCGTTTATTGTTCTGTGGTGGCCTGACCCTAAATTCACAAACTCCTTTTTCACTGTCGCTAAGATCATTTCAGTCATCTGTTTGTTTATTACGACCTCATTTATTCATTTATCATCAAGTTTTTGTCTGTGAATATTTCTTCAAAGCAGAAACTAGAGATCAATGTATCTGAGAATTTACAACAAGTTTTCATAATACTGCTACAAATTCATCTCTTTGTATTTTATTTAATCTTCTGGACATAAAACTTTTATTTTTATATATATTTTAAAATCTTCTGTACATTCTGATTAATGATGATTGATAAAATTGCTTTTCCTTGAGACAGCAGAGTGAGAAAAAAAAAATTGTGACACGAAGAAACAGAAGTGGACCAGACCAAGAGAGACAGTTTAAAGCAGTGAGACAGGCAGACAGAGGGGCATTAAAGCCCACTGAAAGAGAGAGTTTTCTGCCCTGAGGTAATTTTCTCTTTTCTACACAACCTCCGTACTCGTCTCCCTGCAGACCTCATTATACTGAATTTAAGCACACACCAACACACACACCCCTCCTGTCGTTTTTGGGGAGCTAATGTAGCTGAATTGGGCTCAATTAATGATGTAATGAAATGCCCTTGTGGTCGAGATACTTTAAAAAAAAAAGACAAAGGAGGAGGGGGGAGGAGGAGGAGGTGGTGATGGAGCTGAGGGAACACGGATTGAGGAGCTGAGCTCGACCTCGTGGGAAAATCAGATTTATCTGAAGAAAAATAAATGTCATGTTTGATAATCTGACGTGAACCATGACTGAAAACACACCGATTTTTACAGTGAAGGAACAAAAACGCAATAATTTTCATCAAAATAACTTAATCCTCCTGAAATGGGAGGACAAAAATGAGGCCGAGCAGGTGTGAGGTAAGACGACATTTAGTCACACAGACTGATCTAAGGCTGTAACAAACAATTACTTTCATTATTGATTAATCATCATAATTTCCATGGCCAGACAAGGAAGAAAGACAGAATTTGATGCAGAAACAAAAACTTTGTCATTGAACAAACTCAATTCAGTTTTTGCAGAATGGCCAAATATTGATGTTCTTGTCTAGCGATAAGGTTGTTTTTTTTCAATCTTACAGTGTAAGTCTGTCAGTCACATGACCCTGTGCCTTGCAGGTCGTAGCAGTCACCCAAGAGTCCCCAGAGGAGGAGGAGGAGGAGGGTGGGAGAGGAAGAGGATAGGAAAAGAGGAGGAGGAGGAGGAGGAGGATCAACACATGAAGGCCAGAGAATAACAATGACAACCTCTCTTTCTCTTTCTCCCTGGTTTGGCCTTGCTGAGAGAGAGAGTGTGTGTGTTTCAACTAACCCCTCCAGCAATGCTCTGAGCATTTAGCTGTGTGTGTGTGTGTGTGTGTGTGTGTGTGTTGAAGGTTCAGGGGTCTCGCGGCCAACCAACAACAGCAACAACACAAACACACAAACTCCAGGGAGATGTGGTTACAAACACACACACACACACACACCTCTTCTAATAATGAAAAATACAGATTGTCCCTTTAAAAATTTCATGTGAATTGATGCTGAACAAAAAGGGAAAACAAATAATTGAAAATCACAAAGTAAAATCAAATCACAGGAAAGAATCTGAAGAAAAACTCACAAAATAAAAAAAACATAAAACAAAACTTCTTGGAAATATTAAAAACTGTAATATACTTTAATATGAAATTAGCAATGAACCAGGGATCCCTCTGTAGTCCCTGTGTGTGCGCGTGTGTGTGTGTGTGTGTGTGTGCAGGCTTAGAGCTGCTGCCTGCTCCCTCGCGATGCTGGAAGGTTGGATTAAATGAGTAAACGACAACCTCCAGACTGCTGGCCAGAGCCTGGGGAGTGTGTGTGTGTGTGTGTGTGTGTGTGTTAGTGAGAGAGAGATCATGTAGGTGTGTATTAGAGTAGTAAAAGAATTTGTATGTGTGTGTGTGTGTGTGAGTGTGAGAGAGAGAGAAAGAGAGAGAGAGAGAAGAGGGGGATCGGTACTGTTACACAAATTGCCAATTCAATTAGCGAAGGGTGTAAGAACACCGGAGAGAGAGAGAGTGGTGTGTGAGTGTGTGAGTGTGTGTGTGTGAGAGAAAGAGAGGGCAGCCATTTTGGCAGAATGTCAAAGCCAATTTATCAAGACCTAACATAGGACTTCAGGGATAGAGAGAGAGAGAGAGAGAGAGAGACAGAGAGAGAGAGAGAGACAGAGAGAGAGAGAGAGAGACAGAGAGACAGAGAGAGAGAGAGAGAGAGAGAGACAGAGAGAGAGAGAGAGACAGAGAGAGAGAGAGACAGAGAGACAGAGAGAGAGAGAGGACAGAGAGAGAGAGAGACAGAGAGACAGAGAGAGAGAGAGAGAGAGAGAGAGAGAGACAGAGAGAGAGAGAGAGAGAGACAGAGAGACAGAGACAGAGAGAGAGAGAGACAGAGAGACAGAGACAGAGAGACAGAGAGAGAGAGAGAGAGAGAGACAGAGAGAGAGAGACAGAGAGAGAGAGACAGAGAGAGAGACAGAGAGAGACAGAGAGAGAGAGAGAGAGACAGAGAGAGGACAGAGAGAGACAGAGAGAGAGACAGAGAGAGAGAGACAGAGAGACAGAGAGAGAGAGAGAGAGAGAGAGAGACAGAGAGAGAGAGACAGAGACAGAGAGAGAGAGAGAGACAGAGAGAGAGAGAGAGAGACAGAGAGACAGAGAGAGAGAGAGAGAGAGAGAGAGACGGGGGGGGGGGGGGGGGGATTTCAACAATTTCTGTGCATCGTGTGGCTCCTATGATGTGGTTGAGATTAGTGGTTACAGGACATGAACTCTAATCTACTGCAAACATTTATCTCAAGTTTGTGACGTGATGCAAACTTCAGTCTCCTGCAATCCAACATCTCAGCCTCCAAACACACACAACTCACACAGCAGAGGTGCACCAGGATTCATTGTGAATTGAACCTGATAATAACATCCTGGGATTTTAAAGCCAAAAATTATTATTAATATTTAATTCATTAAAATGTTATACTGATGAAAAGAAAGGCATGTTGCATCAAACAGGACACACTGAGGAGTTGAAAATGTTGACGGTCACAATCAGAAAATACTAAATTCAGCAGCATTTTTACAGCCAAAGAGACACAAACAAACTCTTCCTTAGAGTTACAACTCAAACGCTGGAGGCGTGACAGGACGCCGTTTATCATGATTTGAACCTCAAAATAACTTCCTGACATCATCCACCCTGATAAAAGACTCAAAAGTCGCCTGGTAGTGTGATGTGAGGAAGCTGAGATAGATTTAACTTTATGGAAATGTGACGACTGACAACCAATCTTATTACCAATATTTTCTTCAGGAAGACTGAGGGACAGAATGGAAGCACAGAGCTGATCTCTACTCCACTAACTACACAGAAGGTGTGGAATCGGCTAATATGAATAATAACTTCTCTGGATACTGGGCTCGACTGTCGCACAACAGCTACAGTCAAACATCACAAAGCTTGAGAGGGGAATTATTAGAATGGACGGTACAATACAGGAGAAGTGAGAAAAATACAGAAAACACAACCAAATACAAAAGTGCTGCAAGTTCTCACACAACACAACAGATATGATGTTTGTGTATTTGGTTGAGTTTTGTCACTTTTTTGTAAATGCTGTACATGTTGTCAGATTGATCAGTTGTTTTCTTTATTTGGTTTCTGCTGTGCGTTGAGCTTTCAGGGCCACTGCAGGCTTCACTATCTTTATATCAAGGTTTGTATACAGTGGATACTCTTTTATCTTTGAATGCATATAGTGAACCCCGGGAACATGTATTTTTCAGAAAGATAGATCAAAGAAACCCTCTGTAAGAAATAGTTTTGAGTTAGAGAAGGTAGTGGAGCAGAAGCTCAACAGGAAGTGACGTCAGGACTTCAGTTCTCTGTACTGCATGAAGAGACAGGAAAGAAGGAAGAGAGGAGAAATGAAGGGAGGTCATAAGGAGAGAAGAAAGAAGAAAACATTTAAACAGGATACAAGAAAGAAGTTAGCAATGAAAAAAAATGCAGGCGTTTTTTTTAATTTACAAAATGGCAGAATGTTTCTCTGCTCGTTAGAGATACACACACACACACGCACACACACACACACACACACACCCTCCCCGGACTGTTTAAAAAGTCATTAGCAGTGGAGACATTTTAATTTTAATTTATTTCATTTTAATTAGTGTCTTTTTAAAGGCGTATTTCAACCACTTTAACATTTCATGAGCAGTTCTGTTTAATAATCCATGCTCTCTCTTTCTTCCATCATCAAATTTTAACTGTCTGACTCGCCCTCTGTAACGAGCTCACAGACAGATCTGCCCTCCCTCTAAACTGTGGCTCTTCAATGAATCAATGAATGGATACACGGATCAATGAATGAACAGTTCATTATCACAGATAATCCCAGTGAGACTTTGTGGACAGAGGTTGTAATTTTCTTGCTGTAACAGAAAAAGACTGTCGTAGATTTTTCCAAATGAACCATTTTCAAGATAAGCTATCTCTCCTAAATAACACATTTTAGAATAAAATGAGTGGATTTTCTCAGAAACCATTTTTGTATCAGCCAAGCAGATAGTTTTGGTTTCATTTGTCTAGATTGGGAGATATCTGTCTCTAAAAAGACAGAAAACATGTTTAAAAATTCAGCAGCAGTCTCCCTGTTACTCTGAACACAGCGGACAGTTTTCACAAAGACTTCTTCAGTAGAAAGTGGTTCCAATAAAAAAATTTAAAAGCATTGATTGTGTGTTTTGGGGATTATCCAGAATAAGAGGAACATTGTTTCTGGAGAGTCACACCTTTTTTTAAAAATGTCTGTTCAATGCTGTGAGCACCACAAACAAAATACTTCCATTTTATTGGAGTGGAAGCACAAAATCTCAGAGGCAGGTATCTCAAAACCTGCACAAGTGAAACCAAAACTATCTGCATGAGAGATACCATCGGAGGTAAGTGGGAAAATGTATTGTTTCGTTTGTTTTTAGGTGAATGGATCACACATCACGCATGATGCACAACATTCAGAGACATTACACACCATGCATGTTCGCACAGAGAGCTGAAGTGAAACTGGAACTTGTGGGATTTGTTCCAGAAGTAAGAAAACAAAATTCAAAGTCCACAAAATTGACATTTGTGACAATGGAAATATTTAATGTCCTGTAATAACAGGACAGAGAGGACTGAACGGTGCAGAGGGTTTAAAGACAGCAGAGATAGTTAAGAAGCTGAGAAATGACATCAGAACATAGTGTTGTTAAATTTTATGAATATGATGAATGTTATGATGAAGTAAATACACGTGCTGGTAAATTTTCATGGGGGCTGTAGTTTAACTTTGTTAAAGTCATGAAGGTTTAAATTTCTGATAGCAGCTGCTGTAGTGGAGCCGAGCTGTCTCAGAACATGGAAGTAACGCTTCATTTTCTCAGAAAGTCCAAGAAATATTTTCACACTAGAAACGGACCGAGCCCTGGTTCAGTTTGATCCAGACTAGGGTTCAGCTGTTTTGAACAGAATATTGATTCATATTTGATCAGCACTGCCTAGTTTGAGTTTCGTGAGCCGGGTGCATTGCGCTGGACGGACTCATTTGAGGTTGAGTTGTGATTATGCAAATGCAGATACAGCGAGCGGTCTGTCAACTCGCCATGACGTATATCCATCTGACTGACTGGGAGTGAGAGATGCTGAAGCACAGCGCAAATCACAACATTAAGGATCTTTTATGTTATGAGAAGTGTAACTGAGGAAAAAGACACGACGTGCTGATGGAGTGCGAACAACAGGACGCTGACTGCAGCTCACTTAACAGCCACCAGTGTCACTAATGAGATGAAATTTCTGATTCTTACATATAGAACTATTGCAAAACCTGACCAAACCAGTTTATGACTTTATGTGTACCTGCTGCTCCCTGCACTCTGCCTATTTAACGATAAAGGTCTTTCTCTGATATGAAATAGCACAGTGAAAGAAGACTGGATGAGAGGGAAAGAGCAGCTCTGCCTGTTATACTTAAAGTTTACTGCTCGTCACATAAATGAGAGTCAGCCAGCCTAAAGGAGACGCTTTCCTTCTGAAATGAGATGTTTGGGCCGATTAACTCTGCCACCGTCGCTCCACTAAACCTGCATCATTTCAGTGTTTAAACTCCTTCAATAATACTGTTACTGTTCAGCACTGAGATGTTTAACAGTCAGACAGCCTGCAGCCATGTTTAGGTGTTTTCAGACACCTGCACTGTATGTCAGGAGGAGGATTTATTTTGCATATTAAAAGTTAAATGCCAAGGTGTGAGGAAATTTCATAAAAATAAACCTTTAAGTGAATACGTTAAATGTATTATCTGATTTTAAAACCAAATATGTTGTAATGCTGAAATTAAGACGCGTTGAGTCAGAAAAGACAAAATTCAGCAGCAAATTTTACAGTAAAAAAGAGATAAAAACAAACCGTTCCTCAGTTGGACTGATGTTTTTCAGAGTCTGTAACTTCAGCAAATGAGCGGCGAATTGCTCGGTAATTTTCCGCTTGTGTTGAATAATGCAGCAGTTATCGTTCAGTGATCACACTTAACTGGAAATCAGAGCAGGAGCTGAATGAGTGTGAGGTAGAAAGTCACACACAGAGAAAGAGAGAAGGTAGGAATGCTCTACATGAGGTCATAATGTGGATGAGGTCAAAGTCAGCTGAGGTCCAATTTGTTCATATTATCAGGAAACTTATGTATTCTGCTGCTGGGTAAGAGTTACAGGAAATGAGATACAAGCTCTAAAATGTTTTATTCTACCTCTTTTTTCTTCTTTTTCACATTTCTAAAGCACCTTTTCTCATGAGGAGCTGGCCCTCCGCATCTGAAGGAAGAAATCTGTCTACATATATAGATGGGTGCCTGGTTATGTTTTAAAATGGGGGAGAAAAAAAATTGTAATTTAAAACAAATTTCCTGCATTTCTACACCACCTGAGCTTAGATTAAGTGAAGAAACAGCCACCTACACTAGTCTAGATTAGAGTTAGATTGAGGGTGCTATAAAAACCAAGAATGCATCAAGAACAGTAATAACTGGGTGGATCAGAACAGGAAATGATTAGAAGAATGGCTGTTTCATGTGTGAAATTATATTAATAAATCATTATGTAGCCTAACATGGTGGCAGGTTGAAGGCTACTAGGCCACCTTCAAGGTTAAACAAGGACAAACAGTTTATATAAATGAAATAGCCTCACAACACATCACAGTGTGATTTGGATAAATTAACCTAGTTAAACAATGTTAAACCTGAGGGTTGCTGTTCTCAGTACTCACAAGTCCATCTTCAAAGTCTAACAACTGCAACAAAGTACAAACAATTCAGATGAATGAAATGGCCTCCCAGTATAATTCCAACCCCCCCAGTTTGTTTTACACACAGGCTCTAGTGGGAGCTATTCTCAATAGCACCGCTAGCTGATGTAGTTTTAATATCATACAGGAATACATCATTTTAACCAACATTATCTCAAATCAAGGACTATTTTAATGCACAACTCAGAAGGTGACTTTTGCCATTTCAGTCGAGGACTAGATCTTAGTTTGAAACCCCCCCTTAGAGTAAACTTGCGCCTTTCATTTACCCTGCAAGAGAAAATGAGAGAATAATCAATAATGAGAGCAAAGCGCAGATCGGCTGAAAGGAGAGAGATGTTTGTTTTAGTCAGCTGCTAAAAATAGTAAAAATGATCATTGATATAGACCACTTAAATATAATCACCTGATTACAGGGAATGTATGATGATGAGTTTATTTTTAAAAAGACAAAAAGTAGGAAGCCAAACCGTAACTTTGCTCCCAACCTAATCACCAGAATAAAACGTTCTGCAAACCACAGATACATTAAATTTCTACGTTTCAATGTTGATCGTATTTTAAGCTTTTCATGTGTCGTTTAACGCTTCATTAAATGGCCGTTATCAGTTGAACAATCATGTTTTATAGTGTGGCACTGCTGTGGTTAAGGTCTGGTTATGGTTAGGAAAAGATAATGATTCGGGTTAGAATAGCTGGTTCTGTCGGTTGAAACAGGAAGCGAGCAGTGGTTTAAACAGTGGT
The DNA here is from genome assembly GCA_038419695.1 of Scomberomorus guttatus. NCBI lineage: Eukaryota > Metazoa > Chordata > Actinopteri > Scombriformes > Scombridae > Scomberomorus > Scomberomorus guttatus. The sequence continues at coordinate 2,327,989 of CM076455.1, forward strand.
CTCTGCTGCTTTGATGCCTTTGCAGCCATGAAACTAACTCTCCACCAAACCACCCAACCCGCCTCCTCCTAACATGGAAGTCACATAGATGTCATCTGAAATCTGAACTTGTCACTATGATACATATTGTAGAAATGTTGATATGCTGCATAATAAACATAGTGAAACGTAGAGATCAACATATCTGCGGTTTGCAGAGACGTACAGTGCCAACATTTTATTCTGGCGACTGGGCTGTTGCTCCCCCTAATTGAATAATGGGGATGCATTTACTCCACTTGCTCCATTGCTCAGGCGCCTATTTATATATAAACATCATCTGAACTGCACCGCTGCTCCGGGTCAGAATTACTACGGCTGCTAGACGGCATCTGTCACTCAAACATAACTATGTTGTGTCGTTTTTCTTGGGAGGACGGTCTCGCTTTGATAAACGCTGGATTCCTACTGGCTGCTCCTGTTGGTTGACTCTCCCCTAAGCAACCTGATTAAGACTCCCTGTATCATCTCAATCAACACACACACACACACACACACACACACACACACACACCTATGTCTCACTTCAGTTATGTCTTCATTGTCTTTTCTGTGCTGAAGTTCATTGCTTTGCTCTCTCTCTCTTTCTTTCTCTTTCGATGACATCCCTCTGCTGTCACTCCCACACACACACACACACGCACGCACACACACACGCACGCACACACACACACACAGAGCTTCCTGTGTGTGTAATCATCTCTGCTGTCTCTCCACTTGGCTGAGTGCCAGCTGGTGTGTGTTGGAGTCAAGGACAAGAGAGGACAGTAAGAGGGAGAGAGAGGGGTAAAGCAACAGAGTGACAACAAGGAGAAAGAAAAATGGGAACAGAAAGGAGGACAGTGAGACGGATGAAGGGATGGACACAGAAAAATGGAACACAATGACAGACTGAAACAGAAAAGAACAACATACGTGATGTATGACTGCAGTTCTCATCTTACTCAATACTGAGCTCATGTTTATTTATAAATTTAAACAGTTTTAATGTGCTAAATGTTCAGATTTAACAAAAAAATATCAGCTTTCACTTCTACACTGCTCCTAATAAACTTGTACAGTTAAATAAATCCTGAGTATCATACTGTGAAACTCAAACTGTCGTCATTAAATGTGTAATTTAAGGAGAGAAAAGCCACAGACTGCTAAATCTGATGCAATCTTTAGTTTTAGGAACAAAAAATAAAACAAAAATACTTTAAAAAGCACTAAATCCACTTTTTTGAGTCTGTAAATTATATGCACAGTCACATTATTATACTATAAATTCATTCTGCTCCCAGTTTAAAGTGTTTGCATGTTTCATTTCAACTCTTTTACTGCATTACCTGTGACTGATAATCAGTTGTCTTTTTAGGAGAATTATCTGTAAATAAAACCAGATTATTATTAGTTGTTTTTCCCAAAAATGCAGAGGCGAGGGGACTTTTATCCACCTGAGTACTGTCTGCTGGCTTTCTTACAGGCTGCAGAGCCCCAAAAGCTTCCACCAAGAGAAATCCTGATCATATTCTTTATACATGTTTACAGTTTTACAGTCATCCTGTTAGTCCTGCTGTATTTCTGTAATTTTACTTCTTTGGTCTATACTAAACATACAACATCTCTTTCCTGTCTGTCCGCCCTGGAAGAGGGATCCCTCCTTCTCTTTACTCTTCCTGAGGTTTCTTCCATTTTTTCCCCTTTAAAGGGTTTTTGTTTCATTGTTTTTTTTCCTTATTTGAATGGAGGGTCTAAGGATAGAGGAGGTTGTCCTGCTGTACAGATTGTAAAGCCCCCCTGAGGCTAATTTGTGATATTGGGCTATACAAATAAAATTGACCTGTCTTGTCTTGATAAGATAGCATGTATGTTGCCTGAGAAATGAAACCCAGGGCAAAATAAATCTTCAAATCACTTGATACTGAGCGGATGGTAATGCGAGTGACTCAGATGAGAAATTTTTGATCAACTCAGAGCTTTTCCCATCTGGATTTTGGTGGCTGGACACTGAGAAGACACTGTTTAGAGAGATCTTAGCAAATTAATGAAATTGAAACTGTAAAAGGAGTAAAATATGATTTGAATGTTCCCTTCCAAAATGTAAGAATCATGCACAATAGCTGAAGTATCAGTAAAGATCAACTTCGAAGCAAAACAGAAACATGTAATATGTGAAATTCAAGCAAAGCAAATGTATGAAGTTCTGTATGTTTTTAGTTATAAAGACAGTCTGCAGACACTGGATGTGTGTGTGTCAATCCAAAATCCTGTGATATTTTAGGTTTCTTTTGTGTTAGAGTACATGATCAGCGTCTCTCTCACACACACAGACACACACACACACACACACACACACACACACACACAGACACACACACACACACACACACACACACACACACACACACACACACACACACACACACACACACACACAGAGTGAGGGTTCAGTGAGGCAAGAAGGTATTGGCACTGAGGGAATACAAGGAGCAGACAGTAATTAGGAACCAGCCTACTGTACCACAGTCACACACACACACTTAGAAGCCAGATATGTTCATGTGCACACACACACCGACTCACACACACACACACACACTGTGTAATTAGGTAGGGGCCCTGACGCCCCAGTGGTGAACTGAACAAGCCCCTGAATACCCGCACTGGGAACGGCTGAACACCATAATACGTGGGGAAAGGGCGTGAACACACACACACACGCACACACACACACACGCACACACGCACACACACACACACACACACACACACACACGTTAATTAAGTGGCAGCCTACTGTGCGTGAAGGGAACAAGGCGGTGGACGGCCGCAGTGGGAGTGTTCGTGGACCAGCAGCAGTCAGGATTAACACGAGTCGACCTGCCAGCGCTGAACGCCACCGCTCACCTTTCTTCTTTCCTTACTCTCATCGTTTCCTGTTTCGTCCTCATGACACCCACCTCACAGAAACGGACTGAAGCAGCAGGCAAATTATGCCTAAATTTCACACTGTCAGTGTGAGTCTTCTCCAAAGAAGCACAACAAAGCCTCATGCAGGAGAGTCTTTCTATCACTTGTCCTCCACTTGTTGGACAAAGGTTTAGGAGCAAACTCGTCACTGTCAGAGATTCAAAGTGTTATTACAGATATTTCTAACTTCTCAGAGGTTCTTACAACAGCAGGTTAAAATCTAAAGTTACTAAAGAGCACGAACAGGAAGAAAGTGACTGAAATTTTGGTCTATTAAAACAGATTTAAAGCACAAAAACAAAAAAGACTTTTAGACACTTTTGCTATTTTTGCCTTCAAATTTGTCATATAAATTTGACCTAATCCTTTAAATCAAGTTTTCTTCAGTTACTACGAGGAGTGTCCAGATATACCAGTATTGACGATAACCGTGATATTTAAAAAATGAAATATTGATCATGTTAATAATACACTTATGATAATATTGTATAAATAATCCAGCGCCTCTTAAAAACCCCTAACGGTCCGGCGGCCCGTCAACGGGCTTCATACTGTTAAATACACAACTATGCTGTGTACTCACCTCCTGTCTTTAAGTGGGTATTGATGCGACACATCTTTGGAAAGCTCAGATTCTTGTGATTTGATTGATACAAACCATTTCAAGATATAATCACAACAGCAGGTACAATCAACGCCTCTGTCAGACCTCCAACAAACAAATAATTACAAAATTCATGCTACTCACCTATGAAGCCTCATATTACTCCACTGACTGATACAACTCCGACAACAACGGTCTTGTTACATCGGCAAAGGTCCAGTCGATCCAATCCAGTAAAATATTTAGTCCAAAACACATTATTACATCCATAAATATCCACGAATGGCTGTTGCAACACTTCAAATTAGCCAGCAGATGTCCTAATCCTCCAACGTATTCTCCGTCATTGGCGTTAGCATGTAAACATTAGCCACATCTTGGTATCAAAACGAAGGCTGCACGCTGACGTTTTGATTGACACCTCACTTTACCCAATAGGAGCTTCTATGTCCTGTCCACAGCCTACAATAGCCAACGAGAGTCCGCATTGAAAGGAGGTGCCTGCCCCTCTTCTTTCGTGTAAAGATCGAGCCAATAGGAACAGAGTCTGCCGATGACTGGCGCTTCAAATAGCCAATGAAATTCTGAAAATGACCCTGTGCTGCATTATTGCTTTTTATGAAGCCACAACATGGAAATTATGTAAATATAAATAGTTTGCTGTGATTTACTTTTTATATTATCTGCTTTTCCACCACAGCACTTGTTTCGACTCTTTTGTATGCACAAAGTTTAGTTTCAACAAGGGAACAAAGCACTATAATGTGTTTATGCTTCAGTTACTCTGAAGCAGAAGTTATTTGGTGTCTCTAAATGGCCTTTTTTACCCTTAGAAAAACGTGTAAAATATTCATTTTCTGTGGTATTGTTATTACATTTGAACTTGGACTAAGTAAGGTTCCATGCTGTGGTCCTATTGTGTTTTCCAGCTAATAAGTCACAGCTATAGGTCATCTGCAGGCACCTGTTTGCAAAAAAATATTCAGGCGGAAATAAGAACCTCATACTTCAGTGCGTTCAAACTTCTTTCAAACAGTTATGGTTACCGACTTTCTCTCCACCTCCCTACACTCATATTTTCAGTGTAATTCATTTGCCAGAAAAGAGGCAAAACACACAATAAACAAAGTTAAAGATGAATTTTTTTTCTGATTTTCTATAGATATCGCGATAATATAGTTATTGTAAATTCTTTTGTCCACGATAATCATGTTGTGAGAATCTGATATTGTGACAGCCCTAGTTACTACCAAACGATATTAGAGTTATTAATTATCAAAATAACCAAATGTAGATATGATATAGATTCCTCTTTGACCATATATATATATATATATATATATATATATATATATATATATATATATATATATATCAAGTCATATTTTGTTGTAAAATAAGTCTTCATTCATCAGTTCCAATTTTTCTCTAATTGAATTAAGTTTATCTTTCCCATGATGGTCTAAATGTTGTTTCAGAGGCTTTTCCACCCTGACAGATGAAGAAAATGTTATTTTTTAATCGTGAAAACTGTCAAAGTTTAAGATGCAGAATGTTATTTATCAGAATGTCGAGTTGGTATGTGAGGATATTTCAGTCTCTGGCTGTTAAAGCAGACGAACTAAGCAGACAGACTGCTGTTCTCCTCAGTGTTAATCTGCTGTTAATTTGTCTGGACTGTAACATGAGACAGAGTGAGCTGCAGGAGTTTAGTGTGAAGCTGTTAGTCATTAATTTAACAGACACAGAGGTGAACGAGGCCACATGTCTCCATTATTCTCTGTCACACTGTCACCACACATAATAACTGCACTGCGGGGCTCAGTCTGTGTGTGTGTGTGTGTGTGTACATCTTGAACATTCAGTATGTGTGTCTGAATATATTTCTATATAATTACGTCTACAGAGAGCTGAAGTCATGACGTCACTTCCTGCCTAGCCTCTGTTCCAGTAGTTTCTGTAACGCAATGCAGTCTCTCATTCAGAGTTTCTTTCATTGGTCTTTCTGAAAAAATGAAGCATGTTCCTGGACTTTACTTTCCATATTGGACTCACCTCCTCTGTCGAGCCGTTACGTTAATGCCGTGTCGGATAGATGGGAAGGATCAGAAAGATTCCCACGTTTACGACTTCCTCACATCATCTGAAAACTCAGGAAGGCTGTTTGATAACTGAGTTGGCTGTATGAGGGTTTAAAATACTGTGCATTGATGAAATTACATTATCTCCATTAAATCATAGCATTACTGTTTATGTTGCTCTCTGAAATCTACAAGTCTCATATTGTTTTCCTTCATTTTTTTTCATTTTCCTTTATTTTGTACAGCCGTGGCTGATGGGAAGTACTGGACGAACTGAAGTGTAAACTTGATGATGGCATTAGATGAAACATCAGGGGATTTATTGACATTTGTGTCCTGGTGTCATTTTCTATTGTTGTAGTCTTTGCTATGTTTCCTTCACTTGCTAACCTGGATGGTAATGTGTACAGCATGCTTTGGGTTTGCTCGAGGTGTTGCACTCATCAGTTGAGCTAATGTCTGTCATTCCACTGACTGGATGATTGAGACGGCTTCTATGTGTATATATATTGTATATGGAAGTGTTGTGATGCTGTCCATATACCTGATGAAGGTCGGACAGACTGAAATGTCACAAACTAATAAATATTCCAAGCAGTAAGCGAGACTTACCTTGTGAGGCAGCTGGATTCACGAGATCACACGAGAATCCATCTTGTCAGGCTTCAAGTTAAGCGCTTGTGTCCGAATCACGCAAATCCAGCTGCTTCGCAAGGTAAACGGTGATAGACAATGATAGACAGATGGTTCACCTGCCAAGTATTTTTTGAAAGTGCCTGCCCTTTTCCAAACAGTTTCCAAGGACGACTTCTCAGATGGTTCTGTGTAACAAACCATCTGGTGCGTCAGGTTAAAGCGAGACAGAGTGCAGGGGTTTTTCTAATTTTTAACTCATCAGGATACGCCACTGTCCTGTTTCCCAGTGTTGACGTGTATTCTATCACATTCACTCCACAGAACAGCGCATCCAGGCTGCTGCACCTTTACTTCTTCCTCTATGACACAATCTGTGTGTGCTGCAGGCATCTGTGTCAAATGATGTGATGCTCTGCAACACAACCAATCCAGACAGGGAGCTGAACCACTAACCCTGGCAGACAGTGAATCGCTCTTAACCATGAAGGTAAACAAGACCAGGACAAATTTCCAAATGGCTCAGAAGCATTTCAGAGCGATCACTCTGACTCCTGATGCGTTCCTGATACAACATTTGATTGCAAATTTGTGTGTAATTCACCTCAAATAGCAGCACTTAGTGAGCGAGCTGCAGTCATCTTTTCACCTTGTTTCACCTCTGATTACAGCCTGGTAACTGTAGAAACTGATCCCAAATCTGTTCGCTCTCCGTCCACGGAGGAAATTACATCAGCAGTAAAAATTAATGAACTCTGACCAACTGTCTGACAAGAGAGAAGCGAGTGATGCAAGGAGAAGGACTGATGAAGTAAGAAAGGAGAAGGATTGAGAAGAGAGAGGAGGGAAATCTCTCATGGGCGGAGAAAGAAAAGACATATTTTCAGGACTTTTTACAAGATATTTTCATCCTCAGTAGTCGACATGCTGGTTTGCTTTTCGCTTCCATCCCTCTGGTTTCATATCCTCCCTCCGTCCCTCCTCCTATCCCTCTGTCCTCAGCCGATTCCCATTTAAGCATAATTAAGCTGCTGAGATGAACATTACGTGTCGGATAGGAAACGGCTGAATGCCACCGGTGATGGGAGGAGAGAGGGATGGAAAGAGAAGAAGAAGAACATCAAGAAAAAAAGAATGAGCGAGTGGAGCGAGAACCAAAAAGAGAAATGAAGAGACTTAGGCTGAGGGGAAAAGGAGGAGGAGGTGGATGTTAATTAATTATAAGCCGTCAGGGTCCAAATCATCTTCTTTTAAATGTGGAGTTGGAGCGGCAGAAAGTCACGGCGGCTCATATTAAACCTTCAGCACTGATTTAGAGGCAGAAAGCTTTGCAGAGTGTGTTTCAGCTGCTGTCACACCAGGAGATCCTCTGGAAACTCTGGTACAGCTGAGGTCAGACCACACTGTCACCAGACACAACGTGGATACGAGACAAAAACCCTGGATTACCTGCAGTAACAATGGTTTTAAAATGATTTCTTTCTGCACATTGCAGGTTGGTTAAGGTTATGGAAAGATCATGGTTAAGGCCATTAAACTATGGTTAAGATTAGGGCTGCAACTAACGATTATTTTCATTATCGATTAATCTGCAGATTATTTCCTGTCAATTGATCAGTTAGCCTATGAAATGTTAAAAAATAGTGACACAATTTCAGTCTAAAATGTTCAGTTTACTGTCATATATGACAAACAAAAACAGCAAATCACATTTAAGAAGCTGGAACCATCAAGTGTTTGCCGATTAATTTTCTGACAATCGCTGCAGCTCTAGTTAAGATATAATTAAAAGAATAGTTCAATATTTTGGGAAATTGACTAATTTACTTGCAGCCAAGCCGGCGGTGTGGCTGTAGAGGTGGTAATGTCAGTCTGTCTGAATGAACTGTAACTTCTGTTAGCTGGAGCTGGGACGTGGTTAGCCTAGCTTAGCAAAGGCAGTGTCCAAAATCACCGCCTACAGTAGTTACTATATAGTATATATTGTTTTGAGTGTGTAAATTTATCCACTAAATAGTGCCCTCAAAAGTTCCACAGTCGAATGAAATGACAATGTGACTCTACAGCTGTCAGTGATGACGCAAAATGACGACGATTAGTGTCTTAAATCTCAGTTTACAGCTAACTATTGAGTGTCTATTATAAACAGTAAATTAATGAATGAGGGAGTGATTTTGGACACAGCCTAAGTCTTGTCGTCATACTCGTCGTGAGGTTGCCAGGCAACCAGCACTAAACAGGAGACACTCTGCAAATAAGCGCTGGGCTGATGGATAAACTGTAGTTTGTCAGGAAGCAGTTCCAATGGGACATAACAGAAATAATACTAACAGTAATAAAACTCTGTAGTGAAACTCAAATAATCAGGCAGAATTGCCATTTTGTTTTACTTAATTTATTTAGTCTAACACGTGTTCATGTGAATCTGATCTACTAGGAAAATCTGAACTGTAGAAATAAAAAAGCAGCAATCTATGAACTGACTCGTGCAGCAGCAGTAATCACACCAACAGTGTCTGAAACACCAGAAAGTCTGCAGAGCAGAGAGAGTTACTGCAGTCCTTATCAGTGTCCAGTCCTTATCAGTCTGTCTGATCCACACACACACACACACACACACGCACACACACACACACACAGCAGAACACTATTAACTGCAGCACAATACAGGCCTGCAGGTGTGTGTGTGTGTGTTTGTGAGAGAGAAAGAGAGGGATAGAGAAACAAATGCTCACTCTTCAGCTATTTCATTGGAAGTGAAGAACACGTTGTATGTGCGTGTGCGCGTGCGTGTGTGTGTGTGTGTTCAGCCTTAAAAGGAGAAGAAAAGGGCAGAAAAGTACAGAGTAAATATAAAAGCTGGAAAGTTTAGACTACGTCTAAATTGTACCACTTAATTTTTAAAACATAAGTTTTGTGTGAGAATAATTTGTGTTTCCAGGTTGTTTTAGTAGAGACTTCTGCCTGCAGTGAAACAACATAAAACAGCTAAATCACAATTCCTGAGCTGGAAAACACAATGAGACCACAGCATGGAGCCTTACCTAGTCCAAGTTCAAATTTAATAACAATCCCACAGTAAATGAATATTTTACACGTTTTTCTAAGGGTATGTCTAGGCTTCCTGCAAAAAAAAGCCATTTAGAGACACCAAATAACTTCAGAGTAACTGAAGCATAAACACATTATAGTGCTTTGTTCCCTTGTTGAAACTTTGTACATATAAGAGAGTCAATTGGCTATTGTAGGCTGTGGACAGGACATAGAAGCTCCTATTGGGTCAAGTGAGGTGTCAATCAAAACGTCAGGGTGCAGCCGCCATCTTGATACTAAATTTACCAGGTGTGGTGTTGATGTACTCTAAAGCCACAAACACTTCCTGACTGACTGAGGGAAAAAGTAGCGTACAGCTACATATCACAACCCTTTTGACTTTGTACTGAAGTACGTTGGAAAATTTACAATGTAAGTCAAAAGGTTGTGATATGTAGCACAACAAGCTAGTGAAGCTGTAAACAGAACTATGTTCCTGCACATGCTCAGTGGCGTCTGCCTTACACAGAACTACTCTCCAGAGACTGACAACGTGCTCTCAGTTATTAGTCTTTGGAGCCGTTTCTAAACAAACTAACGTGACCAAACTCTTCATGATGAAGGAACATGTGACCCAGTGCAGCGGTGTGACTCACTGACGTGTTTTTAATAGTTTTTGGACACAACAGAGGAATAAGATATATCAGGCTTTGATACACACACAATACTTGTTAGTAGATCAGTTCATTGTTGGTTTGGATCCAAACATGAGATTTGTTGAGAATAAAAAAAACAAATATAGAAAATTGCCAGACTTATCCTTTAATTCAGTCTGACATTGTGTTCAAATGAGGTCCTGCTGACGTCATGCTACCAGTAAGTGGCTGGAGTACAAGAAAATGGAGTTTAAATGGATTTATATTAAAATATTGATCTTTAGTCTTGGTAAGAGTGTTTAAAGTGCATTAAATTACAGAACTGGGCTTATGTGCACATTTCGAAAATATTGTCCCTGTTGAACAGATCCTCATTTATCACCTGAAATATATCAAAGATTTTAACTCAAGTTCACACCAGATCCACTTGTTTTTATTCTTTAAGTTTAGTTGTCACATTCTTACACTAAGGAGACAATTTACAGCTGTCAGTATATTATTTATAGCGCTTTTCCAAACTCCTGTGTGTTCATTTGATGAATTAAAATTTATAAATAGTTTTGGCAGGAAGAAGAGTTTTTGGCTGCTGGTGTCCAGTGATTTCATTCCTTTCCAGGAAGTAAAAAAAAAACTTAAAATAGTTCCAGACATCTCAATGTCACCACTTTTATAGTGGAGAGGGTTCGCTGCCAGAGCGGCTTTTACTGTTCCACTCTGAAGGAGAGAGGGAGGACATGGAGGGACGGGGAGACGATAGAAGAAGAAGCAGGAGTTTAGAAAGTACAAGAGAGAAAAGTTGGATGGAGAGGAGAAGGACACATGGAGGAAAGAGAAGGTGAAGAATGCACAGATGTAGGGGAGGCAGGATGGAGAAAGGTGAAATAAGGATAGATGTGGAAGAGGAGGAGAGAGGAAGGATGGACAAATAACAGCTAAAGAGGAGAGGAAAGGAAGGCAATAGAAGGACAGAAGGGAAATGAGGAAATAAAATGAGGGAAGACAGGAAGGAAAAAAGACAAAATGATAAAAGAAGAAGAAAGAAGCTGCAGCACCATCTTGAAGGATGAAAAAGGATAGAAAGACAAGATGGAAGGAGAAGGAGGAGGAGTAAGGGAAGGACAAATAAGTGAAAGGAAAAAGAGATGAAAGATAAAGGAGGAGGGGGTTAGGAAAGAAAGCAGAGGGATGGAAAGGAAGAAGGAAAAGATGGGTGAATGGGAGGACATGAAGGCAGGAAAAAGAGGAGGGAAACATGTAGGGAAAAAGTCGAGAGAAGTGAAAGTACAGAGTGAAGGACAGATGAAAGGATAAATTGGAATAGAGACAAAAAGATAGAAAGGAGGGATGGATAGAGATAAGAGGAGAGGAAGGAAGGAAGGAAGTAAATCAAGGTACAGAAGGAAAACTAGGAAACAAGAAGAGGAGAGGAAGGAAGAAGACAAAAGAGGATGGAAGAGAGAGGAGGACTGAAACGATGAGCGAAGGGAGGGATAGAAAAATGGAAATAAGAAGGGGAAGGAGGAGAGGACGGAAGGGAGGTAAAGATGGACAGAGAAACAGGGAAGAAGGAATAGAGGGATGAGGAGGAAGCAAAGAACGATGGATGAAAAGTAAGAGAAAGGGGAAAAGCACAAAGGGAAGGAGAAACTGGAGCAGGGATGGATGGATGGATAGATATAGGGAAAGGATAAGAGGAAAGAAAAATAGGGACAGAGGAGAAGAAGAAACATGGAAATAAAAAAGGGACAGCTGAAGAAGACGAGGGGTCAAAGCAAAAGAAGGAAATGCTGGATGGAAGGATGGAAGGAGAGAAAGGAGGACGAGTGCCAGAGAGTCGTTTTAGCGTTGGCTTGATTCCCAGCAAGAAGGAAAACACAGAAGGTCGAAACCACAATCTGACAAAAGAAGTCAGCCAACAAATGAACTGACGAATAAAAGAACGAATGACGCTATTGATTTTTTTGGTTTTTTACATCATCGGTGTGTTTTCTACCTCACAGCTGACGTCATCTTCATTTTGTGTGTCAGGTCAAGACACACACACTCTGTACATACAGGACTATTATTACTGAAGCATTAATGTGTGCTGTCAGTAGCCAGACTTGCATACTTGGGAGTTCGAACTTGGCAAGGTCAACTCGAGACTTATATTTATTTATATATAGTTAGTTTTGATTATGACTGAAATGTGATGATTTCTGTACATACAAAGACCCTGAAACCCACAGAGGCTGTGGGCTGTTCTGTCAAACAATAAACCTCAACTTCAGCAACAAATATTATATTTCATCTCTGAGGCCAAAATTTATGTTCTAAAAGAAACTTTTTCATACATCAAGACGCTGCGAAGACATCAGATCCAGCAGTAAACTGCCAGAAGGCTTGTTAAGATTAAGACTGTTTAGTTATTGTTTATATTTTAGCCTTTAATTGTATTTGTTTCTTTTACCTAACTTATTGTTTTTGTATTGTGATTTATTTCAACTGTCTGCTGTAACACTGTAATCTATATCATACATATGTCTTATGTTAAATCTGTCGACTGTGTCACCTACACATGAGTGGGCTGTATAGAGAATTGTGTTCATGTATTGTTTCGTGTCATTTGACCCTAAACTCTCCGTCTAGAGTGTATTTTTGGGACAGGACGAGCAGAGAGGGACGTTCCCATCAGCTGAGAGCGCTCCGCTCTTCAGCCGAATGCTCTTCACTGTAGCGCTGAGTGGACGTTTAACCTCCCCACTCCAGCCTCGACAGCTCCGCACAGAACGTAATAAGATGGATATTATCGCTCCATCGAAGAGAGACGAATACTGAGAGAGAGAGCGAGAGAGAGAGAGAGAGAGAGAGAGAGCGGGATGTGATGATGCTCGTCCACATCTGAGTTGAGATCTGATGGAGATAATAAGGACGAGAGAGAGAGAGAAATGGTTTTATTGTGAATATCTCTGATGACTCTTGTACTCTCACTCTCTTTCACTCACACACATATTCAAATGCTTCCCTCGCTCTTGCTCTCTCCCTCGCAGTGTTTTTTGGCTCAGGGACACAAAGGAGAAGGTGCTGCAGCTCGAAGTGCAGCATCTTGTGATCCAAAAAACATCACAAATAAACTCGGTCGCTGCAGCCTTTGATTTCAGCTTTTCTACAATCTGCTGCCAGATTCCTGGAGAGGCCTTGTTTTTCAATGTTAGCTTTGTTGCACCGGCACTCTTGGCACAAAAACGATCACAGTTAGCTGATTAAAAAAAACTAAGTCCCTGTGATGTATTCTAGTGAGCGGCAGGAAGCTCTTAGAAAATCAGAAATCAGGGAAAAGTCACAGAGTGTCTTAAAGGAGATTTGGAGGGAAATTGTGTTTTAATATGTTATTTTGTTGTTTTGTTTTTGTAATTTTGTTCATAATCCGAGTTACTGGAGCTTGAAGGTTAATTCCTGCCCTTGCAAACAGATTTTTATTTGTTGTTAAATTAATACCATTGCTTTAGAAGTTAAAATGAAGGTCAACATACATAAATGGCAGCTCTGAAACAGAGCGGAGGCTCATATAGCAGCACATTAATATACCATAATCTTCACAGATCTACAGTACTGCTGCATAAGAATTAAACACACTTTAAAAGGTGGAAATGATATAAGACCTGCACCATCTGATGTCATTCAAAGTACAACTTTAGAAAGTTACTGACAATTAAACTTTACAAACACACAAAAATACTAAAAGCCAAATGGTTTCCCAGATATGTAATATTTGTAATATTTTACATTTTTGTGTATTGCATTGTGGGACAATATTGTACATCAACACCACATTCAAAAATTAGGTTTGATTCTGCATACTGATACTTAATTTTGTCACTTCTCCACAAGAGATGCTTAAAACCTGCTTAGTATGTAGTATGTTTTCATTCATCTGCTGAAGAGGAAAGTTTATCTGAGCTCAGCTTAAATCTCAGTTTAACACGTGTAATTACGAGCAATATTTGTGACATCACAACTAGTTTGGAGCCAATCGTGGTCCAGTATGTAACTTACACAGTGTGATGTGGAAACTTGAAGCCTCCAGAGCACAAACACTGAAAATGGAGTTTACAGTGAAGGAGGAGACATCTGGTGTCCAGCAGGAAAATTATGGAAATGAACAATATTAACATATTCTGGATTCTGGAGTAGATGGCATTTTAATATTTTCTAACCTTAAACTTCTTTTGTGAAAAAAGCAATAGCAGCCACAAATTATTATTCAAAGCAGAATATTTTCATGTCTTTAAACAGGTCTGGAGGGGATTTTTAACTTTCTGTTTGCTTCCCCATAATAAACTTCCTCATTCATGACTTTCATAACTGTAATATGTTAATGAGTGTCAATATAGGTAATATAAGGACAGTAACTAATAGTGAAACAAATGAATAATAACTTAATTAATTGGTACACAGAGACTTTGTAAACCTCTAATTGCATAAAGTTTTCACTCCTTCCAAACTCTCCATTTGTCTGTGCTGCATGCTCTCATCTTCTGTTCCCACTGAGTCTCTTTTCCTCCCCTCTCCCATCCTCTCTCTCTCTCGTATCTCAATATCCCAAAGGGGTGTAATCACCTGCAGGCCCTCATGCTTAGCTATGCTGCACACACACACACACACACACACACGCACGCACACACACATGCACACACACACACACACACACACACACACAGCGAAACACACAGAAACACACACTTTTGTGCAGGTGGCAGTGTGTGACGTTGACTAATGTGATGCTGGTTCAGACATGTTGGCGTTAATCGATTAGCACCGCAGCTCGACAGCATGAGTGCTCACACACACACACACACACACACACACACACACACACACACACACGCTCGCTCACATACTGCTGCCATGAAATCAAGGAAATGGAGAGAGAAAGAAAGAGCAGAAGAGAGAGAAACAGTTTAGAAATAGATGAGAAAATAGAAAAAAAAAGATCCTCAAAATCAAGAGGAAACAAAAACACAGGTAAAAACAGAAGGTAGACGGAGGAAGCTGAGTGTGTTGGTAGAGAACAAACGTCATGCAGTAAAGAACAGAGAGAACAGCTTCTGTAACGTTTGCAATGGAAAACACGGCTGCAGTGGAGACTCTGTTCTGCTGTAAATGGAGCTGATATCTGCCGTCTGCATCACACCGAGATAAAACATAAATAAGTAAATAACACACAAATCCATTTTTCAATACAACAGCATCTGATCTGTGTCACTGCTTCCTATCAGAGGAACAGAAAAGAATTATGATCCATCGATACTGAAGCAGGGAACGTCTCACACTGACTGTTAATGATTCAATATCATCACAGAGCTGTGATAACATTTCACGTCACTTATACAAACTGTTTCCAGGAATATATAAAAGTTATTTGCATACACTTTTGTTTCACTTTAAGTCTTTGTATATAAAAATGTTAGGATTTATCCTCTGGGGAGCAGGAATATCAGGAAAATTCATGTCAATTCAGTAGTTTACTGGAGCGACTTGCCTTTCTGAAGTGTGAAATTTACTTGTGAATGTATATAAATGTGTGTATTTAGTGACGGTTGACTGTAATATTAATTGTTAATTGTGCATTTTATTTATTTCTGACTTTCGTTGACACACATATGCAGCAAAATGAGTTTTTTGTGTTTGTAGTGAGTGAGAAACATTGAATTACCAAGCTGCTGAATGCAAATAATTATTTTATGATTACAACATCGTCAGAAACATTTAACAAAAACACACTTCATGAGATGTGAGATGAGCTGTACATTTAAAATGAGAGATGACAGAGAACGTTAGAAGCAACAAAAAGTTGGTAAAAGGTCATATTCAATACAGCCAAAAGCTGTTCTCACATCAAAATAAACTGCTAATTGGTATGTTTGCTGTAAAACACACATAAAAGTCAGCAAATCAACCCTAAACTATAGAGACAGAGCGTAACGTGTCATACTGTGAAAACCACACCCACCGCAGGGGAAAACAACCGCCGCAATAATATGCAACCAGGGGCTGAAATGCTAACAAAAGGCCTGTAGCTAGCTAAAAACATTAGATTTCAGCATGTCAAAGGATTATTTTAGCACCCTGTGTCTACCAGAGAGGAAAAGGTCCTTTATAGCTGAAACCCGTTACATTAAGATGCACTACATGAGAGCAAGGGCTGACATCACGTCTACAGTAGAGATACAACAGTAGACCAACTCCACCACATAACAGGCTGCATGACACTTTTCACAGCTGATATGGAGACTACAGTTTGTAAACAGTCGAGGAAGTTACAGACATGCGATCATTTCCCATTCAGGCTCTTTTACAGTTAGCATGTCAGCTGTACGCAGGTTAGCTATTCTGTGATTTAAACGTCTGCTACAAACACTGCATAACTTTCAATTAAACAGCTGTTCTGTTTTTAATTTCAACCTGCGTTCTGGGCTCTTTACCCTGTTGGTATATAGTGCATCCCACCACACAGCAGCTTTTAGACATTTTTCTGTTGTTTGCTAGCAGACAGAAGTGACAAGGAGGCACCTTCACTCAATACAAAGTCAATGGAAAGCAATGAATTGTTTTCCCCTGTGGGGTGGGTGGGATGTAATTGCGCTCTGTCTCTATATTATAAATGAGGCTGCAGAAGAACAAGCGCTTTCAAAATCCAGTGGACATTAAAACAATGACAGACTGAGCCGGAGTGCAGCCGGATGCTGTGTACATTCAGCATTAGATGGGACAAAGCATGTAAAATAACCCCTCCAAAGTGTTCAGATGCTTCTGTACGTGGCCACAGTCCGCTCTGTGTGTGGTGCTAATGCAACAGACTGTCACCCACTAGGGAGCGTCATTAAAGAGGAACACAGTGGTTGTGATGAAACTGTGCATGTGAGGGAGCGTCATTAACAACACTGTACTTGCAGCAGAACGTCGTTAATGAACGTCATGTGTGACAGGATGTGAACTCCAGTCTCCTGCATATAAACTACACACCACTCCGACCTCCACACTCGTACTTTCCTGCTTCCTACATAAAGGAAAAAATACTCCCAGCATGGGCACTGGACGTAAATATGATATCATCCATCCAATATATATTCATATGATATCCATAAGATATCAACCATCCAAAGATATTGTTGCATTTTTTACATTCAATAACATTTACTGAAATGATGGCTGTCATGTTTTAGGTAACATAGGATCATCATATAGTGTGAATGAATGTTTTTTTCTCCATAAACAGACAATAGTGTAAAACCTAAAGAACAGACTCTCTGCTCTCTGAAAGCTTCATTAATCACCAATTTATCACATTCACAGTATTTTAAAGCAGCTGAATTTACAGTATAGTTGTTCTCATTACACATTTTTCTGTTTCCATTGTCTGATAACAGAAACAAGCATGACATTTGATCACAGCTCATGAATACCATGTTGACCAGCAGTTATTACTAAGCTGCTGATAAAATCATTATTTCATGATCACAGCATCATCTAACAAAACAAATCACCAATTTATTAGTGACTGATGAAGTTTTTATGAGTGAAAAATACATGTGTGGTTCAGCAGTTTGTTATAGACACTAAGTGTGAAGAATATGAACAGTATGTGAGGGGTTTAAAGAATTGTTTGACTTCTGAATATATTTTGTTTTTAATGAAAATATATTCAGAAGTATCTTATTAATGATGCATTTATGTCATAAATTATGACACATTGCTCTCCCCCACATGGTAGCTTTGATAATAAAAAGTATCAGTGATTCTGATCCTGGTATTACGTGGAATAAGATCAAATCCAAATTTTGTGGAAGCAGCCTCCTCTAAAAGACAGAAACATATTAATCTAAAGGCTGCAAATGATTTTCAGAAACAATAAAAATCTGTTTAATCCCATCTCTATGGTGTGTGTGTGTGTGAGAAAGAGAGAGAGTGTGTGTGAGTGTGTGATAAGCTATTTGGTACAGTAGAACAATGATGTATGATTCTCATCCCTGCACTGAGACACAGCACTGATAGGACACACACACACACACACACACACACACACACACACACACACACACACACACACACACACACACACACACACACACACACACACACACACACACACAGTTCAGCACTGATGCAGAGAGTTGATAACTCTGCAATAAACCCCTCACACACTGAAACTTACACAGAAATGAGTATAATCATAGTGTGTGTGTGTGTGTGTGTTAGTGGGTAGAGAGGAAGAACAAAAAGGGAAGTTAAACTTCAAACAGGAGCCTTGATGTTGATATCATTTAATAACATCAGGTCCCACACACACACACACACACACACACACACACACACACACAGTCACATAGCTCTCATTAGTCTTAACAGCAATGCTATCAGTTAGTATGTGTGTGTGTGTGTGTGTGTGTAGAAGGAGAAGAAGAAGAAGAAAACAAAACAGAAGCTATTAATGAAGAGAACATGAGTCTGCTGACCTACTACAACACACACACACACACACACACACACACACGACAGCATCATAATTAGCTCTGTCTCTGAAAGGCAGATTTGTTTTCATGTATTGAAATGTGTCAAAGTGTCGTGCTGTGTGTCTGTGTGTGTGTGACAGCAGTGATGTTTCTGACTGATGCAACTTTGTGACAAAAGTAAGAAATGGTGTATTTTATATCCATTTATATTGTCCTGCTTTCAGCTGACAGATTTTCTCTTAAACAGTCTGAACAAACAGAATGATGATGAGAATGATCAGAATCTGATATTTTCACTTCTGAATTTTGTATTTGGTCCTGAATGTGCTACATCTCTGATTTGTTGCATTAATGGCGTCCATCAAAACACAGCAGTCACACACACACACACACTTTGATAATTCCCCTTTATTACAACTTTGGTCCAATCCCAGCACCAGACAAAAGCAAATGGATGGCATTTTTTGAGGGTGTGGAGAAAGATCAGCTTTGATCATAGAGTCACAGCTAAACCAGCCTCAGTAAGACTGAGCCGCCTAACTTTAAATCCTTCTCTCACAAAAAATAATCCAATGTCTATAAAATTCTTCATATGACATACCTGGGATGTTTTCTTGGTTGTTTTGGTCATTTGTTCATTCTGCAAATATCTCAGCTTGAAAAACGAGCGCTCTGCTTCACAATTTGAGTGGCCAGTTAGTATTTTATAACTCACTGGATTTGAAAAATGTGAAGGTGTGCACTAAGCTAAGTGTAATTTACACTTTTTGTTTAGTTTTCCTCTCAAGACAAATGACAGGATCAGTTGTTCCAGCAAATGCCCAAAAACAGCATATTTAAGTGACAGCGCCCTCTAGCGGCCACAGTAATTAGTAATTATAACATTATACTCACTAAAATAATAGCATACATGTGTGAACGCAGCGACATTGCTACAATAAAGTCTGACAAGTCAAGAAATACAATTTTCTTGTTCTTACTTGTCATTAAAAAGGCTGAACAAGATGTTTTTGTGCAACTGCTAAATCAGAAATATTTAAATTTGTGCACGTGAAGGCAGCTTTAGGTTACAATGGTCTCAATTTTCTTCATAAGCTTCTTGACTTTCAGAGAATAAAACTCTGCAGGGAAGACTGCATATTTTCAATAATTGGATGAATAAAAGTGGTAAAATGTATACAGTATGAGCCTGTAACATTCTCTATCAGATATGAGAAAACCCAATGGACCATATTTAGCCCTTCTGTTTGATTCAGCTGAGACCAAACACACTGCTACTTAAAAAAAAAAAAGAGTTCTTCTGATCAACAACCTCATCAAAGTCAATTTAGTTTGTGTTTTTTTTTCTCCATAAAAATATTAAAAAATCAATTAGTAAGTGTGCAGATCAAACAGTTTGAGTGACAGCCAGCCGGCGACAAATTAATCAGCATCCTGAGGGACAGATGGCTTCATTATGAACTTTCTCTGCTTTTAGCCTCAAAGCAACATTTTTTTTTTCATCTTCGCTTTATTAATATACAACAGAAGATTTCTATCGTTGACATTAGAAAACAACAGCTGCAATTAATGCAGCAGATTGTCTTTGGTTTGAGTAGGAAGACATGGAGGAGAGGGGGGGGATAGGGCAGGGAAAAGGAAATGGGACAAGGGAAGGACAAAGACAGAGGTAAGAGGTGTGGGACAGAGGAGAAGAAGAAAAATGGAAGGTGGGAGAGTGATGGATGAGGCGGCGGGAGGAAGGCGAAGCAAGAGGGAGAGGAGAGGAAAGCTCAAACAAGAGATTATATTTCCAGAAGCACCACAGCAGTAATTTCAGATACTGTAAGTGTGTGTGTTCATGCTAATTAGCTTCGTGCTAGCTGTGGCTGGGAAAACCCATAGACATGCTAATAAGAGATAGCGCTAACTGGCAGAAAATCAGGAGGAGAGAAAAAAAGAGAGGATGAGCGTGGAGACATGACAGCGAGAAATAGAGAGAAACTGTTTTTTTAAAGAGTAAAGACTTGATGATGAGTGAGAAAGAGAATGAATGTGAATAATGAAAGACAGAGGGGTAGAAAATAAGCTGGCGTTCAGGCTGAAAACAGCAAAAACAAAAACAGCAACAACAACAACAAAAAACCTACAACAGGTACCAGTGAGACGTGAAAAACTCGTCACAAATGACGTCACATTAACGATAATTTTTAGAGTTTAGATGTAGTCTAAAAACCCATTCAGACAGGATGAACATCACAGGAGGAGAATTAAATATTCACTCTGCTCCTCAGTAACTGAACTCATTGTTCTGGGCGGCATTTCAACTGTGGGGGAAAGAGAGGATATGATCTGTAATAGACATTCAGCAGGACAAACTAGCAGGATTTCACTTCTTTTTCTCGAAATGTCAACTTCTCAAATACATCCGTACATGTTCGAGCCAGACATGAACAGATACTCCCCCAAAGCATACTCTGTCCCCTTTAAATAAAGGTTTTATATATATATATATATATATATAAGGTTTATACTTAAATGTTTGACCAGGTACAGTGTAAAAACTTATTCTGAAACACATCTCTGATTATTCAGGTTTGGATTTATGTGACACATTTGATGAACATTAAATCCATCCATGCAGTGCTAATGTTGGTCTGAACATACTATTTGATGGAGAGGTGGAGGGGAGAGATGGAAGAATAAAAATGGAGGATAATAGGATGAAAGCATGAAGATGGAAACCGAGATGAAGGATGTAGAAGTAGAGACAGACAGAGGGATGGAGGGATGGGAGGAGGAGTGTTTCAGAGAGCAGTTATGAGTGTTATTAAGAAATGGCTCGACTGCTAACGGAGCGTTCAGATGGCAGCTGAACGCTTCACGGCCCACCAAACACAAGCTTGGCCGTCCTCTCTCTGTGTCCCTCTCTGGTTTATCTAATTCTGCCTCTCTCTCTCTCTCTCTCTCTCTGTATGTCCTCCAACTCTCCCCTGTTATATTTTAAATTGTAAAAATCCATTAAATCCATTGGTTTAGATTGGAGCGTGCAGCAGTTCTGTACCTGTGTGTTCACATTATATAACTGTGCATCACGGGTCTGTGAGTGTATGTATTTATCTCTGTGTATGCCTCCAGGTGTTTATCTTTTCTTTGTGTGTGTGTGTGTGTGTGTGTGTGTGTGTGTGTGAGATGGGCAGTAAACAAGGTAATAACAGAGCAGCAGCAGCAGAGCTCTTGCAGATGATTCACTGCTATCTTGAGCTTTGATTGGATCTTCCAGTATGACATTACACATCCTTCTATAGACTCTACAGTGTATAGCTGTTATAGTAAAGTGAATGTGCTGGATTTTGCGTGAGGTCTTTTGCACATTTGGTGCTGTAGTGAGTATTTCTGGCAGCAGGACGGTGTGTGTGTGTGTGTGTGTGTGTGTGTGTGTGTGTGTGTGTGTGTGTGTGTGTGTGTGTGTGTGTGGGGTTGAGTCAAAATAAACTACAGTGTGTGTGTGTGTTCATGGTGATGAAGGAACATGTCACCCAGTGCAGCGGTGTGACTCACTGATGTGTTTTTAATAGTTTTGGAGGTCTACAGCACAGAGGAATAAGATATATCAGGCTTTGGATACACACACAATACTTGTTAGTAGATCAGTTCATTGTTGGTTTGGATCCAAACATGATATTTGTTGACACTAATAAACACAGAACAATAAAAATTTGAATGTAAATAATGAAATGTAATTATATTTAAGGCTATTAAAGTAAGTTTTCACTGTAATATCAGATTTTTTAATAAGGAAAATATCACTTTACAAGGTCAGATTACGGCGGCCCTCAAACATCATCACAGTCATAAAACATCTCACACAAACCCGTCATTAATATTCTGTTAACTTCAATAAAACTCCAATCATATATTTATTTGACACCATAGTGAATTTAAAGACCAAATAAAAAATTAATATTACCAATAGATTACATTTTTACATTTCTGTGTCCAGAATATGAAACCAGACTTTGTTTTTCTATTAAACTTGAGTTAAATTACTTTTTCCAAGTTGTGAAAACTGTTTCAAAATCAAAACAAGGATCAATTCCTCCTGTAATCTCTGTTAAGAGATCTTTTTATCTTCTAATTTAACATTTACTAACATGTGACCTAGATCCTGGTTGGAATATTCATTATGTTCACACAAAAAATGTGACAATCCTAATTACAAAAATCACTTTTTTTGACTGGAACAAGTAATCTAGCCAGGAGAAATTTGTTTTGAAACAGTGACGACTCCCAACATAATGAAACATTCAAATTTATTATTTGTACTTAATTTCCTTAATTTGTTCTCCGCAGCACATGCTGGACATTTCATTAGTCCAAAGTCAGTGAACACATTTAGATTTTACATTAAATGACAACATTTTCTACTTGTTTTCTCAATCTCTCCACCAACTATGAAATACTTCAACTTGATTTAAAACATAAAAAAAACAGTCATAATTTTAGGCC
This sequence comes from Scomberomorus guttatus, assembly GCA_038419695.1. NCBI lineage: Eukaryota > Metazoa > Chordata > Actinopteri > Scombriformes > Scombridae > Scomberomorus > Scomberomorus guttatus. The sequence continues at coordinate 2,350,967 of CM076455.1, forward strand.
TTTTCAGGTTTAAATCATGTCAAAGTGTGAGGTGTACTTAGTAGTGGGTTCATTGTGACCCCCTCCCTCTATCAGCACATACACAGTTTCCATGGTAACAATATTTCTAGATTTATTGGTAGCTATACTGTAGATACCAAGATAATTTGATGGATATCCTCATCCCTGCCTGCTCCCTCAACTCCCATCTAGTCCAATCGTGTGTATTGGCAATCGGTTCTGCAGCTTTTTAAAAAGCTCCTCATTCCCCAGTTTATTCTGACATTTTGATTCACAATCAGCTGTGGGAGGAGGGGGAAGAAAAATAATTAAAAAATAAAAAACACCCTTTGAGACAAACTCAGGCTGCTTAACTAATTACCAACATATATCACCGCTGGCTCCGACAAGCCAATTACACCTGATTGGAAATACTTTACTTTGTTCAACACGCGCTTTTCATGTCGGTTTTAATTCAGTGTCAAAGCTTGCCTTTCTGAATATTGGAGTGGATGATTGACTGCTGAGGGCCTTACAGTGTACAGTACATAAGCCAATAATGTCCCATTTGTCTGGTATGGAGGGAAAGCAGGATAAACAGATTAGAAAAGGATATTAGATGTATAACTAGGTTAGTAAGGACATCAGCTCTAATGGGTAAACGTCCTTCACAAGAATCTCACTTAATGCAAAGTGATACCACTGACTGTGGGACTTCCTGGAAACTGAAAAAGAAAGGCGAGACTGGGAAGAAGGTTACATTAGCAAAACAAACAAACAAAAAAGGGAAAACATGTCGATGATGTTTTTATTGTTCATATTTAATTAGCAATTTAAGACCCTAAACATCATCTAATGACACGTAAATTCTTCTCAAGGACTCGTGGAACCCAATCATGCATCTCTTCAAGATGGTAGAGGTCAATCAAGATCCAAAGACTCTTTAAAGACCCCAATAATGCCCCACAGACCCATAGAAGTCTCCTAATGACACCTAAAAACCCTGCAAACAACCTTTGAGTCCCTTGAAAAACCCCTTGCTCTCTCTTTAGCAGCCTCTGAAACACCCTAAAAACCCATTAAATGAGACTAAAAAGCCCCCAGAGACCCCTGGAGCCCCTTAACAAAAAAAAAACAGGAATTCCAGTAATCAACCTACAGTCCCCTGAAAGACCCTCAGAAGTCAAACTTAAAATCTTTTGCAGACCTGCAAACCTTAAAATCAAAATCCCACAAAACTAGAACTAGAAACACTAGAACTCTCTTAAACAACCTATGAGTCCCCCTTTAAACCTATAAATGACACCTGTGGTGCCTCAAAGACCCCTGGAGGTTTAAACACTTCGATCCCCTTTAAAAACAAATGTTTTAAACAAACCGTGAAAACCCGTCTAACACCACCTGCCACCGCAAAAGATGCATACAATTCCTGTAGTAATAGTCAAGTCCCCTTGAAAGACCCCAAGAACTCTCTTAGACCCCCAAAATCCTCTCTAGACCCTGTAAGCAACACTTGGAATCAGACAAACACGTTATTGGCCCATGACCTCCAGAATGACAAATAAGCATTTTCTGATCTGACGCCCCTGTTGGATGACTTGGAGGCACAAAAACGAGTCGGTTAGGTTAAGAGAAAGATCACAGTCTGGATTCAAATAACTAATTGGTTATGGTTTAAAATATTACTTTGTTAAGGTTAGGGGACCTTTGTCGTCATAGTCATAAAATCATAACTTGGTTACAGTCAGAGAATGACTGCAGTCATAGTTAAAAGACCTTGTTGCTCTCCTGTATAATAACTTCACACTTTTTCCTCCTTTACTCCTGACAGACAAGAGTCATCATTTCTACAACTGCAAGAAGGTTCTGTCACTTGAATGTAAACTCATGTTTTTGGGCAGTTGTTTAAAAAGACTAATGCTCTTGGGAGGACAGTCTCTGCAGACTTGCCTTTAAAAACCCTTGAAATGAACCTCAAAGATGTAAACAAGGTAAATAATGATCACAAGTTGCTCAGCAGTTGAAATTCACTAAAATCAACCGGATAGAGTACGTACTCTACATCAAGACAGACACCTCCCTGCATATTCGCTCAGTTGAACCAATCACAATGGTCTCATCTGAACACTCTTGACTGTGAACAAGACAGTTATCGCAAATAAAAGCAGACTGGATTGATCAAAGTGTGGTCGAACTGAAACTGCAGGAGACAGCCGACAGCTTCTCAGCAATCATTCGTCAGAACTCAGCCGTGTACAAATCCGTGTAGACACTCGGCGAGACAAAAACATGTCATTTCATATGCAAACCCACCGAGAGAAACACAGCCTGATTCAATAAGTGAATGACTCTCACTCCCTCTCTGAGCGTCCTCGTGTTCGAGTTAATTGTAACATCTTTCAGGGGGTAAACAGAAACAAGAAACTATATTTTCTGTCGTTACAACACATTGTGGACAACAACAACACTTCCCGGAGCTGTTTTGTGTTTGCCAACAAAATAAAGAAAAAAAGATAGACCAAAAAAAAAAAAAAAGGTGTAAGGAGTAATTGTTTCCATGGTGATTATTTTTTCCTCTTTGGTGTGTGAGTGTGTGACAGCATGCAGGACGAGAAAGAGGGGAGAAGAAAAAAAAAAAAAGAGATGAACGAAACGCCCGGCAGCCACGTCGGCAGCCGAAAGCAATTTCCTCGTCTAAATTTAGTTATGCAAAGCCTATGGGCATCATCAGCATTTGGTAATTAGTTTTATAATTACTGCTGTTTCCCTCTCCCTCTGTCATTCCATTTTTCTTTACACTGCGACTAGGGAATCAAAACATCTCACACTCGCAGCTGGCCAAATTACTCTCCGTTTATTAAGTGCGAGCATGCACAGTGAGCGGTTTTAGCCGGCGGACGGTGCGGCGTCTCCGCTGCAGAGCCGAGCTGGGCTTAGGCGGGGGCCGACAGCAACACCGCAGGATGCTACAGCGAGAGAGCAGAAGCGACGTTTGACAAGTTTATTATGTGAAGCAGCAGCAGCTGCCCTGCTCGTCTCCTTTTTGGGTTTTAGATGAGATCTGAGTGTAAAAGGCTGAAGTGATAACAACTGGATGGGGGGTCTTTGGGAAGCAAATAACAATTATCATCCCAACGTGTCCGTGATGTAGCCCAAATAATGGAGGTTGTTCTGTGTTACATATGCTTTGGTTCAGTCCCACTGTGCTTTAGTTTAAAAGAGGAGACTTCTTGTTGTTATCAGACATCAGTGGGAAGACGATCCTGCTGTTAAATGACGAATAACCTGAATTTAACAGCTGGAGGGAGATCAGGGTGGTTAGCTTGCAGACAGAAACAAGCGGCTGTTAGCTGGAGAGCGTCTCATGATGTGCCAACCCAAATCTGGATCAACACACTTCCTGAGATGGTTCATACCGTCAGAGTCAGGAAAAGAAACTCCTTTAAACGTTTATCTGCAGCTTATATGAGGCTTCAGAAGTTTGAGATAGTCAAATCAAGTAATATAGTAGCAGCCTCTTTAGTACAAATTTCAATTTTTATTGTATTTTTTTGTTACTACCCTTCCACTGCCGCTCAACAGGGAGACTAACTTTGGAAGACAGAAGGGTTTGACATGACGTTCGAGAGCCTAAGAGAAACTTTATAATGTGAGAAAATCCATAAATGTTTTCTTAACTGTACATGCCAACAAATCTGTTCGTACAAGGCCAAATATCGGTTTCATTTGAGAGTTCAGATGCTCTTAATACAAACTGATCATTTTCACACTGATACATTTTCTTCTGAAGTAACCATGCAACAGGATTTCGACTAATTTGGAAGTCTTTCAATCCTTGCAGAGCACCTGACCCACGTCCCTCTCCTCACCTCCTCTCTGTCTGCCTTTGAAATGAGCCCTGTTGAGTTCAGTTTGACAGCGCTGAATCACAGTCAGGCTGCAGGCTGGGTTGGGGAGGTGGGAGGGGTTCGATGTGAGCGCTGTCTTTATCCGGGTGTCGGGGTCACTGTGTTCCCTCAGTATAATGGAGGAAGCCATTAGCCCAGCCAGCAGGCCGCATCATAAAACCGTCAGCTGGTACAAAGAGATGAGATGGATCATAACGAGACGAGACTCCCGCTGCTCTCCCTCTCTGTCTCTTTGCCTCTCTCTCTCAGGCTCACTGATAGCCTCTGTCTCTCTAATTGACTGTCTCGTTTATTTTTCTCTCTTTCTCCCCCGTCTCGTCTTTATCCCTCTCATTTTTCTACTCAGTCTCTTTCCTCTGATGCTCGTCTTTTTTCCCCCTACACTCTCTCTCTCTTTCTCTCTCTCTCTCTCTCAGCGCTTACAGTCTCACTAAGCAGGAGGTTGATTTTGTATAAAGTGGCAGTCTGGCTGTATGTAATGCTAAGTGGATGGGAACACACACACATAAAAAAACCACTTTTAAGAGCACGAGCCTTGTAAAATGTAGACAGTGTTCTCCAACATGATTTATGATGTCAGATATTAGCCACAGATCCATAAAGTCATAAGTTTAGATGCACGCTGTATATTTATCCTGCAATGTTGGCTATTTAACCTCTTCCATCCCATCCCTATTTTGGTGTAAAAACTCCAAACTGAACCACAGTGACTGTATGCATAAACGTCTTGCCAGAAAGGAATCCTCTGAAAGTTTCCTGTGAAGGTGTGGTGATACACTACGTTATACACAATACAACATTATAGATTTATTTAAACGGGCAATATTTTTGTAATCACAATGTCTTCCTGATTACAGCAATACCACATGTGTCCATGTTTACAGAAAGGATGTGACGTAGTGACGCAAGAAAGGGAGAGAGGGCCGAGACATGTCAATATAGAGGAGGAGGATCTGATTTGACTTAACAGATTTCTCAACAGATTTAGTATTTAGAAATAAAGCAACTTGCTAGAAACCAGTGAAGTTACTGTTTAAAGGTGAATCATCTTTACTTTTCTAAAACTATGGGAATTACCTTAAAACAAGTGTTTCTTCCTGCAGTTTTCATGAAAAACCATCCACCGCCTTTATAAAACCCACCAGATCCCGAGAGGGGGTTGCAGCCAATTCAGTGGTCTGTCCACTGACTATGGTTGTTAACACGGATCACTGGTTACTACCACTACTGAAGCTAGTGGACCAGTTAGTGAGTGGTCTGTGGGGTGGTCTTTGTGGTCCTAATCCACCTTCTCCCTTCTGCTAACGCTATTAGCTGAATAAATGTCAGAGATCAACAGCTAATTGCACTCTGAACTAAAAGGGAGATTTCCTTATGATCCATGCAGTTTAAAGGGGACGTATCATGAATATGGATACGACTACTACTGGAATATCTTTGCATGATTTACAGTTAAAAGCTCCTTATTTATCTTATACTGGCCCTTTATGCAGCCCCTCAGTTCAGCCTCTGTCTGAAACAGGCCGTTTTAGCTCCTGTCTCTTTAAGGCCCCCCTCCTGATGAGCCCGCTCTGTTCTGATTGGTCAGCTTCAGGAAGCTTCCTCCGGCTCTGGAGGCTACGTAAACAAACTATAGTAGCAGGATTTCACTTTTTGTCCTTCTTTACTTGAAATGGAAACTTCTCAAATCCATCTGTATGTTGGAGCTGAATCAGAGCAACAACCTTAGCAACAAAGGCTACGGAACAGATGGCCATTTGTGGGCATGTGCGAACAACCTGATGTCACCACGAGGAGGAAGTAGAGGTAACTTTGCAAACAAAGCGTTCAGAGCAGGTTGAAGCCCTGACTTTTGTCTTGCAGGGAGCAGTTTTACATACGTTCACCTCAAGTTTTGTATTGTTGTTTCTCAGCCATTCTGCTGTGTTTTCTTACCCTGTTGTCTCATAACCTTCACATTTACTCACATTAACAATCAGTCCTTAAAAATGATGAAAAAGAAATATTTTTATATTAAAAAACTACATGAAACGATGCTCCAACACACACAAACACACAAATATATAAAATGCCATTATTCATATTTTAATAACCAAGAGAACAGATATTTATACAGAATGTAAAGCAGCAAAGATATGAATGACAGTGTGTGTGTGCTCAGTTTGATTTACATATGCAGGTATAAGTGTGTGTCCCTAAATATGTACATGTGTGTGTTTGTGAGCGCAAAGTGTGTGTAAAACCTGTGTTTGTTTTTAGGAGTGTGTGTGTGTGTGTATGTGGGGTTATTTGCTTGTTTGTAGAGTACAGTGTGTGTGTGTGTGTGTGTGTGTGTGTGTCTTGATTGTAGACTGGCTCATGAAGTGTGGCATTTTGGTGTCTGCTGCTCTCTGCATGCATAATGAATAGCCAGGTGTCGAAGGAGGTCACACACACACACACACACACACACACACACACACAGACGCAACAGACTGTCAGACAGACACACAGAAACACTCTTACACACACTGTCGGACACACATACTGTATTGCACATGTGCAACCACACATACCGAAAAAACACACACGCAGCCGTAAATTCACACATAAACACACCGACCACCGTCCAGTCACACACAGAAATGGTGAGCGGTCAGTCATATAAATAAACACACACACACACACACACACACACACATGCACACACATACAGCCTGGGTGTCAGGATGCTCCAAAGGTCACGGTTGTTTGTGTGGCGTTCTGCAGCAGATGTGGAGACTCTCTGACAGGAAGTCAAAACCTCCAACACTAAACTGTAGAAGAGCAACTGATGGGTCAATTACTGCAAAGGTCAACAGGGGAGGAGGGGGAGGAGGAGGAGGAATGGGGAGGTGAGGAAGAGGCAAAGGAGGGTGAGAGGAAGAGGATGTCAGTAAAAGGGGATAAAGAGGGAAGAACTAGAAGGAGAGGATAAAGAAGGAAAAGCGAAAAACAAAACTTAGAGAAGGAGGAGAAGGTTACAGAGAAGACGGGTGGAGGAGGGCGAGATAAAGAGGAGAGGACAGAGGAAAGGAGGGAAAAGAAGGAGACATATGAAAAGGAGGAGAGAAAGAGGAAAGGAAGGGGTGAGAAAGGAAATGAAAAGAAAGACATGGAAGAGAATGAGAGAGAGGAGAGGAAAGGAAAGGAGGAAGAATAGGAGGGTAGGATGAGGATGAACTGAAGAGGAAATGGGGCGAAAGGAGGAACTTTGGAAGAAAAAGAATGAAAGACAAAAATAAGAGGAAGAAGAAGGGAGGTGGAAGGGGGAGGCATTTAAGGAAGAGGTGAAGGTTAAACAAAAAGAAAAGGAAAAGGAGAAAGGAAAAAAGAAGAGGGAAATGTAGGACAGAGGGAATGAAGGAAGACAAAGAAGAAGAAACAAGAGGAAGGGATAGGCAGATGGAGAAGGAAAAAAGAGAATGAGTTGGGAGATGTAGAAATAGAAATGAAAGGAGGAGAGAGGAGGAAAAGAAAACTGAAGACAGGAGAGAAAAGGGTGGAGATGAAAATAGGAGAAGATAGAATGGTATGAAGAAGGGAGGGAGGGGAGGAGATAAGAGACAAAGGAGTAAGACCAAAAGAAAAGAAAATGAGTGGAGAGGAGAGGAGGAGACAAAGAGGATGAAGAGAGGAGGAGGAAGGGAGGACAGGAGGTGAAATGAGTTGAGACAGCAGAACACACACACTGACTACAGTGTGTTATATTGAATCAACAGACTGGAGGTCAAACAGCTTTGACTGTGATAGCTGCTCATACAGAGGAGCGCTTCATTTATTTACCTGCACCTCCCTGCTGCACCTCACTGTTTGGAAAGTCAGAGAAGCAAGAAAAAACAACCAGAACATCAAAAATGGGCTGAGAACAGCAAAATGTCTTCAAGAATTGTACTTATATATGATGACCTGGATGACAGAATCTACACAGACGACAAAAACTAACTGATGACAATTAATATTCAATTAATATTTTATTCTTTTTTCCCCTCCTGTCACTCATTAATTTACCACACTTTACTGTTTTCACTCCACTTTGCTTTGGTGTTTTGCTGTAAAGCACTTGTTTAGAAAAGTGTTATATAAGTAAATTTTACTATTATTATGTACCTCTAATATTATGTGTCTATCGTTGGATAAGTCGATCAACAATTTGCATTTTTGGTATTTGAGTTGTTTTAGTGTTGTGATTTATAAAATCAAACATCTTCTGGTTGCTTCTTCATGAGCGTACATACAATTTTTGTTGTTTTTAATGTTCATCATGTTTTTCCTTTAAATATAATATAATACAATATATTTTCTTTATATTTTTAATTGAAGAAGATATTAATAGAAAGTACTTGATAAAATTATTGAAAAACTAAAAGAGAAATAAAGAAAGAGATCAACAGAGAGAGAGAGAGATGGAAAGAGACAGAAGAGAGAGAGAGAAAGTGACCTCATGTGGGAGGAAAGGATGAAAAAGAGAAAGAAAAAAGACGAATAACTCAAGAGAGAAAAAAAATTAATGAAAGAAGAGAGAAGACGAGGAAAACACAATAAATTAGGATATTCTCAGTGGGTCAAACAGAAAGAGTATGGAGTCATCAGTAGGAATACCACACACACACACACACACACACACACACACACACACACACACACAACCATCTTCATTACCTGAACCAATGCAGAGCAGCTACACAGAGGCCAAAATCAATAACTCTTTGCTGTACTGAACAGTCTCCAACACACACATCGCACATACACACACACACACACACACACACACACACATCACAATTACAAAGGAAAAAGTCACACAGGCATGGACACACACACACACACACACACACACACACACATACACACACACACGGTCTTCTGGAGGAGGATATTCATTCATTAGAGTCAGTCAATAGGAGAGAGAGAAGACAAACTGAACACACACACACACACAAACACACACAACCTAAGAGAGAGTGTGTGTATCTATATATGTGTGTGTGTGTGTGTGTGTGTGTGTATGTGGAGGTAGGAGGGACAATCTGATTAAATTGAATCTTGTGTGTATCCGTGTATGCCTGTGTGTGTGTGTGTGTGTGTATCCGTGTATGCCTGTGTGTGTGTGTGTGTGTGTGTGTGTGTGTGTGTGTGTGTGTGTGTGTGTGCGCGTGTGTGTGGTATTCATATACAAGGTGAGACCGGCCTCACCTTGCTCTGTGTGTGTGTTTGTGTGTCTGTTTTGTGATTCAGACCTTCACTCTGAGGACATTTTGGCCTCATCCTCAGTTCTTCTTCATGTGGCTGTTTGAGCGTCATTATTTGGCTTTTGGTCAGTTAAACTTTGTGAAAGTTCACTGATGACACAAAGATCTCACTGTTTTTATCTGCAAGTCCAGGTAGATTTATTATCACAGGACATATTCTGAGAGCAAAATCCTAATTATGTCACTAACGCCACCAGTTTGAAATTTTCTGTCCCGAGTGTTTGAGAGGAGTTTGCCAACAAATCCCATGTTCACCAAAAGCACAAAGAGAGTGTGTTCAAATCCTCTTTAATGGCCAATCGTGATCCAGTATTCAACTTACACAAGTTTGATGTGGAAACCTGAAGCCTCCAGTGCACATATGGACTTTACAGTGAAGGAGGAGACATCTTGTGTCCAGCAGGAAAACTGTAGAAATTAAAAATATTTGCATATATACTGGTTTTCTCAATGAGGGAGAAGGAAGAGATGTAATTTTAAGGATTTTTAGCAACTTTTTAAATGGAAAAACCATATCAGACACAAGTTATTATTCCAAGCAGAGGATTTTTAGATCTCTGAAAACAAGTTCTACCTCAACCTCTCTACACAGTTTTGTACCTTCGACCTTTTCTTAGATATTTTCTAACCCAGTTGTTCTTTTGTTCTGATCTAACTGGGAGAGTTTTATGTTGATTCAAGCTGTAGAAGACAGACAACTGTGAAAAATGAAAAATGAACAGGATTTTTACTTCCAGACCCGAGGGCGCCCTAAACAGCTGCTCCGATCAGCTCTACAGACACCTGTCAGCCAATCAGAGTCAGTATGGTAGATGTTTGTGTTCCATAAGGATTTAGGTGAAAAGCCGGATCAGACGTCTGTGAAGGTCTTCAGAAGTATAGTAATACAAACCTGCACCTGTGTGAGTGTGTGTAAACTGTGACAGGATTCAGTCCTGTGTTACAGGAAATACACAACACGCACCATGCTGCAAGCGCCAACAACAATCCAGCACACACACACACACACACCCACTAATTTGGTGTATACATATCTGTTCTGTTCATTAAAATGCATGTGCCTCTTCAAAGCGCTGACGACAATGATGCCATCTGCTGTCGTGTGGTGAGGGTACGCGCACACACAAACACACACACATTCACACACAATCCTCATGTGTAGAAACGCCCAAACACACACACACAGACACACACACATCCACACACACATTTACTGTTATTCACACATACTGAACTACAATATTGTGCAGGTAAATATCCTGGTCGGAGTTCTCACAGACGCACACACACACACAAAAACACACACGCTACCCGAAATTTCAGGCAATTTGCTTTCATCTTTGGGTCATTCCTACAAGCCCAAACGTCCCTTTTAAAAGCGAGTGCTCCTCTTCTCCTCTAAGTGCGTCGCACAAAGGGCCCATTTCAAAGGCAAATTCCACTTAGATTCACAAGTGCTGTGTATACTCTGGTACTCCAGGCAGAAATTCATCAAGCTTAATGTTCCCTTCACAGAAAATCACTTAGTGCAGAAACTAGCCGCCTGTGTGTGTGTGTGTGTGTGAATGTGTGTGTAAGTGTGTGTGTTTCTGCAGATTTTCCATGTTGTTTGATAGCAGTTTAAAGGACCAGACAGTCAGTGCAGCTCTGCCCGCCGTCGGCACAATCTGCCCGTTTGTATACGTTCATATTCATTAAGATAAAAAGGTTTGTTTGGACAAGCAAAGAAAAGTTTTTCTGGCAGATAAATATAGTTATGTTATGCTTATGGTTTAGTTTACAATTAGAGAAAGTGTTAGGACTCAAAATGACAATTAATGAGTTAATATGGGTCAGAAAAAGTGAGAAAAATGTACCAAAAACTCACCAGACTCAAACCAGGGACGTTGCAGATATGTGGCATGTGCAGTAACCAGGGAGCTACTAATCAGGATACTTTTAAAGCCAAAACCTGAGTTATTTAAAATGAATTATTTAAAATCTTAAGTTTTGTAATGTATGATTATTTTTCTTTATTATCAGTTAGAAAAGATAAAAAAAAATACAATCTGCATGAATAATCTTTTAGAATAGAAACAACGTTGAATGTAGTGAAGCTTTAATGTTAATTTGTAAGTATTTGATGCAGAAATTATCTTAACAGTTATTTATTTTTAAATTTTCAATTAAATTCTAAAAATAATACTCAGTCAAATTTACAATTTTAAAAGGAATCCAATCTGTTCTCCATTATCAGCCCCAGAGGTTGTTAGTAGACTGAGGAGACGTATTTCAGAAAGCTGCCGTCACATCCTGAAGCCTCCTCAGAGAGAAGAGCAACGAGAAAGAAAGAAACTGAATAAAAAACACAGCTGGACTTCCTGATAAGTTTTAAATAACAGAAAAATCAATATAGACTTCAATAAAAAAGTCAAATTTTGGTCACTTTGTTCAATCAATCTAACAGATCCAGAAAAAATCCAGAGTAGAAACCAGCTGATCCCAACATGTTGAATCAGTCAGTGAAGTCGGTGCACAGATGATCACTTCAAGTTTTCAAACTCTAAATTTCAGATATACAAAATAAAACAACATATTTCAGCAGCTGCACCGTCTAGTTTTCACTTCTAAACTGTTTTTTTGATGGACAGGAAGGATTTGACAATGTTTACAAAACAGCTGCTATGATTTCTTAGTTCGAAAATCAGAAGCAAATACCAATAACATGATGTCAGAGTCGAGGAGAAAACTGTCAATAATCTGTCGTTCAATTTAGTGGAAATTATCTCAAACTAATGAACCTTGATAGACTACAAGAACAGAAATACATTATAGGGCAGTGTGAAAAGGTTCATGTTTGTTTAGAATGAAATGTTTAAGTTTAAATTATTATAAAATATGAAAAATTACCATCTACAAGAATCTAATTTCAGAGAGAATATTGTTCTTTAAGTAAAGTCGGGGTGATTTCCTGCTGAGATATTTTCAGGCTTAAAGTTAAAAAAGTCTGAAAAGTTCAGACAAAAACTTAAATATCGTAGAAATTTTTCAAACTAGAATAGTTCACATTAAAAAGAAGCTCAAAATATTCCTAAATATAAATTAAATATAAATATAAATATAAATATAACCTTCATGAATTAAGGTGGAATAGACAAACGTTTCTCTGTTCATGATCAAAACTCAAACTGAGAAGCAACAAGAAAACGATAAAACACAACTTCACCTGGTTCAGCCTGAACCTTTCTTTTTTAGGAATGTAATATCTTTTAAAAGGGTACGTTATTCAGTGAACTATTGAAACAAGGTTCCTCTGGGTCTTTCTGGTTCTCTTTGCTGGAACTACACAGAACCAGAGGAGGGACAAAGTCAATGTTTTGCAAATCACAAATAAGTCTGAAGTCTTTGCTATGAAGTCTCAGGTCAAGACCAACAAGCCCCATGTCAAGCTGAAGGCCTAAACTTTGTGTTTCAAGTCGTAACAAGTCATTATTAGGAGCCTGTTGGTGTGGTGGTTCTCCCTCTCGCTCAACACGATTAGCAGATTGATTCAAAGTAGTTGTCAGGAGAGTGAACAGTTGAACAGTTTGGGAACGAGATCGAGTCATTCAGCACGTCACTGGTGTTAAAGTCAAAGTCGAGTTATCATCTGATTGGTGATTCAAGTCTGACTCCAGTCCAAGTCATGTGACTTGTGTCACCACCTCTGCACAGAACCACAAACAGATTAAAGAGAGACGTCACATGACATCCCGTCCTCCAGCTCCATCCGTGTCCATCCTACCTTTGACAGAGGTGTTGGGCGGCGGTCCCTCAATGCGCAGGTTCCACGGCGGGTCTCCCTGGTTGGCGAAGTCCCTCATCTTCAGGTAGCTGATGGTGAGCCGGATGATGGAGGCCTTGTCCAGCTGGCTGGTGATGGCGCCCGGCAGCGGCAGCATCTTGGCCAGTTCGTAAAACTCAAAGTTCTCCTTTCCCCGCCGCGACCGCGCCGCATCCCGTGACTTCTCCTTCCTCAGAGCCTGCAGCCTGGACGCACAGCAGACAACAAGAGAAGGTAAGAAATCACATTATAAAACATGATGAGCAGAATGTGCAGCATACTCGCAGCTGCTGTTATTTTCACACAAGATGAAACTTTAATGTTTCTTAGGTGTCAGAGGAGCAGAAAACCTAAAGACAAATCAAAGATAAAAACACGAAGGAGCATTAATTCCAGTTCATAAATATCTCATTATGTAATTATTTTAGTTTGTTTTACACTGTCAAAGATAACACAATAAAATCCAACAGAGATCCAAATGACATGTTCATCGTGCACTCATATACACTCATATACAACATAGACCAGCAAAGCAAATTTCAAAGCCGACAAAAAACCAAACTGTCATAGCGCTGCTTGCACTGGTTGGCCGCAAGACTTATTTCCATGGTGGTCCTTGATGCGTAGAAATGTCTGACATTTGAAGAAGAAATTCATTTGAAAATTTTCTATCAAAGAGAAACAAAGATGGAAAACTTTAAGCGTTAAACTATGCCAGTGATAAAACGTCGTGACTAACTCCTCCAGAGTCCTTTTTTTTTTTTTTTTACTACTTATTTATCAATAATTACCAATTAGCATTTTCTAATTTTTCCCCAATCATGGCTAAATGATTTCAGAGTTAGAAAGTCAGTCACTGGTTGGCACTGAGAAATTATCATTTTATATATGACAACATGCAAATTAGTGTATGACATCACCTAATGACTTTGAATTTCACTCACATCGTCTTTAGATCAAGATAAGAAGGAACTTCAGTGATGACCGCAGGGGAACTGGGCTGCAGACATCACCTTCTTCTTCTCTAATCTCCTTTCCTCCCTCCCTTACCATATTACTTCATTTTCACTATAAAGTAGCTGACAATCTGCCTCTCCTTTTCTTTCCCTCACTTCCTTTTCTCCTTCGTCACTTTCCACTCTATTACTTTATATCAAAGAGCTGCTCTGTTTATTCTCTCTCTCTCTCTCTCTCTTTCACCCTTCAACAACAACAGTGACAACCATACTTTCCTGCGGCCTCTCATCATCATCGGACGCCATTATGAATTAATTCGGCAATAAACCAGCAGCCAAAAACCTCCGCGGGCTTCCTGCTGGCCCACACACACACACACGCGCACACCCAATAAGACAGGTGATTAATTTTTGCCGGAGCAAAAAAAAAATGCGAGAGAAAAAGTGTTAGATGGATGAAAGGGTGAGAGGGAGATGTAAAGAGAAGGATGAGATGGAGGGATAGCGGACAAACACTTTAGAGAAGGAGGAGGAGGAGGAGGAGGAGTTGTTTAGAGCTACAGATGAAAAATGGCTGTCACCCGGCGAAGAATATCATTTTCATACCGTTTGTCACTTATTTATCAGGGAGAACAAACAGTAAATGAGGAGGAGAGGAAACGAGGAGAGGAACGAAGTGTTACCTTTTCAATTCATGTAATCAGTTTCTTTCTCAAACTTGCATTTGACTTATTTCATTTTACTGGTCAAATCAAGGACTCTTATTTAACTTTGTTATTGTGTACTTTAAAGATAAAACCTGAAACTCTCCACATTTTTGGCTTCCAGCTACAGTTAGAAAGCATCTAGTGTTGTTTGTTGTTGTTGGTCACCTCAAGAAATTATGTGATCTCCAACTACAGCAAGTGTGCAACATAAAACTGAACAATAAAGATGAAATATGAGAGATGTATATTGATTTGAAAAAGAAATGGTTACAGATTTCCCTTTTAAGGTCTGAAATGTCTCAAATTGCTGTCAAGATGATAAAAGATTAGATTAGATTATACTAGATCTTTAAACCAGCCCCTCACCCTTCACACTGGATTTTCTAGAACTATTTAAAGCATTTTTGTTGTTTAGAAAGAAAAAAACAGTAGATGTAAGATGTAGCGCAACAAGCTAGTGAAGCTGTAAACAGCGACCATGTTCCTGCACATGCTCAGTGGCGTCTGCCTTACACAGAACTACTCTCTGGAGACTGAAAACATGATGCTGTTATTAGTCTTTGGAGCCGTTTCTAAACAAACTAACGTGACCAAACTCTTCATGATGAAGGAACATGTGACCCAGTGCAGCGGTGTGACTCACTGACGTGTTTTTAATAGTTTTTGGACACAACAGAGGAATAAGATATATCAGGCTTTGATACACACACAATACTTGGTGTTGTTTTGGATCCAAACATGAGATTTGTTGACAATAAGAAAAATATAGAAAATTGCCAGACTTATCCTTTAAGAACATGGCAGTGATGTGATCTTATCAGCTTCCTGTCCAAAATTTGAATTGCTCGATTATAAATCATCATAAGAGGCTTGATTGTTGTAGATGCTGCTTGTGACCAAGAAGTAAAATAAAAACATAGATGTGAAGAGATCATGGAATATATACAACTGTCTGCAGCATAAAAACATGATGCTGAGGTAGTGTGAGGAATTATTATTTAAAACTGTAAACCAATGGAAAATCACTTACAGTAAGCAGAGAAAGGTTTGTGTTTTCTAAACACAAACAGCCAAATATAAAAAAATACTAAACGTAAATAAAAACACACACACACACACACACACACACACACACACACCTGTCCAATGTGTGTTTGTGTGAAGCCACAGTGACGGCTGCTGGGAGTGTGAGGAGGAGCCAAGCAGACAGAATTTATTTGTTCTGCAAACTTGGAAAACATGTTGACAGAAGACAAATATGTCTTCATGTCTGTCTGCTGTGTGTGTGTGTGTGTGTGTGTGTGTATTTGAGAGTGTGTGTAAGTGGACAAGGAGGTGTGTTTGACCTTGACTTAAACAGACATATTTATCATGTACTGGCTGAGTAGGTAAATGCAACACTTGTTGTGATCTGTGTGTGTGTGTGTGTGTGTGTGTGTCGGTGTTTGGGTCTTATAAACATGAAATGAAACCATGTCGTAAAGTTCAGCCGGGTGACTTGATGGTGTTTTAAAGAGCTTGTCACGGCAGGCGAGGTGTGTGTGTGTGTGTGTGTGTGTGTGTGTGTGTGTGTGTTGTGTGTGTCATGTCGTAAAGTTCAGTGAGGTGGGTCGATGGCTTTTTAAAGAGCTTGTCAGCTGAAAGGAAGAGATATGTGTGTTTCTGTGTGTGTGTGTGACTATTTTAAGAGCGTGTAGGCAGAGAGTATGCTGGGAAGGTCACTGGGTGGCTGAGGTTTAACTTCCAGGTCAATTGGAGGTCAAACTGGCCATCAGTTATGTGGCAGGACGGACCGTCGTCGGGCAGATTTACTGTCTGAGCTCCTCACACACTGACAGTCTGTGTCTGGAAACATCTGATTCATCTGATCCGAGTGTTTGAAGTTCATTTATTCTGCAGGTCGGGTCATTTTTTCATATTTATACACTGAATCTGGTCTTTTCCACCATCTGACAACAGCTTTTACTTCTGAGATAGAACAAAACTGATCTGTAAATCTGTCTGATCATTGTCCTTTACACACAGCTTTGTTTCTGACTGCTGCCAAATGAAACCATGTCCAACACTCATTAGGGGCTAATGTCACTTTCCAGATCAGACGAGATGTGGCCATTCGGGATGGTATAACAGAAAAGTAGGGCCAACACCATGAAAAAGATTTCAAACTGATTCTCTGTTGGTTCAGTCTAAAGTTATTTGATATAATCTCACCACGAGGTTTATTAGCCGATCGTCCCTGTCTTTTCTAAAAAAGAAAATCTGATGCTTGTGTTTGAAAAAGCTGTCTTCATTCTTCTCATAACTATTGAACTATTGAGTGAAGCACCATACAAGCTTTCAAGGAGAGACTGTACGATTAATTGTAGAAATTGCACAGAGACTACAGACACACCCGTTGATGGAGAGATCAGGGAGGCGATGGGATGCAGCCTGGAGGAGGCTCTGATTAGTGCTGGCAAAAAATGAACAAACGATTCTTGTCGATTTGATTTGAACTTGTACGAACTGCCTCCAGGAAATAGCCGTATGCTCACACTGACGAAAGCTCTTGCCTTTTCCTGTCTACTTTACTTTCATGTTACAAAACTAACTGCCAAACATATACAGAATAAACACTTTTTTATGGAAAGGAGATAGCTGATAGCTGCCATCCTCTATTCAGACAGTTTGAGCCTTTGAGCTCTGGGAGGCGCTATAGAGTCCTTCTGGCAACTAAAAATGTATTTAAGAAGTCCTTCATCCTGAGTGCCATCAGTATTCTTAACTCAGCAAAGCAACTGATGAGATTTAAGCCACAGACATGAACTGTTTTTAATGTGCGATGTGACCTTGTCTCTGTCTGCTTCGCTGTCTCTTTCTTGTAAGAATCATTAGCAATACAGCCGAAGGCGGCGGGCTTTTCACCCCACCTTCCAGTGTAGACATTCGGTAAGTATAAAGTATAACCACTTTTGTCTTTAGACGTGGCCAAACATATTGTACAAGCTTCTGAAGAAAAGTGAGGCATAATATCAGTCACATTTAAGGGAATAGTTTGACATTTAAGAAATTGTTTGCACATTCTCTCACGAAATCTTCACAGCCCAGTTTATGTACTTTAACTTCCTTCTCTCTTTGTGCCATGCATCTGATGTCTCTTACATCACATCACATGACATATTTCCACAAGATGGGGCCGGTGTGTTTCGTCCCCGCTTGCTGGCTGTTACAGTAGATGAGAAAACCGATACTGCTCTCACGTTTGTACGACGAATATGAAGCTACCGCCAGCAGCCGGTTAGCTTAGCTTAGCATAAATATTGAAACAGGGGGAAACAGCTAGTCTGGCTTTGTCCTAAGGTAAGAAAGTCTGCCTACCGACACCTCTAAAGCTCACTAATTAACACGATATATCTTGTTTGTGTAGTAGTAGTTTTTACAAAATGTGTTGCCAGGAGCAAACAGCTAATAATTCACCTCTAAATAGCAGCTGTGATCATTTTTTGTGGCTTTTCAAACCAGCATAGGGCAGCTTTCAGAGATGCAAAAAGAAGAAACAGCCTGAATCACTCCATTTAGATTTTACCATGTCCTTAAATTCCTCAGAGACTAAACCAAATTTACTTTCATGCTTTCCTCCTTTTGTTTGAACAGAAGTCAGTTTCTGTTCAATTTACATTATGGAACAAACTCTGTGCTTAATTTTCCTGTTCTTTCCAGATATGAGAGTATCTGTTTACACGATCAGCTCATCCATCCACCGAGGCCAAACTGAGAGGAAGAATATTTCAGTGTGTATTTAAAAAGAAAAGAAAATTCATGCAGGAACGTCTTCAGTGAGATAAAAGAGAAACACGGCGAGCAATATGAAGAGAGAGATGAAGGCGGGAGATAAGACGCAGAAGAACGCTGCACGGTGGCCGACGGGGGAAATCTGGGGAGGTTTGAGGTCCTGACCGCTGATAGCCATCGCACACACACACACACACACACACACACACACACACACACACACACACACACACACACACTTTACAATCTATGGAGTTTAAAGCCTTTAACAATTGACAGAAATTTCTCTACATACATACTGTAAACACACACACACACACTTTTAAACAAAGATTGTTCAGATTTGAGTCTGGTTAAGATGGACGTTCAGATATAAAAAGGTGTGTGTCTGTGAGTGAGAGAGCACACGTGAAAAAAGAAGAGAGAAAATAAAATAATGTAGAGAATGAGATGGTATGAATTAATATTTTGCTCTCTAAACAAAAAGGACAGAGAGGGAGAAACATTTATAAGTAATAAGTAGTGAGTGGGAGAGCAAAGGATAAAAAGAAAATGAAGAGAAATGATAGAAGGAAAGAAGGAAAAACCATCTGTTTCATGAAAGAGGACATGTTCTGCACATCTCCAGCTCTATATTTATATTCTGGGCACATGATTTCCAGTTAAAAACACCTTATTTATCTTATACTGGCCCTTTATGCAGCCCCTCAGTTCAGCCTCTGTCTTAAACAGGCCGTTTTAGCTCCTGTCTCTTTAAGGCCCCCCTCCTGATGAGCCCGCTCTGTTCTGATTGGCCAGCTCTTGGCAGCTGCCCCTCAGAGGACTTCCATCGGCACCGGGGGGTTACGTAAACAAACGATGAAACAAATAGTTACTCCAAATGTCAACTTCTCAAATACATCCTTACATGTTAAAATCTGATCTGAAACATGAAAGTGGACAACGTGAACAACACATGGAAAAACTTTAGCAACGAAGGCGCTGGAACAGACGGCTGTTTATGAGCACGCACGACGAGCCGCCGTCAGGTCAAGGTAGAAAAAACTGTTGCAAACGAGGCGTTCAGAGCAGGTTGAAGCCCTGCCTTTTGACTTGCAGGCGCCATTTCCACATACGTTAACCTCAAGTTTTACAGCTCAAGTTTAACATCCGACATCATGACAGGATGTAAATAACAGAAAATCACAAAAAGCAGAATATGTCCCCTTTAACCAACAGACTACAATCTGCAGCCAAAACTGAAAGTGGATGTTTGCATGCAGATAGGTGAGTAAGTACAACAACAAAATCACTTTGGGTCGCAATCCACTCTCCAGAAGAGATCATCAACAAACGCTGTATTACGGAACAACATAGTGTTGAGTGTGTGCAATACACACAGTACAGAGGCTGTGAATCCTCTCTGTTTGCTTTAAAGTGGGTGTGTTAGCGGGATGCAGCTTTCATAGATGTTGAAATTGCTTTTATACCCCAACTCTGTGTTATCTGCCTTGGTGATGCTTTATTCTGCTGTTGACTGTATAAGAAGTGTCAGACTGTTTGATTTATGTTGCTTATTAATATCTGTTCTATGCACCAAGGTGTCCATAGCCCTTTTTATTTATTGTCTTCTTTTGTTTAATTGTGTGAGTTGTCCTCTTTGGTGGTTGTATATTTACAACAGATAATCCACAGGATGTGAAGTCCATGTCTATAAAAACGGACTTCAAGTGGACTTATCATGCTTTTTGTTATTTTCATACTGTTACAATGTTGGATATTAAACACGGTCATAGTTCAGATCTGAAGTTTTGAGTAAAGAAGGAGAAAAAGAAGTGAAATCCTGCTACTATAGTTTGTTTACGTAGCCTCCGGAGCCGGAGGAAGCTTCCTGAAGCTGACCAATCAGGAGGGGGGCCTTAAAGAGACAGGAGCTAAAACGGCCTGTTTCAGACAGAGGCTGAACTGAGGGGCTGCATAAAGGGCCAGTATAAGATAAATAAGGAGCTTTTAACTGGAAATCATGCAAAGATATTCCAGTAGAGCCCCAGAATATAAATATAGAGCTGTTGTGTTGTTCAGAACACTCATCATAAGAGAAACACTGGCTGCAACATGTCAACAAAAGCTAAGTTAATCACCAATGCAAAGGTTGAAAGTCTGAGTCGGATTTATTTTTTTTAAAAGAAGGAAGAAAAGATGGAGAAAAAGAAAGATGACAGAATCCAACTTTCTCTTTCTTTTTAATCTCTCTCTCCCTCTATCCTCCTCTGATGCTCTCTCTCTCTCTCTACTCGCCTTTCAATTCAGCCAATCAGGTGACCTGCAGCCAAGGTTCCACCCCGTCAACTCCAGGACACACACACACACACACACACACACACACACACACACACACACACACACACACACACACACACACACACACACACACACACACACACACACACACACACACAGACAAAAGGCCCTTCAGGAGGAGGGTAATTGCTTCCATGGCGATGGGAAAGGAAGGCAGAGAACAAGTGTCACTTTGGATTAAGCCCCGCCTGCTGACATCGCCATGGCGATGACACCATCGCTCGCTATATGTGTGTGTATCTGTGTGTGTGTTCACTGATCAGGGGACTGAGTGCCAAACCCAATCTACCCGAAATAGAGAAAGAGAGAGAGAGAAAGGAGGGAGAGGAGAGGTAGAAAAAGTGAAAGAGAGAGAGGAAGATGGAGGAGGAAGGAAGATAAAGGAAAACAGATGAAATAAGGAAATAAAAGGGAAAGCAAAAAGAGGAAAAGGAATGAATGGATTGATCAGAGAGAAAGATGAGTGAGGGAGAAGAAAGAGTGAGAGATGAAGCAAAATAAATCAGAAAAGAAGGCTAAAGAGAGGATGGGTGAGGTACCAGAGAAAGAGAGAGATTTAGGGGGAGAGAGGGAGAAAGATAGAAAGAAAGAAAAAAGAGTGTTAATCATTGAGCTTCAGTCTTGTATTGATCACAGAGGCACAATAACCTGGTCATTTGGTGAAATAAACCCAACAAATTACAGGATTGTAACCTGCTGTGACTCTGTGTGAGAGAAAGTGTGTTAACGTGTTTGTGTGTTTGTGTGTGTGCGCCAAACAAACAACTATTATGTGCTCAGTCATCTTGTTGCTAGCAACCACAGGAATGCAGAGCTTAGTGCTGTGTCTCTCTGTGTGTGTGTGTGTGTGTCTCTGTGTGTGTGTGTGTGTGTGTGTGTGTGTGTTGAAGCCTGGCCTCAGCACCAGGTTGCTGTAACCTGCTTTGATCAATCACAGCTAGAGAGGCTGGCAGGGTGGCACCTGACAGGTGTGTGTGTGTGTGTGTGTGTGTGTGTGTGTGTGTGTGTGTGTAGAAGCACAGTTAAATAGAAAAAAAAAAAGAGGACAAACAAACTAAATATCTAAGGGAGTATTTCTTTGTTAGAAAGTAGATCTGCTGGCAGCTCAGTCTGTATTTTTGTGTTGCTGTGAAACGTTGAGACTGTTCTCCCAAAAACAACAACATCAGTAATTTCAGCAAGAACCCCAAAACAACATATGTTTATATTCAAAAGACAGCGTCCTCTAGTGGCCGTAGTAATTATGACGGGCGCAAAGAAGGAAATCAGGTGACGTTATTCTAGAGCAACAAAGTCTGTGTAAGGAGGAGGTCGGGTTGGATGGATGGATCAACAAAACATCTGATTTTAACACAAGAAATTGTTTGTTTCTTCTTAGACCTTGAAGGGTCTGATTATTGTCCAAAAACTATTAGCAGGTCAGTGAGCCACACCGCTGCACTGGGTCACATGTTCCTTCATCCCAGAAAACAGTGGTTACCGTAACTTGTTTAGAAACGGCTCCAAAGAGTAAAAACAGTGATAAGATAGTAAGTAGTAAGTAGAGTGAGATGCCACTGCACATGTGTGAAATGTGGTTCTGTTTAAAGAGCTTTGCTAGCTTGTTGTGCTACATATCACAACCTCTTAATTTTGTACATTATACATTTCTCAAAGAACTTCAGTAAAAAGTAAAGAGGTTGTGCTCTGTAACGTGTCTCTGCCCAGTGGTGGGTTACTATCTATCACTCTATCACTGTTTTACTCTTTGGAGCCGTTTCTAAACAAGCCAAGCTACTTCAGCTAAAGTGTGCTAACAGGGCAGGTATTGTAATCAACATTAAACTTAGTGAAATGTTGCGACAACAGTGCGACTTCGTGTGAGTCCTGGAGGCGGGGAGAGCAGCAGGTGAGTCAACTGTCAATCACAGCTGTCTTATCTTATTAATGGAGCAATAATTTCCAAAATGACCACCAGGACACTTATTAGAGGGCCTGAATTTAGAGATTGAGACCAGAATGACTCATTGAAAAAAAAGAATGACTTAGTATTTCTGGATAGAGAAGTTGAGGCTTTTTGAATGGGAGTCAGTTGGAGCAGCTAGCGGCCGTCGGTGGCACTTTAAGGTGCTTCAGCCACAAGAAACAACTACAGGTAAGTGAGAGAACATGTTTTTTTGGTGAACTGACACTTTAAATAGATGGAACAGACAAGCAGTAAGCGATACTGTATGCGAGTTTTGATCCAGTTACTGACAAAAAAAATAAAATTTAAAAAATTAAACATAGTAGGAGTAAAAAGAAAAGAGAAAAAAGGGAGGTACAGCAATGGTGGCAAGTGGATCAGTGGGAGAATATATGTAATCCGTGTCTACCAGGAAACCCGGGCTTCACCTCCTGCTGAACACACACACACACGCAGACACACACAGACGCACAGTATCATTACGCGGCTAATCATCCTCCAATAGGATTGTAGTGATGGAGGGATCAGTATGAACTCCAACAGAGAACTGATGCTAAGTCCCTCCATCCTACTGAGAGAGAACGACAGAGAGGGAGAGGGTGGGATTAGAAAAGATAAAAATGAGAAAGAGAGAAGGAAAAAGAGGGAAGAAGAAGGAAAATCACAGGTTGAGCTGGGATGAGGAGGAAATAGAGGAGAGAAAGAGGCAGAGGAGAGAGAAGAGAAGAGGAAAAACTCGAGAGTTTGAAAAGGAAAATGAGACAAAGCTCAAAGAGATTCAATAAGGGAGGGATAAAACAGAGGGAGGTAAAGACAAAGAGAGGGAACGGTATGTTTGAGACAGAAAATAAAAAGGTTGTTGTGATTCCATATTTGTTTTATTGTCAACAAATCCCAATAAAAGACCAAAACCAACAATGTGTTTTCCATTTCTCAAGACTTTCTGACTTCCTTACCGCCGACCCAAATCCAACCCAACACATGACCCGTTATGTTCGGGATGTTTTTTGGGTTTTTTTTTTATTTGCCTAAAGCTTCGGTTTGGATTGTTTTCAAATATAATTGAATGAAAAAATTCTCTCTCACTCTCTCTGACTCGGCTTCCTAAAAGACAATTAAAAGCCTTTTATTTGAGTTGTGTCTTTATACACAGAGTTATGCAGGGTGACTAATGACCTAATGGATGATGGAAACAGAGGATGGTGCGACACACTGGACTCTGTTTTCTTTCTCCGCCTCCTTCGGCTCTGGTTTTAAATGCAAAGAAATCGGCTAAACTACTCTTCAAACAGACGCGTATCAGCATCTCTACCGTCTCTTCCTTCACCGTACAGTGTGATCCACTCTTCAGCTGACAGCGCTGTCAGCAGCCGGCAGGAGAGACGCTCTGTGGTCTGCTAGGATTTTATAACTTTATAAACTAATATCAGGACGCACACTTTTTATTTCTCACAAATGGTGAACAACAGCATTAAAACATGAGTCTTGCAACTAAACCTATGGATAATCAGCTAGCAGTCTATTATAACTATGTGACTGTGTGTGTGAGGAAGCCTTTCCAAAGCAAGCATATAACTTTGTCTTTGAAGAAGAAATAACAGAAATTCAGGTCTTGGTTTAGAACTCGCATAGAACTCAGCCCCAAGCTGTCTGGTTCCTACTGAAGACATAAATCTTTAATAACAACTCACAAATATATAGTTTCATTTTCAGCATTTTTAAAACAGCTGGCCACTGTTTTTATCAAACAAACAGGAGGAAATAGAGCATTTGTTGGGGACTCTTTTCAGCAGCAAATGGAGTATTTCAGTGCAGCGGTGTGATTCACTGACGAGTTTTTAATAGCTTTTGGACACAACAGAGGAATAATATATATCAGGCTTTGGATACACACACAATACTTGTTAGTAGATCAGTTCATTGTTGGTTTTGTTGACAGTAGTCAAAATATAAAATGTCAGACTTATTCTTTAAATCACATGTGACAGAGCACTGTGGATTCTGTTTTCCTCTCTCACATTGAGATGTTTTGGAAAATGTCCTGTGGTGTTGGTTCACACCGTTTATCAGTTTTACCAATCTCTGCCTGCCACGCTGCTTTAGCATCAACCTGAGCATGACAGCAAGCAGGCCGGCTGCAGTGTACCACTGAAGCATTAACACACACACACACACACACACACACACACACACGTCATTCACAGAGTGGAAAGCCATGTTGACAGTCTTAGCAGCATTACAGCTTCCTCCATCCTGTTAGCTACAATCCTGTTTACTGCTAACCCCACCTCAGACACACACACACACACACACACACACACACACACACACACACAGTGTTAGGGTTACCTCCATATATATATATATATATATATATATATAGACACTTCAAACTCAAACTTTTCGTGTTCATTCACATGTTTTTCCAGTGTGCTGTTATATTTACAGGTGCTGCCTTTTAGCCTGAGAGAAATTATAGATTTTCATGTTGCATATTGAGCATTTAAGTTGTTGTCGTTTTGTCAAACTATGTTTCCAAGTTTGAGAATCAGCTAAATGTAATGTTTTATATATTGATAGATATTAATATTGTTTATTTGTTTGTATCAGTAAGAACACATTGTAAACAGCTATATTTCCTTTTTAAACTTTATTAACACTAATGTTGAGTTACTTTGAATGTTTATATTTGTTTCTTTGCTGTATCCTGTTTGGTTTCGCAGTTGCAGCAACACATTATTCTACAAACAAGCTTGTGTGTTTATATGTTGTTCTTGTTGAAACTGATCCAATTTATTCTTCTAACACTATGCAAAAAAATCCACTATGCAAACTTTTCATTTAAGAAGCTGCAACCAGAGAATTTGGGCATTTTTTTTCTTAAAAAATGACTCAAAATGAATAATCAATTATCAAAATAGTTAATTTTCTGTTGATTGATAAATCATTGAAGGTCTAGAAACATTAAAAAACAATTAAAAGGCTGCTGAAGTATGTTTATTAGTAACTATTAAATCATTTGAAGGTTTTAGAGGAATAAAAGGATGATTTTACATGGTACATAATGGCTATATTTTGGAAAATAAAAACAGTAATTATATCTACAGTAGCTGTAGCTCTAAAATCTGGAAAATTCAGTGTGTAAGTGCTTCATTTAATCAAACAAATATGTATTTAAATTCCCTGTTAACCTCCCTGCCATTTAAAAGGTGACATCATTTACTCTGTGAATATTTATAATGTAATTTTTTGCTTTGCTTCCAGACATTTTGTCATTAAATTTCACAACAGCAGTTATCTCCTATGAAGGAAACTTGAATGCACGCATTCATTAAAGCACAACACAGCACAATTAAGCAAAGCTCATATGACTAATATGATAATGAACGTTATGGGGTAATAATGTGGATTTTATGGATATGAGTTGAGGGTATTAATTACTAAAGATTGATAGTAACATGAATTAATAAAAAATCCAACATGAGTAAATGCAGAGTAGCAAATTACCAGGGAGACATTTTGTAAGTGATAGACTTTCAGGCATCAACCATTAATAAAAACAAAACAAATACACCAAAATGAAACATGTAATGGGTGCAGCATTTATAATTCATGATGTGAAATCAATGTGGAGATGCTCGGAAATCATATTTCAGCTTAAAATGCCAGCTGGGCAAGAAAAATGAAGATTAATGCCATCAAAAGGTTTGTTTACTGGTGTTTTTCACTTCCACCCAGCAAAATATTAGAAACACTTTTCAATATAATGCACTCCAGTACACCACCACCACCCACTACAACCTCAAGGGTGTCTTAAAACAGTCAGGTGTCCATATGAACAGTGAAAGAGGTTTTCCTCGCTGTAATCATTCCTCCTGTTCATACTGGATATTAAAAGATCCCCTTTAAATGTGCTTTAATGGAAGTGATGGAGGCCAAAATCCACAGTGTGTCCACACAGTCATTTAAAAGTAGATGTGAAGCTTATATGAGGCTTCAGCAGTCTGAGTTAGTCATATCAAGTGGATATCTGCCACATTTACAGTCTTTTTAGCATCGTAACATGCATGTGCACTACTGCACAATCTTTTGCACAATCAATGCTCATGAACACCTCGACCTTGCACACTCCTTTCTTTTATTTATTCGTTTACCTTATCTTCTCTTGAGGGCCTCTGCAAAGGTATTCCTCATTTTATTTTATTGTATTGCTCTTCTTGCACTATTATTTGTACATACTAATTTAAACCATACATTTAAAATTCTTCTAAATTTTAAATACTTCCCAGGAAATGCAATTTCATGTCATCATATGAAGCACTGAATTCTAACTGTGTTGGAAGTTGTTTTTTATATATAAAAAATCATTGAATGTAATGTGGGGTTTTGCAGAATATAAACATTCTTGAGTGGAGATACGGTTGTAGCGTCACAGTCGTTGTTGTTGTTGTTACAGTTTGGCTTCAAACTGATAGCATGATGTACATTTTAAACTGATGATGTCACTTCCTGGACTGATGAAGTTACAAGCAGCCAGAAAAGGTATGGTCACGTTACACTTCTGTGCTGTAAATATTCGTTCCGTCTCTCCTTCACTTCATTGGTTTGTGATCAATCTGCTCAGTATTTATTTGTAACATGTCGAACTTTAAGAAAGAACAGAAAGAAAGAAAGAAAGAAAAAAGAAAGATCTAGACAGATAAATAGATAAAGAATGGCAGCTAACAGATGCTGAAGGGCAGTGAAGGGAAAAAGAGGGATGATGAAAGAAGGATGCAAGAGGAGGAGGAGGAGGAGGAGGAGGAGGTGACAGCTGCACTGGAAGGTTCGATCATCTTCACCTTCACCTCTGAACTCTGCCAGCCTCTCCCCATTTCACTCATTTCCTTTTCTATTGTTCAGCTTTGTTTCTTTTTCTCTTTTCCTCTCTCCTTTCTTTCCTCCTTGCCTCCTTTATCATCATCCTTTCACTTCACCTCATCTCTTTTCTCCTCTCCACCTTTCTCTCCTCTTTTCTTATGCTTTTTCCAGTTGTCCTCTCATTTCTTTCCATCTTTTTGGTTTCTTGTATCCTTTACCGTTCCCTTCTTCCCCCCCAGTCCAGATTTCCTTTCCTCTCTTTTCCCCCGTTTCTTGTCCTCCTTCTGTACAGTCAAGTCTCATCTTCATTCATATGTCCTTATTTCCTCTTTCCTCATTTCCTCTTCTCTTTCCACATCTCATCTCCTCTCCACTCTTATGTTGTCTCCTCCTCCTGTGTGCTTACTTTTTCCTCTCCTCTTTTTCCCTCCTATGTCCTGACTTTTTCTTCCTTCCTCTTCTCTTCCTCCATTCGTCTCCTGACCTCACCTTCCACTTCCTTTCCTCACATTTTTCCTCTCCTCGTCTTTTGTCCCCTCTTCTTTTTTCTCCTTTTCTTCCCTCCCTTGCTTCTTGTCTTTTCCCCTCCTTCCTTCCTCTTACCCCTTTTTCTTCCTTTCCTCTATTGACCTCACTTTCCCCCCTATATCCCTTCCTTCTCACCTGTCCCTACTTCTTCTCCTTTTCTTTCCTTTCCTCCCCTCTCTTTCTCTCAAGTCCTTACTTCCTCTCCTTTTCCCTCACCTCTTCTTCCTTTTCATGCCATTTCTTCCTTTCTTTCTTCCCCTCTGCTCACATCTCCTCCTATATCCTTACTTCCTTGTCCTCTTTCCTCTCCTCCTTCCTTCTTAATCTTCTGTTTTCCTCTTTTCTTTCCTCTGCTCTTCTTCCCACCATGCCCTTCCTCCTTTCCTCTCCTCACGTCTACTACAGTATGTCCTTACTTCCTTTCCTCTCATGTTTACTTCCTACTCTCTGTTGTCTTCTCTTCTTTCCTGTCCTCTTCTTCTCTTTCATGCCCTTCCTTTCTTTATTTTCTTTATTTTAGTGAGCAGCTCACGTGATGGGACAATAGTTACTCTTTTCCTCTACGTCCTTCCTTTCCTTCTCTCTGTCCTCATTTCCTCTCCTCGCCTCTCCTCCTATGTCCTTACTTCCCTTTCTTCTCTCCTATGCCCCTACTTACACTCTCCTTTCCTCCTTCCTCCTATGTCTGTACTCGCTCTCCTCTTTCTTCTTCTCCTCTCTTTTCCCTCCTACATCCTTACTTCCTCTTATCCATCCTCCTCTCTCTCCTCCCTCCCCTGCTCTCTCCTCTTCCTCCCTGGGATCAGTGGTGTGGAACAGTTCAGTATTAGCTCTGAAATTAGCAGCAGTCCCTCGTTAAAGAGTTGGCAGACACACACACACACACACACACACACACACACACACACACACACACAGTAGGCAGTCTTAATGGTATAAAAGCTGCTGCCACCTTGGAGACACAAAATTACTTGAGCCCCTCTTTCTCTTCGTGTCTTTATCATTTCTTTCTTTCACTGCAATCCTCCCTCCTCTTCCTCTCTTTTCTCATCTTCCTTTCTCTCTCCCTCCGTCTCTCTCTCTTTCTCTCTCGTCTCCATCACCTCCTCCCTCACTCTTTTCTTTCCACTCCTTGTCCTCCTTTAACCTTCAAAAAGACAACTCTCTCTCCTCCCCTAGCAGACAATGAATGAGTCCTCCGCCTCCTCACACACCTTCCTTCCCCCCCTCCTCCACATGTCCTCCTCTTTCTTTCTGCCCCTCCTTTCTTTTGTTGACACCTCATCCTCTCTTTTATATTGTCTCTCTTCTTTCCCTTCCCTTCTTCTATTTTTATAATTTTCTTCCTCTGATTTTCCATCTTTTACTCCAACCGTCATCTCCATCACTCTACCCCTTTTGTCCACTCATTGATTCCTTCACAATTGTAGTACATATATTTTTACACTAAACAAACATTATCAACACATCTTCATACCAAAACAACAGGTCTGTTTCCAATGATTCCCAAAATGACACAGTACATCATCTCAATCTGATTTACTGTCACATTCATTATGAAGACAAACTGAGTAACTGCTGACACAATGAAATAAAATTCAACGTGGTTCAACAATAAAATTTAAAACTAAAATTATTTACAAACTAACATTTTCATTGAATTTAATCTACATTCTTAAAACATTTATTGCTGATTTAGCATAAAAGTTGCATGTAAAGTACAGTAATGCTGCGGTACATTACAAAGCATGTTAACATGTAGTATTTTAACATTTCTCAGAAGAAATGTTTGATTAATTTAGCAATTAAAGTAATTAGTTTGAATTATGTTATGGTGTACGGTATGACATCACTAATTAAGGCAGTTGTTGTGTATGTCGTTATTAAGTGAACACACACACACACACACACAGCAGTGCAGACCTGCAGCTCAGGTAACAACATGGTAGCATCACAGGCCAGGACAGAGTCAGGACCTGACAGAGGGATGTCTGTGTGTGTCTATGTGTGTTTGAGGTGTTTATGTACTTGAGGTGTGTGTGAATGAGAAGCAAAGAGGTATTTTGGCAGAATATCTCACACACACACACACACACACACACACGGTGTGGTGTAACCTCTCAACAGACCTCTGAGCTCTACAGCACTAATTAGTTTGGCAACAGAGTCAGAACAACATACCTTTGGCCTGCAACACCCCCTGCACACACACACACACACACACACACACACCATAGACAGACAGACAGACAGACAGACAGACAGACAGACAGACAGACAGACAGACAGACAGACAGACAGACAGACAGACAGACAGACAGACAGACAGAGTGAGGTTGCCTTCATCTATAGTAGATGAATGTAAACAGTAAGAAGGAGATGTTAAGGACTGTTTTTTTTCTCTGTTTTCATGCTTAACCTTGTACAGCAGGATTGCTATTCCTGCTCTAACTCACAACATTTCCCTTCATGGAAAGGTGTCTAATCTTTACATGAAACCAGATTTTTAATTATTTAAACAACTGCATAAAAACATACTGACAACATATCAACAACACTTAAGGAACATAGGAAACATGACAGCAGAAATGCGAACCTGAATCCTGCAAAATGACAGTCTGTGCTTCGATCCATATCAGATTTTACCAGAATGAACAATGTCCTGTTCATAATATAGCACAACACCACACTACTACAGTCGCAGAGATATGAAATTGCTCACTTGACTCACTCAGGCGTAAGGAGATAATGTTGTATAATTATGTGCCAAATATCTCTGTATCCTACCCAAATATCTGTATCTCATGTCCGTTTAATTTTCCATAAATATCTCTCTTATCTCATCATTTAAGTCTAATCTGTCTCTGCTCCAACTGTTGTACTTCTTCCCAACACACTCCTCATGTCTGTCTCTCTCTTCTCAGAGCTGCTCTCTCACTCTGTGTGTGTCTGTGTGTGTCGTCCTCTCTGCCAGAGATCTTGTTTGTACAAAGCAACAGAAAGCTGAATAATTGATGCCGGATGCAGTTCACAGCATGCTCTCTCTCTCTCTCTCTCTCTCTCTCTCTCTCTCTCTCTCTCTCTCTCTCTCTATCCAACTTCCCCTCCTGTTGCTGTTATTGTTGTTGTTGTCGCTGTCAATAATCATCAAAAACAAAAAACACGAGACGAGACCCGAGAATAAGAAACAGAAAAAAAGGAAAGTGAGGAGAAAGACAGAGAGAGACCGTTTGGAAGTCGGAGAGCTGATTGGTCCAAAGCCATGTAGTGATAACACACACACACACACACACACACACACACACACACACACACACACACACACACACACACACACACACACACACACACACACACACACACACACACACACACACACACACACACACACACACACACACACACACACACACACACACACACACACACATTCCTATACAGGCGTGTAAATTACAACCAGGAACAGAGCTAGATAACATTCTGTGTGTGTGTGTGTGTGTTGCAGATAAAAGCCTGTGCCGAGAGGAAATGTCACTTATCAGACCTTCTAATCACTATTCATATTGTCCTCACACACACACACACACACACACACACACACACACACACACACACGCATTCATAATATTGACTGCATTGTGGTTTTATTGCAGCCTATAAAAAGATATCACCAACCCAAACAGACCTGCTGCGACCTGACGGACTAGATGACGACAGACTAATTTGATGGCTGACTGACAGACAGACTAACTAGATAACTGACCATGTGACTGAATGACTACATGTCTGACTAGATGACTAGATGACTGACTAACTGGACAAACAAGTATAGGAATGACTGACTAACTATAAAAGTGACTTAATAACTGACTAGATGACGAACTAGATCATTGACTAGGTGACTAAATAACAAGGTCACTGACTGACTTGTTCATTGACTTACTAGATGATTTGCTAACTAATTGACTGACTGACTGACTGACTAGACGTCTGACTAAATAAGGAGGTGACTGACTAGTCATTTAGGGAAGGAGAGAAGAAGAAACTAAAGGATGATAGTATAGAGAGAAGGAGTGGGATATAATGAGACAAACAGAAGGGAGGAGTGAATAGAAAGGCGGTGAGATGCAGAACAAGAGGAGGATTTGCATAAACACTCCTTGTGCTTTTGTTGGTGCAATTAGCTTCAATAGCTTTTAGCTTTTCACACTCACAAAGGCTGCGTGTGGGCGTCTGCGTGAAGAGAGCTGCACGCTGATACTGCTGAATGTGGGGAATTATAACAACAGAGCTGAGCACCAGAAGAGCTTCAGTACAGGATCAAACAGGGCCAAACAGGGCCAAACAGGGCCAAACAGGGCCAAACAGGGTCACGCAGGGACAGCCTGGACAAACAGGACGTACTGCAGGCTAATGCATGCTAGTGTGGGCAGTTACAGACATCCTTCCACTCAATGCCACTGCAGGGCTGCACTACACAGAGTTTACTGAATACTGTCGGGTAGGAAACGGACAACAGACGCTTTCCAAGGTAGGGCCAGACTGGGACACACAGGGCCAACAGGGCTGACTCACCAGGCTGCTATATAATGCTTTCTTCAGGACAAGTTTGGCTACTCAGAAATGGCATTGTTTTGCATGTGAGTAGTATTTTACATGCTGTAGGACAGGTTCCCAATCTGGGGATCGGAACCCCTCACAGGGGTCGCAAGATGTTAGGATAGGAAGGGATACATAAAAAAAAACATTTTGGACACAAAATTGTAATTAAAAAAAAAATCTCCCAATTTTTGCTTTATTTCTTGTGAATTAGTGTATTTTACCTCCTCAAGACTCTAAAAGTTATTCAAATAAAACACAAAAGAAGATTAATTAGCAACTATTTTGATAATTGAATGATCATTTTTTTAAAAATAAGCTGGTTTCAGCTTCTCAAATGTGATGATTTATTGCTTTTCTTTGTGGAACATGACAATAAACTGAATATTTTTGGATTTTGGACTGTTAGACAAAACTAGACATTTTAAAATGTAATTTTGGACTGTGGGGAAGTTTAACAGTTATTTTCAACTATTTTCTGACATTTTGTGGACAAAACGACAAAACGATCAACCGATAAATCAAAAAGACAATAATCGATAACTTAACTGGTAGACAATGCAACATGTGACGAGGGGTTCCAGGTAGACTTTGCAGCCCAAAAAGGTTGGGAAGCAATGGAGACTTTTTAATGAAACAAACAAACAAACAAACAAACAAAAAAACAACTTATTGACCCAGATATAAGACAATAGCCTGTAGCCTGTAGCCTCAATGTTGCTAGGCTAGCGAGAGTATTCAGGTCTGTTTATAATGTGTCTGGTAGAGTCAGTCAGCACTAACAATGTTTGGTAACCTGCAACCTGTTTTGCCCTCCAGCATCCTTACAGAAACAGACCAGGGTCTGAATCATCTGTCAAGCAGCAAAGAATTACTGCTGTTACATATGATGAGGAGCTCAAACAGACAGAAAAACAGTCTGAAAAATACTAACTGCCGAAGAATTAATAATAACTGTGTTATAAGTGTGGGTGTGTGACTGATAGACAAGCTACACAAATGTGGAAATTACATTTTTTTTCTGCTGGAAGGGGTCGTCTAACAATCAAGGTCGTCTTATGTTTGGTGCTAAAACAAAATCCTCTGTTGCAGTACAGTATGTTCTGTGGATTATCCAGCAGCCAGGACATTGTGTCTGGGAAGATTTGTTGCGGTAAAGTTTGTTTAAATGTACATTTTCAATGCTGGGAGCACCACACATAAAATTGAATTCATCTCTATTGTATTCCAGTGGAGGCAAAAATCTCAGATACCTCAAAAAGTGCACAAATAAAACCAAAACTACTTGCACAAATACATACCATTAGATAAGAGAGAGAATATGTATTTTATGACCTGGTGGAAAGTGGAGTAAAGTGCTCTTAAAGAGAATCAAACCCTGATAAAGTTGATACAAACTACCTTCCATAAACAAACAAGTTCATTCCTTTGTCTGGCTCGAGCCGCAGCAGCTGCAAAGATCTTTTGGCATTTTAATTATCTTCCTCTTTCATTCCCTCTTTCTTTCTCCCTCCTACACACACACACACACACACACACACACACACACACACACACACACACACACACACACACACACACACACACACACACACACACACACACACACACACACACACACACACACACACACACACACACACACACACACACACACACACACACACACACGAGGGCAAGTTTGAGTTCTTAATCATGGCAGGACCCGACGGACTCACTGAAGCTTCCAACAAACACAGTCGGCCTCCTGCCTGACCTACAGACACATTACCACCTCTCCTGGCCAGATGGACCTGTCTGTGTGTGTGTGTGTGTGTCTGTGTCTGTGTGTGTGTGTCTGTGTGTGTGTGTTGGCGTCTGACGCTCGTCCTTGAATGAAGACATGATGGTCAAACTGTGTGTGTGTGTGTTCACGTGTGATGAGTAAATGAGAATGAATGTGTGTGTGTGTGTGTGTGTGTGTGTGTGTGTGTATGATAACTAAGTGGACATCCCATCAGCAGAGCATCTGTGATCTCAGCTCTCCAGAGGGAGTTCCCACGTCCGCCTGTCATACGGACAGGTTTATATATCCACTGGCAGGACCATGGGAGTGGGCGAGGGACATAGAGACAGAACAGAAGGAAGAAAGAGAGAGATGGAGACAAGAAGAAGAGAGAGGGAAGTGTCTTTTGTCCAGCAATGATTAAGAATTTAGACCAGACGGGGTGTGTGTGTGTGTGTGTGTGTGTCTGTGTGTGTGTGTGTGTGTCAGCTACAGGTAGAATTCGAGAACAGGTGTTACAATGTGTGTGTGTGTGTGTGTGTGTGTGTGTGTGTGTGTGTTACAGTGTGTGCTTGTATCTAAGACAAAGAGCGAGAGAGTCAGAAGCAGTTTTGGGTGTGTGATGTGTCCTTCAACTATAATTAAGGACTCAAAGAGTCTGATCTCCAGAGACATTCTGAGTTCTTATTACAAAAACAACAAGTCCACATAAATAATACAAAATAGTTAATATTTCCCAAATTTCAGGGATGTTTTGAATGAATAATCTCCATAAAAGCAGCAACAAAAGGCTGAGAGTGTCTGACACACATGGAAATCATTCACTAAATGTTTCATAAAGTCTGTGCAATTTCTTTTTCTTGTTAGTATTTTGTATATTTGTATTTTTTTCTGGTTCTACTTTTATTCTACTTTTGTTTAAGCTGTGATGCCAGATTGCTTTCCTCGTTTAAACATCAAAAGTGAGGTCAGAGAAACCGGGATTTGGTAGTTTTGGTAGAAACCTGATTGGTTTCTGTTATTTTATGTAATTTAATGCTTGTAATATTCTGTATCACATAAATCTTTAAAATAAGCATTTTGAGGAGAAGCAGTTCAGGTGGGTTACCTGTCAGTGTCAAATACAGAAGTTGTATGTAAAACAACAGAAACATGACTTGCAGGTACAGTGAAGGTGATATAATTAACACAGCCTGTGTAAAACTGAAACGTTATATCATCCCTCTTTGTTTTTTTTTTAAATTTAGTTTAATTGGTCTTAACACATATCTGTCAAAAGCATAAATTTCACTTTTTACTGAGTATATGTCGGTAAAAGTGTGTTTTTATAATGTGTGGATGTCCTTGTCAAATCATATTTTTTTCTAACATAAAAAAGGAATGATGTGTACAAAACATATATATACAGTATATATATCCTGCAGAATGGTGGCAGGGCTGGATGAAATCAATATCGTAATATTGATAATAACATTTTTAGCCATGCTAGTGACGTATCTATTGGCTAGTCGACTGCTTTGGTCCAGACACAGATATCTCAACAAATATTGGATGAACTGACATGATAGTTTGTTTGATGATGAAACCTAGAGACTGTTGATCACCTGACTTTTCCTTTAGCGCCAAACTCAGCTTGTTCATACTTTAGTTTATTTAGTTTATGACCAAAACTAATGACACCATCATGAAATCTGTGTTTAGCGCTTTTTAGAAAATGTTAGCATGCAAACACGCAAAACTAAGATTGTGCACGTTAATATATATGTTATTAAGTATAACCTGCTAAACATCAGCATGTTAGCATTGCTGCTAGCATGGCTGACTCTTCTGATTTAATTTGCTTGCTATCATTGAAATGAATTAAAGAATTTTCTAAAACAAAAGGATATAATTTTACTGAAAACTGATTTTGGGAATCAAATTATAGCCGAGCTACATCCTATAACTATTATGTATTTATTTGGTGTCTATACGCACACAGCTACAATTTTTCTGTCTTCTTCTGTTCCTCAGTCTCACTGCTGCTGTAAATGCTGTCATAAACATCAAGTGTCTGTTAACAGATGTGTTTCAAACATGTGAAATGTCAAAGAAAGCAGCAATTATCATAATAAGCCAATGACTGAAGACAATTTTACTAACAAAGGTGGATAATCAACTTCTTCATTCAATTATGCTCTATGCAGAGCACTTAAGCAGCAGCACACAAATTAAGTTTTATTCTCTATTTGAGTTTATACACTAAGCCAATTAGTAAATTACCAACAACAAGAACAACACAGTGTAAATCATTAGCTCACCAACAACCCTGTGTTTTTAACCACACAGCTTGTTTAACTGGGCAGTAAAACACCTCTTTATACATTTCACCCCATTTGGTTTTCAATCCCAGCTAATGCAGTCACGCCGCCACAGTAAAAACGGTGGAGTTGATAATTAAAGGACTCTATAAAAAAAACTCTGCTTAAGTCAGACAGACTGAGAGAAGAGCTGGGAGAGCTGCACGCAGCGTTTGGTTAACAGGATCGGTGATCAATCCACCTGAAAAACTCTAAAAGTAAACTGCGTTCATGAGGACAAACAAACAAAACAACTGAGAGCACAGACTGATAATACTAGAACTGCTTATACTGATAACACTACTACTAATACTGCTGATACTACAACTGGTCCTTCTACTGCTAATACTGGTAACACTACTACTATAGCTAATAGATATAGTACTACTACTGTGTACTACTACTGCTTCTGCTACTAGCCTAATAAGCTGAAGGACATAAAAACAGGGAAAGAGTGACAGTGAAACTGAACGACAGGAAGGCTGTCAGACAACCTGTTGGGCTGTTTCATGTGCTTCCTCTGGTTGACAGACAGGTAGATAGACAGGTAGACAAAGAGACAGACAGATTATAAGATCATCATCCAGCCTGTGTCGCCCAGTTTTGTGGAGATTCAAGTGTGAAAGTCTCTCTCAGATTGGCTCTCTGTCTGTCGTCAGAAGTCTATCTTGTGGAGGATAGTCAGATAGACACGGTGCATTTAGAAACCACTCTCTCTCTCCCTTCCTCTACCTGTCTCTCACCCCTCTCTCACCATCATATCTCTCCTTGTGATTACCCTCCCCCTTCCTCACCCTCCCCCCACCCTCCTCCTTCTCGGCAGGATCTCAGCCTATTTCTTCCAGTTATGGTCCACTTGCTGCATGGAAAAGATTTAGCTGGCAATCCCTATTTCAGATATGGCCGGAGCGGGGGAGGAGGACGGAGCCGAGCCGAGCCGAGCCGAGCCAAGATAATAGTTTAAGAGCTGTGCCAGTCAAGGGGTTAATGTCAGAATAATAGATGCTAAAAGTCCCAAGCAGTCAGATAGGTGTGCTACAAGTAGATTGTACTTCTGTTGGAGAAAAAGCATCATACCAAACTCCATTTAAAATTCAGAATGTTTAAAGACATCTCGCTCATCAGCAAACACACAAAATATACCTTTTAGTAGTATTACTAGCAGTATTAGCAGTAGAAGTATCAGTCATAACACTATTGCCAGTGATACCTGCCACCGACTTTTAGCAGTAATAGTTGTAGTGTCACCAGGAATTTACCAATACTAGTACCAGTAGTAGTAAAAGTATTAGTGGTAGTATTACCAGTATTAGCAGTTGCTGTCAGCAATAGGAGTTAAGTGCAGAGCCATCTATTTATGTACTGACATGTTGATTTGTGAGCTTTAAAGGAGATGGTAGATTTTGTTTTTTGTTTTTATTTGGACAGAGTCAGGCTAGCTGTTTCCCCCTGCTTCCAGTCTTTATGCTAAGCTAGGCTAACCACATCCTGACTCCAGCTCCATGCTCAACAGACAGACATAAGATTAATATTTGAACATTTCGAAAAGAAAACCTATTGGTGTATATTCCTTAAAATTTTAAACAATTCCTTTAAAACTGTAATCATATAGTCATTTAATAGTAATACTGCGGAAACAGTTAATGTTAATTAGACATCTGAAGAACTCACATTTTAAACAAATTTAGCCCCATTTTGACATGTCAAGAAGTGTTTTAATCTGTAAATTGCCCAAATCATGCTTAGGGTTCAGAAAAATTTAGTGACTCAGCCTTTCCTTTCTTTTCCTTCCATCTGCATCACCCTCTCTTCTCTTCTTCTAACAATCATTCTTCTTTGATTGACACCTTCTTTGACTGTACTTACATCCAGTGAATCCAGCTTCTCCAGAGACACCTGAAGCACCCCTGTAGGTCCCCTACAGGTCTCCATACTTTCAGATCCACTGGACTACACTGTGTTTTGAGACAGAGGGTGCAAAAATATTTGAAAACCTCTCTCTCCGTCCAAGCAAGAGATCAAAAAACCCACAAGCACCGTAAAAACATGAATTATCCCCTAAAAAATAAACCGGCATGCACGGTTAATTAGAGCTAACTCCAGGCAGCGCTGCAGCCGCTTCGCCTCCCCAAAGTCTCTGACAGCCGACTGCCGACGGCCTCCTGCGCCCAAGCCAAACACATCTGAATCCAATTAAAAGTTAGAGATCAAGTTC
Organism: Scomberomorus guttatus; assembly: GCA_038419695.1. Taxonomy (NCBI): domain Eukaryota; kingdom Metazoa; phylum Chordata; class Actinopteri; order Scombriformes; family Scombridae; genus Scomberomorus; species Scomberomorus guttatus. The sequence goes on from CM076455.1 coordinate 2,389,951, forward strand.
AGCTTCAAAATCGTGAATGATTTGCGAATCAAAGGCGGCTGGAACAGAAATCAAAGGCAGAGGTGTGTGAAGTCCTCAGGTGAGCTGCTGGAGCTAACGCAGAGCTATACGGCTAATGGCCAGGGTTTGTTAATGGGGTGTGTTTGTGCACTTTGTACACATCAACACACACTCAGAAAACAAACTTCCCTACATGCAAACTCATTTTCAAGGCAGCAAAGCAGAGAGACAAACAGGCTGATGGTGAATCTTTAGGATTGAAGTAGAAAAGTTTTCCTCAGGTTGGATTTTGTTTATCAGAATGAGAAAGACAAAAAACAGACGCCACAGAGAGACATTTAAAGACGCAAACAATAAGTTTATATGCACTTAAGTAACCAGGTTACTCAGGAACCAGGTTATATAGGTTCTGAAAGTCTGTTTATACGTGCAGCAGGTCAGTAACCAGATTTCTCCTCTATCTGCAACCTTAATTTGGAAGCGTGCCGTACAGATTTTAACCGTATTAAAGAAAGAAGACGCTGTTTTTCCAGCTCGTTTTTTATGTGAGTGTGTCGGAGCAGACGCTCAGCATGAAAGTGTCTGAATTTAACAAACGCTCAAAATGTTCAGCAGTGGAAACCAAGTTATTCAGACTTTTACAGACTATGTTGTGTTAGTTTCAGTTGCACTTTGGATTCAATTATTTTGACGCATTGCTTGTAAAAAGCTGATTAGAAACCTGGTTACCTGTATGTATACATGGCAGAGAAATCAGAGTTCACCAGGAGAAATCGACCTGGTTAAATCAGGTTTCTCCCTAATCTACCTCGATTACAGTAACCAGGTTTCTTGTTGAAATGACAGTTAAGAAATCAGCTGACTGGAGAAAGTCGACTGTAACCAGATTACTTATGTAGAAGAGTCAGATAGAGAGACCGTTAAAGAGTCAGACAAATGGACAGACCGAAGACAACCTGAAAGACAGACAGTTAAAGAGACAGACAGTAAGACAGTCTCTGCAGTAAAAAAGCTTCTTCATGGTAAATTATGTTTCTGATATCGCTGACTGCTTCCTGCATTTCATAGACATCAATTCACTGTCACGCCTCTCTCTCTCTCTCTGTCTCTCTCTCTGTCTCTCTCTCTCTCTGTCTCTCTCTCTCTCTCTCTTATTGTCCTCTTCTTTCCGTTTGCTGTTTTTATCTTTTCATCTTGTCTTTCTGCTAACAGTCCTCATCATTACCTTCTTAGTCATCATCATATCATCCCTCTATTTTCTATTATCTATACCCTGACATTAAAATTTGTTTTGCTGGCATTAATGGTAAAAAAGCACAGCATTGCTGAAGCAGTTATATAAGGTTTGCAATGTAAGAAAGAAAAACATAATGTTATAGTAATGAAATAACAATAAATACATACAAATTATTCATTGATAATTAAATCCCCAACATGGACAGACGTCCTGTGAGCTGCTTCACACCACAGAAGCTGCAGGTAAACTGAAGAAGCCGAGACAAAACCAGCAGTCCTCTTCCTGTCCTCTTAGTGGATTCTTTTCCAGTTTTTAATAACTACATTATGTTTCTAGCTGCATCTCAATTCTGTTACAACAAAGAAATGTCAAAAATCAAGCTTGAAGGTCCATTTTTGACCTTTGAAACAACAGTTGTTCCGGTACTTTCAGCCACTTCTTGTGGCCTTCCTCCGCGGATGGTTTAGTTGTAATAACGTAATCGAAATTCCATTAACAACTAAACCATCTCCATAGCAACTGAGCAACTCCAACCACTGTCCATACAGTACAATACCCTTTAGCCTTAGACCCTCGATTCAGATAAGGACAAATAACTTCTTAAAACATCATTTTAACAGTGAAAAAGGAAGGCCATGAAATGCAGTGGATGAATGAAGTGGACCTTGTGATGAGAATAGTTTGTCAGATATCACAAATGAATACAGAAGTAGAGATGTAAAATGATCAACTGCTGCACTCTGCAACCTCTAAATAGAACAGAACAGAACAGAATAGAACAGAACAGAACAGAACAGAACAGAACAGAATAGAACAGAATAGAACAGAACAGAACAGAATAGAACAGAATAGAACAGAACAGAACAGAGTGGAGCAGAGTGCAGTGGAGCTGGGAGTGAATGTGGACAGGCAGTCATGTTTATTCATGCAGCTGTGAGCTGCAGACCTGCAAGGTGACTGGCTGTCACACACACACACAAACACACAAAAACACAGGCAGAAATGTGTGCAGGTGTAGGAAAAGGCTCACACATCTGGCCTGTCTATCACCTTGGATCAGCGAGATACAGGTGTGTGTGTGTGTGTGTGTGTGTGTGTGTGTTGTACTGTGACACAGAGTAAACAACAAAAGCAGATTATTTATTCAGTCTCACTACTGTTAGCACTGCTACCACTAATGCTACCACAAGTCCTGCTGTTACTAATAATGCTGTCTCTCTTTCTGCTGCTCTTTGTCTCACGTACACACACCTGCCCGTCTGTATGACAGGTGTGTGTTTCTTGCATCATGTTAACATGAAATATCCTGCAGCATCTCTTTCACTCACAAATCACAAATTACTGAATGTTGATGTCACATTATTGCTGCACTTAATCCTTACATCCTGTTCATATTCAGACCCTTCATCTAAATTTTCCCAACCACAAATCTGTTTTTTTATGCATAGCTCATCCGTCACTAATAAATTGGTGAGTAATCCTTAATGAAGCTTTCAGAGAGCAGATAGAATGCATTCTTTAGTTGTTTATGGACAAAAAAAATATTCACAATTACACTACAATATGTCACATAAAACAGGAGAACATAACAGCTATAACACCCTCTATGTACAAAATGTGTATCAGCTCTTCTGGGTCACTTCACTGGGTCTTTTTACTGCTGACAGAAAAATAACAAATAATTGAGTCCATGAAGCCATGAAGACAAAATTGAAAACATTCTCAGGTTCCAGCTTCTCCAGTGTGAGGATTTGCTTCTTTTTCTGTGTTTTTAAACATTATAAATTAAATATCTTTGGTTTTGGACTGTTGGTCAGACAAACTGAGACATCTGAAGACGACCCTGTGAGCTCTGGGAACATCTAAATAATTGGTAGTGAAAATATTTCTTAATTGAAGGTCTAATTATTACTTTGTCTTTCTCGCTTTCTGCTTTCTCTTCCCGTCTTCTTCCCTCCTCCCCCACCTGTCTCTGTCCACCCCTCTATGCCCCCCTCCCCGTCTCCAGCAGGCTTTACCACCACTATACGTACTGTGTGTGTGTGTGATCTTGTTAATATTTCACACTAACCTTACAGGCATGTGTGAGTTTATTAATTATGGCTGAAATGTGAAGGAAAGACGCTCATGAATAACAGCAGCCGCTGCTGCTTGTCAATCAAACTGCTGCAACGGCCAACAGCTGGATCATTACACACACACACGCATACGCACGCACGCACACACACACACACACGCACAAAAATATACTACTACAGCTTCTGTTACTAATGCTGCAGCTACTGTTTCAACTACTGCAACCAGTTATATTGACTTTGATTTCACTGTTTTATTGTTGTTTTTTCTATAACTTTCAGATTGCTCTCTTGGCCCAGTGTCACTTGCACAAAGTTAAGTAAAAGTTAAATGAAATAACAAAATACTATTAAATATGGCAATAAAAAATACAAAAAAAATACCCCCCCCCCAAACAAAACAACTGTTAAACAAAAGATAAACATGACTACTGTGCAACCACTCAATAGAGAAACAATGATTAAACTGAAAATAAAAATAAAGTTCAGTTTTGATCTTGGAAATAGTAGTTTGACAAAAAAAAAAGATGAAAATAAACAAGGTAAACTTTTTTATTTTGCCTGAAGCTTTCAAACATGTCATGATCTTCACCAGCAGATGGAGTTTGATTTTTGTGCAGATGCAGTAAAAAAGCTGGTTGAGTGGACGTGGAAACTGCAGGTACTAAAGTAAAACAATAAAACCTAACGAAACCAAGCACTACTGTACTTTATACTGCAATCACTGCACACTAATAGTATTACATACTGCAACTTTTAAATAAATGTTTTAATCAATGAATCTAAATCAAATCAAATAAATAAATAGCACATGATAAAAACTAATCTAAAGTAAATATAAAATATTCTCCAATAACTAAGTAATAAATAAAATAAAACATAATATTTTAGGTACAGCACTACAATGATTACTGTTAATATCAATTCAGCTACACACACAGTCACCACCATTACTGACACTCACACAGATGAGATGGAGGTACACAGTAAACACACACACACACACACACACTCTTTAAACCCACAAACTGAATGAGCGAGTGTTAACATTCAAATTCAAACACACGCACACACACACACGCGCGCGCACACACACACACACACAGTTGATCTTAAAAAGCAGCTTCATTGGCGTACTCACAGAGCAGTAAATGCTCCGGGCTTCTAAATCACACATTACACGGACCTGCTCAACTTAATTTGCCTTTGATCTTTTTTTCTTTCTTCAAAAACACCGAATTACAAATTCTCTCTCTCCCTCTCCCTCCCCCCCCTCTCTCTCTCCCTCTCCTTCTCTCTCTCTCCCCCCTCTCTCTCTCTCCCCCCTCTCTCTCTCTCTCTCCCCCCCCCCTCTCTCTCTCTCCCCCTCTCTCTCTCTCCCCCCCCCCTCTCTCTCTCTCTCTCTCTCCCCCTCTCCCTCTCTCTCTCTCTCTCTCTCTCTCCCCCTCTCCTTCTCTCTCTCTCTCTCTCTCTCCCTCTCCCTCCCCCCCCCCCTCTCTCTCCCTCTCTCTCTCTCTCTCTCCATCCTTGGACAGAGTAAATGAAATTAATAAGGCGTACATCAGAGGTGGTGGCTGAGCTCTGGCTGTAGGCTTTCTCTATCACTGCCTCAACATGAACACCAGATTCTGCCTCTTTTTTTCATGTTTTTATAATATATTTACACTAATTGAAAATCTACCATTCCTCGACAAACAGGCTGAATTATTTAAAAGATTTTTATCCGTCCGCCTGTCGACACGCAGCCCTTAATGGAATGAAATAATAGCTTTCATGTGTTTGAAGTCAGTTATTTATTTTTAAACGGTGATTTGAGCAGGCAGGTGGAGGAGGAGGGAGTTTGTATTTGAGAAGATGTGAAGAGGTTTATGTTGGAAAGTGTTCTGAGTCTGAAGTTTGTTTCTATATTCAAACAAGTCTAGAAGCTAATTTATAATCAATTTGGGATTGTGAATTTCATATCAGGAAAACGTTTAAACCACATTTAACAACTGTTTCAAGCTGATATAATGTACACCCAAAGTCATTTTAACTTAATTTGATAGATTCATGTTCTGCAGCTCGAAATCTACTTAAAAATCTATTCAAACTCAACTTTACTGTCATTTTTGTGAAAGTAAACCACTGAATTGGAATTTGAAGATGCTGTTTCAGCCTTTAAATAATTTACCTATTTGTAACTAAACAGAGAAAAAATTTTCTCTGAGTTTCACGCTGAGTTTCAACAGATTTCAAGTGAGCAGAACATGGATCACTCAAATCCTGAAAGGTCAAATGTAATTATTTTTTAAATCTTTATTGATTTTACCATCAGAAAAACTCCAAAACACGAAGCAACATGCAAAGATTTGATGAACCCTCTTTTATTTTAGGAAATAGAGATTTTTCAAATTAACTGACAAAGAAGAAGTTTAGACGTCGTCTACATTAAGACAGCTAAATTCTAAAACACAGTTTTGATATGAAAGCGTCATGTGTCCACAGCAGGAGTCTCAGCTCGTTTCTACAAATACCTCCATCCACATTAAAACGCCAAAATGGGTAATTCTGCTCCTACTGGGCATGTGCAGAGGACAGATGAGTAAGTCAGCCACAGAAAAAACAGTATACTGTTTTCTGTTTCCACGGCGGCTTCCTGACATTTAGTTTACTGTGAGCAGATCACAACAGTTTGAGCAGAGAAAGGCGAAGATTACTGTTGGCATTGGATTCCTGTTTTGTATGCAACATGCCTCCAAGATGAAGTGCTGCTCGGCACAAAGTCACATGAATTGAAGAAAGTCGTAGACTCGCCCACAGTGACAGTTGGTAGAGGGGGCGTTACACAGTGGAAGTGTGTCTTCCAATAAGACATCCTAACTGAACAATAAAATATGCCTTTTTTAATTTCCTTCCAAAATTAACCATACAAATGTTTTCTGATCTGATGGCAGGGCAGCATTTGTCAGGGGGAAGATGTGTCCAGACCTTTGACTGCTACTGTAACTGTAAAAACTTATTGGAGAAAACGTCAGAAGTTTGATGATTTATGAACAAAGATCTCCAGTTACACGTATCATCTTTGTTGTTTCAAAGTGGATTTACTGACACTTCTTAGAAACTGATGGTGTGTTTGATGTCTGTACGTTCTGATTGAGATTAAGGGATATAAATTTTGACAGGCACAAAGGTTTAAGGCAAAACAAACTGACTTGGTAAAAGATCATGGCCATGGTAAAAAAAAGAAAGAGTTGTAGGAACCAGGAAACGAAAAGTCACATGCTTTGTCGACTCATCCATCCAGCACGTCCGCCCCCCCCCCCCACGAGGTTTTGTGGCTCTATAAAAACGTCACGTCACTTCCTCCTTTACTCCTGACACAAAAGCGTCACACAGTAACTCATAACTTCTACAGGACTCATCGGTTAATTTAGACATTATGAATAAATGATGGGAGATGTTTTTCTTGGAGGACAATCTTTGGTCGTTACTGTAAGGCACGCGCTTTGTCATCCCTTCAAGTCTCTCCCAGTTTCCTGTCTCTACTGTCAACTATCAAATAAAGACTAAATGCTACAAAATTTATCTGAAAGAAACGACCAAAGGACAGTAACTGGAAGAGCGGGAAGAAAAAAGACAGAAAGAAACTATCAAAGATCCTGAAAGTGTCAAATAAAACCATAAATCCGGGCAGATTGAAGATAAAATCAAATTTTGGATGACTGCCCAATTTGATCCAAATATTCAGTTTAGATTCAAGTTTTTGTAAATGTAATGTTAGAAGCAGCAGAACATGAATCACAGTTAAAAAGAGAAACATCAAAAAAAGCTTCGTCTCATTTTTTGAAATCACAGAATAATTCTTGCAGTAAAAGCAAAATTCTCTTCTCTCCTTTTAAAAAGAAAGAGATAAAAGTCTGTACCACATGGAGCAGCCATAATCAAGTAAAACAGCAGGATTATTTTAGGTCTGCTGTGTTAGATTAAATGTTACAATAGCAGCAACAAGTCTCAGTGGCCTTCTCTCATTTGTAAAACAAACCAGTAAAACATACATTTTTAATGTGGAATTAGATAAAACGACAATTCAGTGCAACTGGGCTTTATGGATTTTATTTACTTTATTGGGTTCTGTGTTTAAAACTGCAGCAGCATTTAAAACAGATTGAAGGAGACGTAGTGATAATAGTCTTTAACCTTCTGATGAGGGCGAAGCTGCCTTTACTGCCCTTAAAACAATAGAAATAAAAGGTTTAAAAAGCTCCTGTTGCTGCCAAAATTCAAATGTGACTCAAATATGAGACATGGATGATACGTGTAAAGTTGATTTCAAACAGCAGAACATGAATCACAATGAAGGGAATAAATATCCTACGTGGCTTCATCCCATCATGTCTCACTTTTAATAATACAAATGCAACAATATTCTCCCAAAAATAACCAGAGGAAACTCCCTCCTCCCCTGTTATAACAGTCTAAAACACATCTAGACTATAGGCACCGTAATGGAGTAAAACAGCAGGTTTATTTCATGTGCGAGGCGTCTCTCCGGTACTCGTTCTTCCTCAGGGGGAAATCTCGCTGCAGTAACAAGGCTGGGCGATGCTGAAAAAGCGCCACGGGCAACAGCGAGCAGCGGTGCAGAGGCACAGGCAGGTGAAGACGGGTGAAAGTCAAATCTTTTCACTGTAAACAAAACCCTAGGAATAAGGAGAAGTAAATATATGTTTGTGTGAATAAAAATGTGTGTTTGCTGTGGATTTGAGTGATTCTTTGTGGGCGCCACAGGTGGGTAGCTGTCCAACGAGGTGAGGGATTTGCAGTTATGAGGACGGATAGACGTGGAGAGGAGGGAGTTGTTATCAGAGAGAGACGGGGGAGAAGGCTGCGGTTTAGAGCTGCTATTGAACGCTCATCAAAAAATAAAGAAAAGATGTCGGTTCTAACACTTTTCTGAGAGCAGTTTGGGACGACGCCACGTCACGCTTCGCCTCTCAGGTAACGTCATGTGTCAAAGATGAGTTACAAGCTGCTCACACTGACGCCGGTGTGATGGGAGGTGAGGGATTGACAGGTATGAGGAGTAATGCGGCGTTCGCTGACAGGCTCCTGTGTGTGCTCAGGAATCTAAAGAGAGGCCAAATGAAGAGTTCAAATGTTTATCTGGATGATATCTTGGATGATAGTGTGTCATGATATTAGGTTATATTTTCTTACATCAGAGCAATTCTGCTGTCAAACAACATTTATCATGCTTTACTGATTTTAATATAGACTGTATTATCTTGTAAAACACAAATATTGTATATTGTATGAGGTATGGGCAAATACTTTAAGGTTTAAATACATTTTGAAATAAATATAATGCTGCACACATTGTGGACAATGTGAAAAATGTTGTTAAAGGGGAACCAACTCAGCATGTGTTTCCAGGCGTTCTATGTGTAAAAAGTAGTATAAAGTGTCTCCAGAGGGAGCTGTGTGAAATCTGATAAATTACCTCAAGTGATGTCACTTGACTCAGCGTCAGTTGGGGCTGAAGACCACAAGTTTGAAAAGGAAAAAAAAATTCTGGGGGTGTGAAGTTAGAAAGAAGTGAGGTTAGCAGACCTCCGTAGCTCCTTATATCTGCTGGAGGCTAGCAGCTCCAGGCTACATTAGCCGCTGCTAGCATAATACAACCCAAATCTATGACTGAACAGTCAGAAGGCAAGTTGCATTGTGGGTGATGTAGGCGCCAGGTTTAGACAAGGAAGAAAAATGTGTGGAATAAAAATATATATCTGGTTCTGCTGCATTGATTTTGATTCTCTCTTTTTAAAATCTGTCTGTCTTGAGTTCGACAAAGTTATAGGAGTGAAATGTTAAATAGGTTGTGAACATATCTGTAAAGGTTTATCTGCAAAACATCCACTGTCATTCCATTTTATTTCCAGCAATATCTGATTATGGAAACTATAATAATGTTGAAGATTTTCATTTAAATAAATATCTGTTAAGTCGCTATCTATCACCGAATGAGGTAACACAATAGTGATTGAGCCTACGGCCCGCTGATGAAAGCCTTTGCATTTGCAGTATTATAGTATTATGAGTATAAAAGGATTGGGTGTCGGTGGCGACATTCCTGGGAAAAATCACAAGTGGCGCACAGTTAGTGATGCGTTTTCCATCACCGAGCAGTGGTTGGTCAGCCAGAGAGGGTAGGCGGAGCTAACGCAACAGACTTGATCTTCAACTCACGTGTGTGAAGCGCCGTACTGTTTTTTCCAGTCTGACATCACACAGGTGACACTGTTTGGATCTCTGGGACATCCAAGGAAGTAACGGTCAAAAAACATGCCTGCAATTACCACTTATCACCATAGGTGCCGCCAAAGAGAACAAAATGTTCTTCGAGATTGTTACTTTAATGTTTTTGTGTTGTTTCGGTGTTTCGGTGATTCTAAACACTTGGGTACGGTGATAAATATTGTGGTCTTGAAAAGTCAACTGTGACATTAGACTTAGGTTTGCTTTTCTATCCAAAACACCATCTTTACCTAACTAACATCACTCATAAGTCACTCGGTCTGCAAATGAACCACATCTGGTAATACCATCACTGCCTCGTACGAAATAACGATCCAGACTCTTTTTGTTTGTGGTTCTGTGATGGTGGAATGAACCTCCCAGCTCCACACGGTCTGCTGACCTTTAACCTTTAAGCACTTTGTTGATTGTTGCACTGCTTTCTTGTTGTTCATGGTATTTGTTATGCACTTGTCAACTTCCAGTCATTTCTTACTTTAATTAAAAACAATTATAAAAAAAACTATCTGAGAATTTGTACCATGGCTCTTTTGAACGTCTTGCCTCGATAAAAGCATCTGCCAAATGACAAAATGTAAATTAAATTTTAAAAATGTAACTCTAACCACACACAGATAGCAGGACACAGTTCTCTGGTGTCAGCGTCCTGGTCACTGGTTGCCCACCATCCGCCCTGACCACCTCCCTAATACTGCAGCGTGATACAAGAACATTTCCTGGACTGGAAAATATGTTGCCAGTGACCATAATCCTGGAAGCAATTAAATTTTCTCCAAAATATGTTTGGCAAATCCATTTAGTAGAACATGGAGACGGGGTTGTTTGGACAGATGATTTATGTCCATCAAAACCTTAAAGCGTCACCAAACACTGTCTGCGAGAAAATAAATGTGACTTCAGACATAACTTCTCAAACTTTGCTGCTCTGTAATCAACATATTAGATCAACATAGTCAGGCTGTTCTCTGGAGGATTCTGGGAAATGTAGGAACAAATAAGTAGATGAAGACTGGAACTTTCAAACATTAAAACCCAAAATAACTGAAGTGATGTGTTGATCTTCCCAGTAAATAAAATAAGTGGACTCTGGTGAACCTGGAGCCGCGGTTACCGAATGTTTTCTGTCTTCCTGTTTGATTTCTTGAAGGTAAACAAGGTTTCAGGTGATATTAGCTAAAAGTCGTCCTCCTGATTTATTTCAAACAAACCTCATCAAACATTCTGACTGTTGATTTCAGTGGCAATCAGACAGATGGGCCTCAAGATCAATGCTTTTGGACTACAAACATCACAACTTCAAAAGATCTCTGCTTCTTACACACACACACGCACGCACACGCACACACACTTCCCCTCTGTCCAAATCTATACAATCCATTATTAACATGTTTCCTGCCAGACAAAGACACAGGTAGATGATAAAATATAGAAAAATAAAAGACAAAATAAGAGAAAAGCTTAAATTATTGAATTCAAGGCGCTCTCTTCGAAATAAAAAGACACACAGAAGGTGAGAAGGAGAATCTATATTGTTTTTTTTTTCAGGGAAGGTGGAAGAAAAATCGGAGGGGAAAGTAGGTTAGAAGAGAAAGGCAAGGTGAGAGAGAAAGTGTGGCATCAAAGACAGAAAGTTGAACAAAGTCAGCGACACGCCAGGAGTCGACTCATGCGACATGGAAGAGAAAAAAAAAAAAAACATCAGAACGCATCACACCTCCGCCATCAAACCCAACACTGAGAGAGAGGAGACAAGTATGAAGGTGAACTTGATGGAGGAGAGGAAGGAAGGATGGATGTGATGAAGGACTGAGGAAGCAAAGATAAATACAGGAAGTGAGCACAGGAAGAAAGGAAGGAGGATATGAGGAAGAAAGGAGGGGAAAAGGAATTAAATGAGACATGGAGGAGATAAACAAAAGCAATAAGGAAGAAAGGAAGGATGTGATGAAAGAAAGAATATAAAAGGGTGGATAGATACATGAAGATGGTAATAAATGAGGGAAGGAACTAAAATATATAAAGATAGAGGGAATAAATGAAGGAAGGAAAGAGGAAGAAAGGAGGAAAACATTTGTGTTGAGAGAGGAAGGAAACAAAAAGAAAAAAGAACTGTAGGAAAAAAGGAAGTAAGATGGAAGGAAGGAAATGAGTGAGAAAGAGAACGAAGGGAAGGAAAACAAGAGGAAAAGAGAAAAAAGGGAGGAAACAGGGAATGTAGATATAGGAAGAAAGGATGAAATAATTGAAAAAGGAAGCAAAGAGAAGACAGACAGACAGATAAAAACAAAAGACACAGATAGAAAGAATCTTCTTTCCTCTTTCTGTTTCCTTCATTTTTACCCTTTTTTATCATCTCATAACAAATCAAACCTTCTTTTTCTCTTCATTCACACTTTGTTTCCTCTTCAGTCTGTTCAGCTGCCTCACTGCTGAAATCCCTCACTGTCTCTCTTTCCGTTCAGCCTTGCTTAGGTCCGATTTGAATAACAGCAGCTCCCTGGTGTGTGTGTGTGTGTTTATATGCATGTGTGTGTGTTTGTATGCGTGTGTGTGTGTGTGTGTGTGTTTGTGTGTGTGTGTTTATATGCGTGTGTGTGTGTGTGTGTGTGTGTGTGTGTGTGTTAGAGAGTGGTGCAGTGGGCGAGCTCTCCCTGGTACATCTGTCTCTTTTAGTTTACAACCACTCTGTCGTCACCACACACATACTTACACACACTTTAAACACACATCAAGAGCAACACACACACGCACACGCACACACACACACACACACACACACACTCACACACTCAGAATATATATATACGTATATATATATCACAGGTAATCCCACTCAGGCAGAAATGTGCATGTAAATACATATTTTCACGTAGAAACACACATAATTAAACTAAACACAAACATGATAGAAATGGAAAGACACCTTTACATACGTGTACTGTATGTTCCTCACACACACACACACACACACACACACACACACACACAGCTGTAAGCAGAGTAGACAGGTAGAGTGTATATCAGGGGCCTCTGTGGCCACCCAGCTCCTCCACCATTTATCTCAATTTCGTCTTCTAGACACACAAACACACACTTAACAAAATACACACACCACTAAAAGTAAGAGAAACACATACAGACACACACACACGTATCCTGACAACACAAATCTAACACACAAACACACACACAGGGAAACCTACACACACTTGAAGAAAACACTTTACACCCTTTTACATTCTTTCTTCCTTCATCACGTCCCTTCTTCCTTATTGATATTTTTAATCTCCTACTTTCCTCGTCAGTCGTGGCCGGCTGTTGATATCACTCTGATAGATTTGTGCTTTTCTTCCAGCCTCATTATTACCTTCTTTACTTGCGTGGTCACCACTTTGCTCCTCATATTGACAGACAACTCCACCTCAATCAACTCTCCATCAACTCTGAGCAACTCTGAGGACGCACAGCTGCCCAACATTTAGCAGCAAAGTGTCTTTGGGCGCTATGTGTTAAAAAAGCTATATCTCACACACAGTTCTTCCTGAATTGATGTAAACCTACTTAAATTAAAGCTGAGACATGACACTTTAATGTAGTATCCATTATTTTATTTCATATTGAACGTGCTGAAGCAGAGAGCCTGAAGATAAAACACTTACTGATCGGACTGTATGTGTCCATGCAGACACAATAATGGACTTAGCAGAGGAAATGTTTAGTTCCCAGGTTATTTTCCTATGTCAGTATAACTTATAATGTTACTATATACCTCACCTACAGTATTAATAAGCATTTTTTAACTATTAATTTAACTTTAAATCTCTTTGATTAAACTTTTTTTAAAGTCATGTTTTTAATGTTCCTATATATTATTATTATTCATCAACATAAAACACAGAACAATGTTTTTGTGGGACTTTCTAATGTTATTATGTGATATAATTAACAAAAAATTATGTATTTTGCTTCACTTTAACTCATTTTCTAACTCCGGGCAAGTTGTTTAAATTTTATGGAAATACAATAAAGATCTGTGTCAATAAACTCTTTTGATCGTGCTTAGCACTGTCCACAAAAACCCATGGAAAAAATAAAAAAATAAACTTAAGGAAACTAAAATGTTCTTTTATGGGTTGAGAAAATGTTTTTAAGCTGAATGAACCATTTAAGAAACCACGGGGTTATTTGAAAAATGCATCGTCTCAAACCTGAAAACATGGCTGTGTATACTTCAGTGTTTGTGCACGAGTGTTCAGGCATCCTCAAGCCTGCAACTAATTTATCATTTCAGATCCGAGAAGAACATTTTTACACAAATGCATTTAAAAATATCTGCAGAAAAAAGTGAAACCTGCACTTTGTGAATGAAGCAGGAACTTCACAAATCTGTTTCTTTTGCTTTCTTGCTGCAGAAATGCTTGAAAACTCTTTAAGTCTAGATTACATATAACCCTTGTTTCAACTGCATTTTAATAACTATATTTCAGTGTGAAGCAGGTCCTGACTACATATTAAAATATTGACATTTTTAAAGTTTCTAACTAAATTTCACTCACTTTTGACCAAGTCTACAAGTCTTTTGACCTGCAAATCATCAAAACCATGCTGACTGGTGTTTTTGCATTCAGGCTGATTAAAAAAGCTGCTTAAACAGCATATTTGTTGTGGACAAACCACATAATCTGTAACTATGTAAATGAATGTATATATTTATTAAATATATGTTTTATTGGTCAGATCTCACATCGTTAGTGGACACAAACACAGAAATTTAACTGGGTCAAAATAAAAATATACACGCACAGTCACAGCACGACATCTGCGGTATATCAGATCAGAGAGTGTGTGAAAAGGCCTCAACTCTCAGAAAATGTGTGTGTGAGCATGTGTGTGTGTGTTTGTATACAGGCCTACATGGTGTTAAGCTCGTCCTATAATGAGCTATTAACTGCCTTCTCTTCTCAGCTCTCCGCCTGACTCCGACACAAATCCCCCCTTTATTCTCCAGTACAGTAATCCACCACACACACACACACACACACACACACACACACACACACACACACACACACTACAACTTCTACCACAATGCACCGGGCCTCAGTTCCCTTCCTGGTGTCAAATCCCTTTTTCTCTCTATTCACCGACAAAGACCTCTGAAGGGAGGGGGTGGGGGGGGGGAGGAAGAAAGTAGAGAGATGCATGACAAGAAGAGGGAGGGATGATGGACTGAAGAGGAACAATGCGATTTTGTGGCAACATCTTACAAAAGCTGCAGCCCAGACTGCAATATGAGTCCACACACATACAAGCAGTAAACACACACATTTACACATGATCATGGACATTCACACGGACAAAAAGACAAAACACTGACATTGTGCTGTGATTTCCTGATAACCTGACACATAAACTCACTGTCACACGTTTGAACCTTGTTCAGCAAAAGGGATCAAATCCTAAAAGACTGAGAAACACGATTCTTTAAAGACATATTTTCAGTTACTTCATTGGAATAAAATTAAGGGTAAGATTTACTACAACAATCCATCCATATCTACTCATATTCAAAAATACACACACACATACACTACTAGACACACCGCTACTAGTACTACTACTGCTACTGCTACTAGGAGCGCACACAAACGTTACCATGGTGAGGAGGTATGCTGCTGGCCGGCCAGGTGAAGGGTCTTGGGCCGGGCGGCGGCACAGCTGCCTGCATTAGCCGGCCGCTCCCAGTAGGGGTCACTGTGAAACACACAAAAAAAATGTGAAGAGGTTCTTTAACGACAGCGATAAGACACAACGAGCAGGAGAAGAAGAGGAGAGAGGGAAGAAAGAGATGGGAGGAAAAAGAGGAGGAAAAAATGATGAACAAGAGGGAGAAAACATGGAGAAAGAAGGCAAGAAAGCAGAATATAAACAAAACAGCCAAGAGATAAAACAAGAAAGTAACAGTGAAGGAATCATAAACAGCAAAAACACCAAATGAATCATTGCAAAATATATTTAGACAGGCAGTAAATAATGATAATTCAGCTACAGATTCATGTGGAAAAGGATGTTGGGCATTTCTATCTCAGTGGACAAACCAAAATAAAAGATGCTGATCCCCCCAAAAACACTGAATGAAACATCCATCAGCAGCTTTCCTTGATTTAAACAAGCAGTCATTACAAACTCATGTTGTGCAGAAAAACTTTGTGCGAATCCTCTGAACTTTATTTCAAATTTGAGGTGAGATCCCAAAGTATCCAAAGACACCAAATGTGTCGGTCTGAGTTTTGTGAAAAATGTGTATAAAATGAGGCACAAGGCATGAAGACAATTTCCATTTGGTGGGAATTTTGGAGCCACAAAAAAAAAAGTTGTTTTGAACTGGGACGGTTCATCTCCTCAAAAGGCAAATCTCAAGTTGATTTGTGATTTTGGAGAGCTCTGTGTGCGCTCTCTGCAGTTTGTCATTATTGACCAATCTTGGTGCTGAAATGTGGAGAAAACTTTGAAACACTGAAGGCAGAAGTTCACTGTAAGTGTCCTGCCTGCTTTCAGCCGCTGAGTGCTC
Source organism: Scomberomorus guttatus (assembly GCA_038419695.1). Lineage (NCBI taxonomy): Eukaryota > Metazoa > Chordata > Actinopteri > Scombriformes > Scombridae > Scomberomorus > Scomberomorus guttatus. The sequence continues at coordinate 2,406,125 of CM076455.1, forward strand.
CCATTCTAAAGGAGGATACTTTGAAGGACATTAGAGAGGTACTACTGAACTTTTTTTAAATTTTGGGTTCCCCTCATATGCAGGATAGTATTCCCCAACACCTGGAAACAGACTTTCACGTATAAAATTGGTGATGATTTTTATGATGTATGAAAATAAATCCAAAATGGTGAAACATGCTTTTATGCAATATGAGTTGTAGTTAGGGAACTAATAGCTAGGATGCTGCTATGGTTGTTGGCCGGTAAGGTCCTCATCTTTTTAGTTTATAATGTAATTGAGTGCATCACCAAACACATTTACAATGAATTTTACTGCCACATAGTAAAATTGGGGCCTTCTCTTTGGGCGGTTGTTAATCCAGCTTTAGCTGGAACAAGCTGACAGAATATACAGCAAACTGAATACTTCACGGGAAACAAAAGGAGGAAACTGTTTAAGGGTTAAAAAAGTCTGAACTGCTGCATAAATTCAACTTAGATCTCTGCTTTTAAATCCACACTGAAGTTAAACTACTTGCATTCAATGAGACACTGAGACAAAACAATTTAATTTCTTCTGTCCTGGTCCATGAATAAAACTCTCCTATTTATCAGCATGATCAAACTCAAATCTCTTGCAGGCTGGTAAAAGTGTCTGGTGAATTTCGAAATGTACCTGCCACCGCGGCCGGTCGAGTAAAACAGCTCCTGCATTCAGAAATATTCCAAAAAATAAATAAAGCTCCAGTTTGGGCTCTTTTTTTTTGTGAAAAGCTAAACGCTGCCGACTGGGACTCGACAGGCAGGCAAAGTGACACGGAGTCAAATACAAAATACAAAGCAGCCCCAAAGTGACTGTCTATGCACAGTGAATTATTTGAATTTTACACACCCACCAAAGACAGGCTGTCAAAACCCATGCCGGAATGGATTTTTCATACGGAGAGGGGGAGCGAGGGAGAGCCGAGGAGAATAAAAGAGAGAAGAAGAGAAAAAAAATAGGAGGCGGAAAGAGGGCGAGAGACATGGAGAGAGACAGGGAGGAGGGGAGGGGGGGGTCGAGGCAGTGAAGCGATGCTGGCTTGCAGGAGAACATTAGCTGCACTGTAGCGCACCATAAAACCATTGACATTGTCGGTCTTGCTTTGTGGACGAGTATTATTGTAAAACACAGTTTTCTGAGGCGAGCCGGCCGCTATTGTTCTTGTCAGAGGGTGAAGCGAGGGCACCGCCGGCATAACTTATTTCACTTTTAAAGCTACGGGAGAAAGCAGAGAGTTGGTTTTCAAATTAAACCACCGAGATGTAAGTCCAGAGATTGTATTACTTTTAGATTTGATCTCTTGATGCATGACTAGGAAACATATCGCTGCTGTCGGGGGAAAGTAAAAAAACAACAATAAAAGATAAAAAGAAAGCAGGAGGAAAAGCAGGTTTGTTCCATCGCTGACGTCGGTGTACTTAAGTGATTACACAACAAAGTTTAAGCAGGTTTCAGGAGACCGAGAGTCTGAGACTCAACACAGAAATGATATCAACTTTCAGATCGTAAGAGACACAAGTGGATTGTTAGTTTTGAAGTAGTTGCTGCATCATGATTGCACAGTAAACCTGATTGTAAATACACAATAAGTGAGTAAATTAACTCCAGTGAAAATTCTACATGACTGTACAGATTTAAGTTAAAGTTATAATCCTTACTTGTCAGTTCATCAAACTCAATCTTGATACTGTTTATGACAGAGTCCGTCTGTCCTCAGCAGCGATGATTTATGTTGAATTGAAGTTTTTTGGCTGAACATCATTTTTTAACATAATGTTTTTAGGAGGATTGTGCTGCTTCCCCCGATATATTCTGCTGCTTCCCCCGATATATTCTGCTGCTTCCCCCGATATATTCTGCATTTCCTTAACAAAGGAGGTGACGAGTGCAAAGTTAGCATGATACAGTAGCAGTCAAAGGTTTGGACACACCTTCCCATCCTCTTGAATAAGAAAGTGTGTCCAAACCTTTGTCTGCTACTTTATACACACACATTTCTTTAATGAAAATTCATGTTTTTAATTGAATTGTCCAGCAGAGAACGACTGCAGCAACATAATCTCCACTCGAGCTAACTGCTCCTTCAAACTACAATGTCTCATTTTCATTTTCTACCCAACATGCATCAGTGCCATTATGACATCACTAATAATCCAACTGCAACACCAAGCAAAACAGTTTCCATTATTCCAGTAGACAGTGAAGAGTGAAGTTTAGCTGTTGTGTGTTTCTTCTTTTTTTTTTTTTTTAGCCGAGACGGCTTTTCATTGGTCAGTCAGTCAGACACACACACACACACACACACACACACACACACACACACACACACACACACACAAGCTGACCTCTCCGCTCTGCTGTGTCTCCTATTAACAGAACAGAGACCTTTGGTGAAATGATCTCTATCTGCAGAGAGAGAGGGAGGTTTACAAGGCCACCGATCAAATTGCTTCTTTCTTTCTCCCTCGTTTTACCCTCCATCGCTCTGCTGCTGATTCTCTCCATCTTTTTATTTTCTTAGTGTTTCCTATTGCCCCACTCCCTCTCTTTCTTACTCCTTCTATCCCTTCCTCCTTTTATTTATTTCCCTCCTTTTCTCCCAACATCCTGTCCTTTCTCTCTCTCCCTCCGTCTTTTTTTCCTCTATCAACTCTCCTTTCTCTCCATCGGTCTCACATCCTCAAATCATTCCTTCATCTTTCCTTCTTTTTCTTCATCTTTTCCTTCATCCGTCTCTCTCCCATCATTTCTTCCATATTTGACTCCCTTTTTTCCTCCTTCCTTCACCGCTTTCCTCTTATTCCTTTCCCTCTGTCCCTCTCTCTTCTGCCATCCTCTTTTCCTCTCACTTGACATCTTAATCCCTCGCTCCTTCCTCTTATTGTCCGTCACTCTTTTCTCCATCCCTTCCTTTTTTCTTTATCTCCATCTTTGCCACCATCCCTCCCTCTTACTCCTTTCCTTTCCTCCTTAAAACACTTCCTCCATCTTTTCTTCCCTCTTTTGTTTACCTCCATCTTTTCTTCTCTCTGTATCCTGCCATTTTCTGTCTCATTTCCTGTCTTTACACTTTAATCCCTCGCTTCCTCTTCTTTACCTCATCTTTTCCTGTTTTTCTTTTGTTCCTCTCTCTTCATCCCTCTTTAGATCTTACTCCTTTATTCTTTCTTTCATATAAAGTTCTCCTTCCTTCTCCCTACCTTAAATCCTTCATCCCTTCATTCTTTTTTTACAATCCCTCTCTCTGCTGGCACTTTCAATCGCTTTTCCTCTCTTTACATCTTTATCCATCCCTCCATCTTTCTCTCTTCCACCATCCTCCTGTCCTCTCTTCTTTCCTTTCCTATTCACATCTTTCTCCCTGCATTCCTCCTTAAACTCTCCTCCACGTTCTCTCCTTTTGTCTCACATCCTTAAATCCTTCCTTCAACCCTTCCTTCCTTTTCTTTGTCTCCATCTCTCCCTCCATCCCTCCATTTTTCTGCATCTCCATCTTTCTTTCCACTCTTCTCCTTCTCTTTTCTTCTAGTTTCACTTCATCTCTCCTCCCTTTTGTCACATCCTTAAATTCCTCCTTCATCCTTTCCTTCTTTTTCTTCTTCCTCCACCCCTTCCTCATCCCTCCATTCTCTCTTTCTAACTATTTGTTCCAGATTGATGCCTTCAGGTGTCTTGCTGTCATTTTGGAAAGCGGACGAGTAACTGCACTGCATCAAAACACACAGAAAATCAACTACATACACATTAAATAAATAGCCAACTACACACACACACACACACACACAGCATAATCGCGCACACACACACACACACACCGGGGTGCACAAGCAGAAATTCAATAACCTGAGTATAAACACAGTCGCTCGGTTGTGCACGCCAACACGCACACACACAAAGACAGACTCATGGGTAAATGCACACCGAGATGCACATAAGCAAGTAAACAAACACACACACACACACACACGGTACAAACACACACTCCATCAGGCCAAAATGGCAGTGGTGGGAGGCAGTACAATGGGTATTGCCGGGCGCCGGCAGAGCTAAATTGCAGACAGCGAAGAGGAGATCTGGGCCATTTTTCAAGGCCGACTATATATTACAAATTGGCTACCAGGGCATTGTCTGAGAATACACACACACATATACACACTTGTGCGCACACACACATACACACACAAAGTGAAAAACTAATCCTGGCTTGTCCTATTGTAGCCCACAGAGCCGCAGAAATCTGCCCTTTTCCCTCTTTTTCAACGATTTCCCCGGAATAAACCATGTGATTGAAAATGTGTCAGTTTAGAGAGCAGCACTGATGCCACACACACACATAAACAACAGCACACACACACACACACACGGAAATACACACATGCACAAAAACATGCACACACACTCCCGGGCCCCTGTTTACTAGCGTTAACCCCTGCGTTTGTTATGAGGATGTTCAAACACTTCCAGGGTCAAATATACACCCTGTGGTACACACACACACACACACACACACACACACACACACACACACTTTGTCCCCAGCCAGTCAGGATGTTTTGGTCCAGGTTTAGCCGGTCAGTCTTGCTCCAGTGCAGCAGTAAAGCTAGAGGAGGGTTTAACTCTGAAACTAAATCCCTTCAGAAAAAACAAGTGTTTGAGGCTGAGTTTAAAGTGTGTGTCGTCTTTCACTTCTATCTTTGTGAGGACAGATTGAGCTTTAGATCTTGAGACAGAGGACATTTTTAGATAATGAGGACAAAGTTAGAAAATGAGGACCAGATGTTTATGAGAAGTGGAGACATTTTTTGACCGTGAGGAGCCGTTTTTGGAATATTTGGGAAACTGAGGACAATTTTAAAAGATGAAGATATTCTTGGAAGGTAAGGACACTTTGGATATTGATTACATTTTTGGAAAGTCAGGATGTTTTTGGAATTTGAGGACATTTTTGGGAAGTGAGGACAATTTTTGAAAAGTCATGACATTTTGTAAAGTAAGGATATCTTTTAGAAATTGAGGACAATATCATTAAAGCTGTGGTGGGCAATTTGTTTAAGGAACATTTTTTGTTATATTTGTTGAAATTGTCCTTACATCCCAACAGCAGAGAATAAAATCCAGTATCTGTAGCTGTCGCAGGCCTGTAATAAGTCCAATCATTTCTTTCAAATCGCATATCATGCATGTGTGTGTGCACTGTCCGTGCACACATTGCACATGACCGGAGTCTTCAAAACACAAAGTTTGGAGCCGGGCGAGCAGCAGGATACCGACGGATAGGAAGTGACAGGATTGTGTGAATTGCAGAAGGAGACAGAAAAAAGACAGGAAACAGAAAGCAGAATAACTATTGCCTGTAGCACGGGGGAAACTGAACAGCCCATAATCTTATCAACAACGCTGCAGAGCGAGAGACTGTCAGTGGATTCAACTCGGCTCCAAGAAGTGAAACACGATATCACTCGAATTCAAGCAGGGAGATGGGACACTCGTTACTTTGGTGGCGGACTTCAAACAGGTGAGAGTCGGTCCTGTTTACTGTTTACTAAAGGTTGTTGTGCCTTGAGAGGAAGTTGTGTGTGTGAGTGAGTGCAGTAACTGTTGTGTTGTGTGTGTGTGTATGAAGTGTGTGTGTATACTCCCGTGCTCGTCTGATGGGAGAGGCTTAGGTCAGAGAGGGAGATAACTGCCTACCAGCTTTAACTGAGAACATTTCAGAAAGTGAAGATATTTTGGCAAACAAGAAGAATTTTGGAATTGGGGATAAGTTCTTTAAAGAATTTAGGGTTAAAGTTAGGTTTAGATTTAGGTCTAGGAAATCTCTCATGTTAAGGAGAGTCCTTATATGGAGAAATCTGTGTTTGTGAGGCAGGTATCAGCCTCCCAGAGCTGCCAGTCACTCACACACACACACACACACACACACACACACACACACTCTAACATCTCAGTTTAACACAACAAACTACTCAGTTCAGCATCTAAACAACACCGTTTACTGTACAAACAAACTAATTTCTCTTCCAAACAAACCAGCTGAAAAAGTTTTCTGCCTGCAGTTTATCGATCAGTATCTATTAGCTGCATGATCGATTTAACAGCTGATTACAACAGTTTATCTTCCAAACAACATTATTTACCAAATGTCTGGCAAAAACAATATATTTTACTATCCAAACTACTGGTACAATTTATCTCCCAAACAGCATTGTTTACCAACCTATTTACCAGCTGTTTACCTGTTTCTGTAAAATATGATAAAAAAATACATTTATCCTCCTTTTTGTTTGCTTTAAATCTTTGCACTGATTTACCTTTAAAAAGTGTTACTGTATGTAAAAATCATCCATTAAATATTTTAAAACATTTTGTTTGGCAACTTTTTTTTTTATTTCTAGAACTTTTTTGCAACTATGTGGAGAGTCAGATTGTAAATATATTGTTTGATCACTTGACCATTTACCTAAAGAAGTACAAACAAGTTTTGGTAAATTCAAAGTGTGAATACCTTTTTTTTCTTCTTTGAAAACATCATGAAAAAAAATATAGCTTAAAAAAACATGTCTGTAGTTAGACACAATCAACTAACAGCTGTTTTTGTACATCTACTTTCTTGACAGAATTATTCCTTTAAACTGTTTCTTTTTAATTGTATTTGTTTGTCCACTGCCCATTCATCAGCGAGAGCTGTGAAAAAAAAGTGGCTGAGTTTATTTTGCACACATTATCAGCAAATAACAAGAATAAATCCAGTGCATGTAACTCTTGCGCTGCAGAGCAGTGGATGCGGCCGTAATGGATTCTGTCATTTGAAATGGATGAAGTTCCATTAGAGAGCAGCGCGGTCGCTACGCTAAGTGTGATGAAGGACGAAGCTTCAGCATCTCTCTTTTTGTTTTAACAACGACGCAGGAAAAGCTCGATCCTGTACTGCACTTCAGATCTCATTCAACAGGAGTCTTTTTTTTCTCTCAGCGACAGACAGTCAGACAGACAGACAGACAGAGACAGACAGAGACAGACAGACAGACAGAGACAGACAGACACAGACAGAGACAGACAGACACAGACAGACAGACAGACAGACAGAGACAGACAGAGACAGACAGACAGACAGAGAGACAGAGACAGACAGACAGACAGAGAGACAGAGACAGACAGACAGACAGAGACAGACAGACACAGACAGACAGACAGAGACAGACAGAGAGACAGGCAGACAGAGACAGACAGAGAGACAGAGACAGACAGACAGACAGACAGACAGAGACACAGAGACAGACAGAGACAGAGACAGACAGACAGACAGAGACAGACAGAGACAGACAGACAGACAGACAGAGACACAGAGACAGACAGAGACAGAGACAGACAGACAGACAGAGACAGACAGAGACAGACAGACAGACAGACATATGCAAAGCAGGAAAAACATCTCTGTTCTGATTATTGAATCAAAATGATCAAATAAATCCTGAAAGCGTCAGCCCAATAAAGATAAAAGGGAATGAAAAAAAGGAGCCTTTGCTCTTATTTTCTAAGAGACACCACTTCCTGTCACTCTGACTGTAAATCAGAGACAACACGGCCTCTTTCTCGTTACACTGTCTTCTGTCCACCGACACTTTTCTCTCCATTGCTGTCATCCCTCCCTCCATCTCTTCTGTTCAGTCTTAAAGCAAATAAGGTCTACAGAGGGTGACACACACACACACACACACACACACACACACACACACACACACACACACACACACAGATGACATGTTTATTAATCACCTCTTTAGCCGAGCTACCGGTCTGATTTACTACTGATTTCTTAGCTGTCAGCTGCTGAGGACAACTGCCTGACATTTACAGGTAGAAGCACTCTACAGTATGTCTGTCTGTCTGTCTCACACACACACACACACACACACACACCATATAAAAACACACACACTTATAAAAAGCCACACAAACATAAAAGCACAAGCTCAGGTGGCTCTGCACATGTACAAATTATGCATGCACACACACTCAAGAGCAATAAATCCGCATGAAAGCATGAAGCAGCATATATGCACTCTCCGTCTCACACACACACACACACACACACACACACACACACACACACACACACACACACACACTGTTTTCTCTATCATTTTTCTCTTTTTCACATTTCTCTTTTTCTTTTAATCTCTTTTTCATTTCCTCTATTTGCAAACACAAACACACCTAAACACTACCAACAGCACTTTGTAGGCTACTAACTACCCATGATCCTCTGCTTGTAAACCTGACCTGTTAACCCATGATAATATGTCAGCTGCTGCCATGGCAGCATTAAAACACCTGTACAAAAATGTTTGATTTGTCTGGAAATAATTTAAAACGTGTCGTCTCACCTCCATTTGAACAAAAGCAGCAAGTTTTCACAGAGGAAAATGAATCTAAAGATCAAGCTGTCAGCTCTGGATTGTGTCTGCTCAAAGGCCTCCATGTTAAAGCTGTGACATCAGCAAAGATATTCTGACTTCTCCTTCACCGTCCCTTTATGTCTGAAGAATTACTGAGGGAGGTTTTGGAAGGGAGCCCTGTGTTTGAACCTCTTGCGGTGCGTTTGATGTTCGAGGCGTCTCGCCACGCGCTTAAACAGCCCCGTGAGTGGGCATGTCACCTGCGAGATAAGAGAAATCAAGCGCTCCTCATGTCTGGGCAAAAGGTTATGTTGACATTCAGCGGGAGAAGAGAGGAGAGGAGAGGAGGTGGAAGAGAAAGGAAAGGATAAAAGAAGAAGAACAGAAAGAGGAGAAAAGGCTTAGGAGCAGAAAAGTTGCTGGTTTGAATCATCGCTATCACGTCACCTCAGCTGTCATCATTCAGCTGCCTGCTAGTCGCCACAGTTAGTAAGGCTGTTCTCAGATGTTGGAGCTCCGCTTGATAAAGTAAAATGTCATGTTCAACACTACCAAATACAAAAAAGAAAGTCTGGCAGCGATTTCCCAGCATTAAAGGATGACTGGACTGAGAAATCTGTTCATTCTGCCCAAAGGAAGCACAAGATCTACAGTATGTGTTTGACTTGCATGGAAACAGTTTCCATAATGACGGCTGGGAACATAAAACGCCACTATGACACCAAACAGGCTTGTTTTGAACAAAAATTATCCCAAAGACATGAGAACCACAAAACTGAAGCAGATGAAGTCGCCACAGCAAAACTAGAATAATTGTAAAATTAAACATTTCCGACGATGAATAGAGTGAAAAACTCACCAACATTAATGCTTGAACTTGGTGACACAACACAAGAGTTACGTCTCCCATTAATACAGAAATGTTGTTCATGTACAGAGTTCTACAGTTTCTGTACTGAAATATGATGTAATGCATAACAAGTACTTTTGATAATTAAGTTTAAGTTTGAGTATTTTTACAGTTTGATTTTGCTACTTTTACTTAAGAGATCTAAATACATCTTCCATCACTGGCACCATGTGTACGTATAACTGGGTTTCCAATCAGCCGTCTGTAACAGACTAAGGCTTCAGACAGAAAGTGTTTCAATGACAGAGAGATCCCTTCATGTAGAAATATACTGTTGTATTCAAGATAACTCCAACAACTGAAACTCACCACAGCTGAGCTTTTGACTGTTTCTACAGTTGGTGTCTGATTTAAAGGCACATCTGTGTCTGAATTTCAACCCTTCGACACACACACAAAAACAAAAATATATCAGGAAGCAGCATTTTGTATGCAGCAGACTTATGATATTAATAATTAACATTCAACTGCAATAAAATAAATAAAATATGTAGAATATATACTTATATATATATATATACACATAAATCATTTTTAAGTGTAAGAAAATATGCCAAACTGTTTTAAATAAAGAACTTTACCAGAAATAAAATACAGTCTAAACTTTCATGATTTATATTAAGAAACATCTGTTCAAACAATACACATCATATTGTCCTTGTTAGAGCTGTTTAATTCAGATATTTTTTATTGCATATTTGTAAATGTCGTGTCTACATGTTAACAACTCAAACTGTTGTTCTGGTCACAATGACTTAAAGGTGTAAATCTTTTATCGTTTTGAAAAAAGTGTATTTTGTAAGCTGCTTTGACAATTTTGTTTTGGATTATTTGATAAAACAACTATGGGGAGACTGACAGAGAAAGAGGAGAAAGGAGGAGAGAGGCAGGAGGTGAAAGAAAACAAGAGAATCTCTTATTTTCTCTCTGCATCTCACCTCTGTATGGCCAGACATCACAGCAGGACACAGTAAACAAGAGTGTATGTGTGTGTGTGAGAGAGAGTGTGTGAGAGAGTTTCCAGCAGGTTTCACCACAGTCATTCAGAGGTAAGAAAGGATCAGCCTGAATCCCCGCTGACACACACACACACACACACACACACACACACACACACACACGCTTTGGTACCAATCAAAAGGCTGCAAAGACACAAACAACATACTGCAGGTGTGTTAAAGGCAGAACTGCAGCAGTGTACGTCATCTCTAGTTTTATATATTTGGAGGATTGTAAAATATCTGTAACTATACGTTCTGATCTTTATGTCCTCCACAGAAACCTGTAAGTTGTACAGAAATGTTTATATGTTGATTTTTGTTCACAGTTACTGTTTAATAGAACCAATCAGAGCCGAGTTACAATCAGTGACGGGATTATTATTTATTCCTTATTCCAGGTTCTGCTCCAGTAGTAAGAAAACCTCATTCAAAATCCCATCGACATTTTTACATAAATAAGTAAAAATCCAGCCTTGAACATCACCTTACTCAACAGTATGTTGTCTCGTTCACTCCATATGGTATATATATTTTTTAAAACATGATATAATATCAGTGTTTATTCAGTATTTTGGCCTTAAAAGTTCCTTGTGGAGTTTCTGATCTCTAGTAGCACTATGGAGCAGCTTTTTGTGAGCGGGGTGACGCGATACACAATCCTACCAATCGTTTCACACTATTCCTCTGATCTACAGTATACGCACAGAGAAACACAGCAATGCACCTGCAGAGGCAGAGAAGAAGACTGCAAGCCAGTTGACATGGATGTAAACAATGTAGGATTTAAAATACTTAAAAAAATCTGCAAATGATTTATGAGGAAGGAAATAGATACATAGATTTGTTTTGGCGAGTAACAGTGAATGTAAACATAACTTGTGTTTGTTTACAAGAAAACTCCACAGGGCACCTTTAACCTTTAACTGAACAGCATTTCCCATGATCTCACAGACCATCTCGGGTTAAACGTCGGGGCTCGACAGACGTCGCGTGTCTGTGGTTAGTTCTCAGTTTTTAGACAGCAGATTACAGATAAAAAGTTGACACAATGACATCAGGACGAAGGGCTGGTGAATTTTATATATATGGACGCAACCAAGTTACGACGATGTAAGTGAGAACATTTTTTAATGGGGGATGTAGTTTTATCTGTCGTTGTTTAACTTTAAATATGGAAAGAAAAACTCCAGAAACACGTTTCATTTTTGCAGAAAGACAGACGGAAGAAACACTGAATGAGAGATTGAGTTACAGAACAGAGGCTAGACAGGACTATACAGTAGTAATATATAAACAACAATATCAGCTGCTGTACCATTGTTACATTACTCTGTTACATTGCTAATGAACATTATTATACATTATTTTTGTATATAACTCCTTAACCTGTGCCTTTCCAGATACTCTTATTTTATTTCTTGTTTTTTAAATATACTTCAACAGCAGAGCAGAGAGACTGCAAAGTAAGAATTTAATCACAAGTCTTTGAGTCTTGAATCCTGAACATCGTGAGTTCGGCTCTCTACAGTCGTACAGATCAGTGACTGTTACTGTACATCAGCCCAGCATATCTCACACTGCTTGTGAAATAATAATGTAAGACTGTGACACATATTCTAAGAAACATATTTATATATAAATATATATATAGTTATAATGGCTTCAAGATAGTGAAGTAAGACAGAGAATAAGGACAAAAGACTGGGCGAGAGAAGGAACGAAGGACAAAGAAACACAGACAGAAAAAGAAAAGACGAGGAGGAGTTTGGTGTCTGATCCAGTAAATCCAGTCGAGTCAGACACAGATCACAGCACTGTACGTCAGCCTCGATCTACCACTCTCTCTCTTTTCTCTCTGGGCATCCCTCCTCTCTCTCTCTCTCTCTTCTTCTCCTCCTTTGTTTTCAGTCTCCATCTCAGATTCCCTCTTTCTCTTTTTCCTCGCCTGGTTTCTCTCTGGGCTCCAAATCTCTCTCTCTCTGTTTTTTTTTCTGTCTTTTTATAGCTTGATCGTTCATTCTCTCTCTCTGAGCTTCAAATCTCTCTCTCACTCTCTCTGTCACACATCACTGTTCTCACAGATCCTCTGGCAACTCTCTATACAGTCCCTCTCTCGGACGTGCACACACACACACACACACACACACACACACACACACACACACACTCATCCACGTGGACACACACTCGGTGCATGACTGACAGGCCTGGCTCTGTGCAGCTCTTTGACATTCACAGTGTGTCAGTATGAAAACAGAGAGGATGAGGGGCTTCAGCTGGAGAATAGAGCTGCTATTACCCCCCCACCCCCCCCCCCCCACCCTCCCAAACACACACACACACACACACACACACACACATCTATCCAATCTACTGATGATACTGCACAAACTCCCCCTCCCTCCCTCACTCCGTCAACATTTGCATTTCAGCAGCCGTTTATCGACACCTTTACTTTACATTTGAAGAGACTCGTCCGCACATCAAGGCAGCCTGCAGAAAAAAAAAAAAGAAACTGAACAAATAACTGCTGGCGACAAAGTGAGACTCTGCTGAATGTTGCTGAAGTTATTAGAGAGAACTCGAGTTGTTCGGTTTACAAATGAGTCACGTCTTAGAGGATAAAGTGAAGTGAAGTCAACTTCAGCAGACTGTTTCATCAACTTTTATGAGGACCTGAAGGAAAACAAACATGTATTCTAGCGAGGTGTCGGCTCTCAGGTAGACATCAAATGAGCGATGAGTGAATCGTAAACTCATAACCCTGATGCAGTTTTTATATTCTTAATTCTACAAGAATTCGTCTTCAGGAAGCTGCTGAGTAGCAAACTAGTAGTCAGTCTCTGGTCTCTCATGAATCTCTCATTTAAACACGTAATTTACAGACTCTGCTCCAACTAGACAGTTGTTTTCTGACAGACGTATAACCAATGAACCAACAATGTCTGATTTGTTTCCACGTGTTCTTTTTTAAGGTCCCAGTTGCTTGTTGAAGGCACGTTGTGGAGAAAACAGACATCTATGATCAGGAAGTTATTTCACATAGCGAAGAGGAGAAGTAAAGCAACTCTATGCTTCTGTTCCCACAGGAGTCAAAAGAAGCGTGATTGGCTCTCTCCTGGTTGTCGCTCGCACTGCATCACAGGACATTTGTCTTTCTCCTGTAGTGTAGTTGGGCTCAGCGGGGACGCCAGGCACCAAATCCAGGTCTCATTCACAATGATGAGGAGCCCATAGCTGTCCCAGCTTTTGAGTCCATGTGTGTGAACCGCCAGGTTTTATGTCTCAAGTTCATTCATAGAAAATTGTTTATTCCTAAAGGAAAATTCAGAAACTCCCTGCTGTCTCTGAGGTTGGAGTAAGCATGGACTGAATGAATGGATTCTTCGATAGGGAGAGATTTTTATAGCTGTGACAGAAAGGAGCTCATATTGAACACATATTGAGAACAACAGGGAGACTATGGCTGTTTTATCATGAAAAAGCACCTCGACCTCTTCAAATTTATGCTGGTGCTGGAGGCCTTGGATCTCTTAACTGCTTGAAAGAGGAGGACCACACACAGATTTGCTTGTTTCATAAACCTCTTGTTTATTCAATCATTACGCTGAATCAAAGCCCACCACTTCAGCTTATGTCTTCATCAGGGGCAAAAAAGGAATAACAGGTTGAAGACCACTTTTTAGGTAATAAATAACTGAAAGTAATCCTGCCAGGAAGGAAGGAAATCAGTCTACAAGCTGATAATGATTGAAACTGGATGACTTGGAAAATGCTGAGCAGGACTGATAAATATTTAGTTTGTAGTTTCCGGGCTAAAAGATGCAGAACAGAAAGTTTTGTTCCCACAGAGACAAACTGCAGCTGCTTTAACCTTGCTAAGAGCCCATTTAAATACACTAAAGGGACGTCTGGCTGATACAATCATTTCGCTTAATGTGAAACCACCCAGTTCAGTGCTGCTCGTTTAAAACGGCGCTGATAAAGAAGAAGGACAGATTTGTCTTTCCTGCTTCTGTCCGTCTCCATTCATACAGTATCTGTGTTAATACAGTTATCTGGGAGTGTGTGTGTTTAAAATGATGGATAGAGTGATGCTCTTCGTTAATAATTCACCGAGGTGTCGCATGAGGTCGCTATGCCCTTCACATCTCAGCCAATCAGTGGCATTTACCCGGTGCTCTGATTGGAGGAAGGGAGGGAAAGACCCCACCCTTTATGTAAATGAGACCGCATCTTCACTTTCCTCCTTTACCCCTCCATCTTTCTCTTTCTCATCTTTATTCTGTTTTTTCTAAGCGAATCTCTAACACAAGGAAGTAAATAAGAGTTTTTAGAATTTTCTTCCCCTCTTTCTGCTATTTGCAGTATCCTCTCCATCTCTTCCTCCATCTCCTGATTCTTGAGAGTCAAGGAGAAGAGAAAAACATGGTCCCCATCCAGACGTCAACTTGTTGAAAAGGGAATAAATCTTGGACTGAAGTTTCGGGGGCAAACATCGAGGAAGCTGACATCTGAGTACGGGATTGAAGTCCAAGTTGAAGGGCAAAAACTAAAATGTGGTTAAAAGACACAAAGAAAGTCATGGTGTGTGTTATTTTGGGAAAAAGAGACAGGCGGGTGACTTTCCTTTGTTAAGTCAACTTTTGAAACCCTGATTTTTTTGGGGGGTTAGAGACATTTTAAAAGCACACAGATCCACAGAGAGATGTGAAGAGAGATGGAAATTTCCTGCACCACAAAAGTTGGAAAACTGCGCACGACCGCATGTCCTTTGTTTCAGTCAGGTTAAACTGTCAAACGGCGGTGACGTTGAGTTATTATTAATTTGTTTCAATTAATTATTCATTAAAGATATATTGGGTGTGAACATTTGACTCTGCTTTCAGATCGACTGTTCAACATCTGCCTCCCAAGAAACAGTGCTCATGTATTTGCTTTCAGTAATTGTTTCTAGTAGCTTTCTTTGGTATTCAAATTGTACACCTGCACAAGGGATTCAAATGTCATTTCACGTACAGTAATGTGGGAGAAAATAGATCATAATTTCAGTATTACTATAACAGAGGACATAGCTGACGTTTTTAGCCTTTTTTTAAAACAATGTGATAAATCCTCTATGTAGCTCGTCTTCTGCTGCATTTCTAACAGGGGGTCATTTCATCCCAGTATCCCTACAGGAGTTCAGTCCATATTGGATGATTTAGATCCAATGTGTTCAACGTTCAGTGCCAGTAAAGAAAATGTGGGTGTAACATGTGACTTTCATGCAGGAGAAGGGAGTTCTTCTCCCACTGCACATCTGCAATAAACATTTACCTTTTTAATTAACCATAACCACAATTTCCCTTAACTTTAACCATACTATGGTTGACATGAGCAGATACAGTAGAATTTGAAAAATCTCGACATTGGATGTCTGTCTGTCTGTATGTCTGTTTTTTGCAGAATCATCTGATATTGACGGTCTTCTCTGACGATGGGTTTCTCATTCTGAATGTCAGTGTGAGACCTGTGTTATTAAAACACACTCGCTGTTTCCACCAGTAACCACAGGTGTCACCACGTCAACCAGGACTAAAATCTCGTAAGCAGGATATATTTTAAAACATATCAATATCAAGAAAAATAAAGCAGAAAAAGAAAAAGTAGTTAAACTTACTAGTAAACACTGGTTGCTATTTTGTTTTATTATTCGTGGAGGGAAGGAGGGATGAGAGAGAGAAACAAAGGTTCAGAGCTGCTGTCGTCCTCTGATACTTCAATCTGAACTTCTAAAATCAGCTCAAGGAGGTGTCAGCATTATAATTACTGTGTGTGTGTGTGCTCACATGTGTGTGTGTGTGTGTGTGATGTCATGGATCAGAGCCAAGACGTTGCTCAGCAATTAGACACCACACACACACTGTACTGTATATCCTCTCTCTGTCCCTCTCTCTCTCACACACACACACACACACATGCAGAAGGCCAACATGTCTGCAGGAATGCTCTTCTCCATCGATTATGCATGTATTTATGCATAGCTGGATTTATGCATGTCAATCGAAACTGTGTGTGTGTGTCAGTATTCTCTCTGCTGAACCAAATCATGTTATCTGATCCACAAATCAGCTTCCCTTTGAAACAATCATTCTGATCCAAGAACAGTGTGCACGCGTGGTTTCTAATACATGTTTTATATGATCTCAGATCTATTCGATGTCAAACAACGTGTTGTTTTAGGATATGATATTGTTCATCTCTCCTTTTCCATTCATTTTTATTTCTTTCCTCTCGTTGTTCTCCTCTAGAGCTGCATTATTTTCATTGTCGATTAATTGATTCATCTTTTTGTCTGCAAAATATCTGAAAATAGTGAAATAATTTCTTAGAGCCCAAAGTGACGTCTGGTCAACGATATTCAGTTTGTATTGACAGTCAATATTCATGTATTGGCAAGTGTTACTTGAAAACTGTAATCAACTGATTACACATTACTCATTGTAAAAATAATTACATTACTTTACTCATTACTCAGCTGCAAAAGTAAAACATTACATTACTCGTTACTTTACTTTCGTTACTTTCAGCTCCGTCAGAATCCTGCACAGCCACACGCTGCATCTTTTGTATTTAACACATGTAGAAACAGAAAATGAGACGTTTGTGCTTTAACAAGCAGGCAGGACACAGTTTGGTGGATTTACTGACCATCCAACAGTTAGCATTAGTGTAGCCTCAGTGACTACACACAGCATCCTGGAAGTCCCGACCTCAGCTGCACGACTCACACACCCTCCAACTCTGAACTAAACCAGTGTCAGGTGACTCCTGAATGTAGGCGTACCTGTGGCTAACGTTAGCAAGCCAGTACGGACACACAACATGTGAATAAGACTTTGGAATAACTGCAAATCTGTCAGCTGAACACAGATCACACTGATATTGATCCTCCATTAAAGGACGCGTTCACAGTTTTTCATGTCTGCCTTAAAACAACAGTCAGGTGTACAAATGAACATTGAAAACATGTTTTGATTTTGTTTTTTTCTTGCTGTAATAATTCCTCCTGCTCATACTGACATTTTTGCACTAAATGACTGTGTGGACACACTGTGGATTTTGGCCTCCATCACTTCCATTAAAGCACATTTGAAGGGGATCTTTTAATATCCAGTATGAACGGGAGGAATGATTACAGCGAGGAAAACCTTCCAGCCTCTTTCAGTGTTCATTTGGGCACCTGACTGTTGTTTTAAGACAGACTTGTAAAAATTGTGAACCCGTCTTTTAATCCCAGTAAGACAGCAAGCAGCTGACACCTAAGTGTAAAAGTAATTACGTTACACGTTATAAATTAATGTGTAACACTGTGCGTCAAATACTCACATTTGAACTTTTGAACTGTTTGAACTTTTTCCACATCACTTCCTGTCTCTTTTCCCTTTCTGCTCTCTCTCCTCATCCACGCTGCTCAGAACAGAAAAAAAGAGTGTCGAAAAGCTGAATGCAGGTGGCGAAATACAAATCTCCAGGTTCAATGAGAGACTTTGCATTTATAATGTGTAACTGAGAAAAGTCGGTCCTTCTTCTCTGACATCGTTGCCAAAAACAATAATAATGCACGTGCCTTGTTTGCTGCTGTCGACAAGCTAACAAACCCTCCTGTGTCTGAACTTCTATCCATCAGGCAATGAATTTGCCTCCTTCTTCACTGACAAAATTCAGAAAATCAGACAAGCAGTCAGTGCTTCCATATCAGATAGAGGGTATGCGTCGTCCCTGTGTCCACTTAAAATCTATTCAAGTAGTATGACACAATTTTATCCGATCAACCATAAAAACCTGGAGGACATTATACAACATCTGAAATCCTCCTGCTGCTGCTTTGATATTCTGCCTACAGGCTTTTTCAAAAATGCTTTAATTGCATGGCCTCAGATCTTCTACAGATTGTCAACACGTCTCTTCTCTCCGTCTTCCCACAGGCCCTAAAAACTGCTGTCATCAAGCCACTCTTAAAAAAGAACAATTGTTCACTAATGAACAACTATAGGCCCATATCAAACCTCCTGTTTTTAAGTAAAATCATCGAAACAACTTCTTGGCACTAAACAACTGTTTTGATGTCTTCCAGTCAGGATTTCGACCACATCACAGCACTGAGACGGCTCTTATTAAGGTAACATCCACTTAAACACTGACAGTGGCAGAATTTCAGTCTTAGTATTACTCAGTGCTGCATTCGACACATTTAACCACAACATAGTACTAGATGGACCGGAAAACTGGGTGGGACTTTCTGGCACAGTACTAAACTGGTTTGAGTCCTACAGGGACTACTTTGTGTCTATAGGTAATTACACATCTGAGCGGACAAAAATGACATGCGGAGTTCCCCAAAGCTCCTTTCTGGGGCCTCTTCTGTTCAACATCTACATGCTCCCACTGGCTCAGATTATGGAAAACAACAAAATATGGCAGACAACGCACAACATAATTAGGCAGACGCTGCACAAATTTACATATCCATATCACCAGGGGACTACGGTCTAATACAAGCACTTAGTAAGTGCATTGAACAAATCAACGACTGGATGTGCCAGAATTTCCTTCAATTAAACAAAGACAAAACTTAAGTCATTGTTTTTGGAGCCAAGGAAGAACGATTAAAAGTCAGAGCTCAGCTTCAATCAATAATGTTAAAAACCACAAACCAAGCCAGAAATCTTGGTGTAGTCATGGACTCAGACCTGAATTTTAACAACCACATTAAGACAATTACAAAGTCAGCCCACCATCACCTTAAAAATATATCAAGGATTAAAGGACTTATGTCTCAGCAGGACTTGGAAAAACTTGTCTATGTATTTATCTTCAGTAGACTTGACTACTGCAACAGTGTCTTCACAGGTCTCCCTAAAAAAATCGATCAGACAGCTGCAGCTGATACAGAAGTCTGCTGCTCGAGTCCTCACTAAGACTAAGAAAAGTGGATCACATCAGTCCAGTTCTCGGATCTTTACACTGGCTCCCTGTCTGTCAAAGCATTGACTTTAAAATACTGCTGTTAGTTTATAAAGCGCTGAATGGTTTAGGGCCAAAATACATTTCTGATCTTCTGCTACGTTATGAAGCATCCAGACCTCTCAGGTGGTCTGGGACAGGTCTGCTTTCTGTTCACAGTCCAAACTAAACATGGAGAAGCAGCGTTCAGGTTTTTATGCTCCACATATCTGAACATCAGTCATATGACTGTTTTTGATTATATTGAAGTGTCCTTTTAGGGCGTCTTTCTTTTGCCTTGTTGCCGAAATGTACTCTATAAATAAACTTGCCTTTCCTCTCACCTCTATCCCTCCTTCCTTTTTGTCCTCTTACTTTTTCTTTCTTTTCTCTTCTTCATCTTCCTGCAGGTCATTTCCTTTCCCTCCTCTTCCCCATCATTCCTCTCTTCTTCTTCTTCCCTCCTCCTCTCCATTCTCACTTCTACTTCTCAAATGTTTTCCTCTGTTACCTTTTTCTTGTTTTCTCCTTCTTTCCATCATTTCTTACACTTCCTCATCTTCTCTCCTCTCCTCTAATCATCCTCTCATCCCCGCTCGTCCTTTCACTTCCATGGTAACGGACAGTCAATGAAAAAGGCATTCAGTAACCAAGGAAACTTAACACAGTCTGTGTGTGTGTGTCCTGTCTCCATGGGAAATGTGAATGGCTGGCAAGAGACAGAGGAGCGCTAATGGACACCATGAATGAAAGAAAGAGAGAGAGACTTCCTCTGTTTCTGTTTTCTTTCCAGTTCTGCCTTCTGAAGCTAAATCCCAGCAGACACCACAAAACTTACATAATACTGATTATTCTGTTTCAAATAAAGACTAAATCTATACATTTTTTGAAAGTATTGAAGTGTTTAAAAGTACTGAAGGCTGACATCAAATGTCTGGTTAGATCTGTAAATCAGTTAAATCAGTTTTTTTTAACTGAAATTTGTTGTGTTGCTTGTGTTTAGACACAATGTAAGAACTTTGGCTTTTTCTCAAAGTACGTTATCGAAACATTTTTATTAGGCCTATCTGTACTAAATCAGGTATCAAGTCTGATTTTCGGTACAGATGAGCATGAAAGTTGATTCTTAACACTAGAAAAGCAATAGTTTTAAAAACTCTTGATTCAAGGTCCACTTACTGGCTTTTTATGGCTTTCAAAGTCATCACAAGGTGAAGACACCATCAATTATTTTATTTCCTTTTATTTTTTAAATCTATTTCATTGTTTTTATTATTATATTTTCATACATTTTATTTGTGTGCATTAATTTCAAATTGTTTTACTGTTTACATTGATTGAGGACATCTGCTATTTTAACTCAAGTGTTCCTTGACTTAAAATTTTGTCAAAGTGGTTTCATTTTTTTTCATGATCTTGTGCAACAATCAGTGACATCCTTTGTCAGTGCCTGCCAAAGCCAAAGCCAAAGCCAATTTGGAGAAGATAATATAAGGGACGAGAGATATGACCAAAAATACAGCCGTGATGTAAAGAAAATCTTTGAGGAAACTGTTCTGGACTCCATCTTGAAGCCTCTGACCTCTGTCACATTGGTTGATTGGTATGATCCACAAGCTGAAACTGAGTCTTCTCTTCATTGTACATCAGTAAAAAACAGAATTAACAACCTCAACTGAACCGTGAAAATGGAAAATTAAATGGGAAAAAAAATTAGCTGTATTTTCTCCAGCTGTCAATGGTTTTTTTTTTTTTTTTTTTTTTACTGTAAATAATCACAGCAATGTGGCGACCGCATGTTCTGCAGATAAAAATTACAGAAAACAGCACAGCTGAACTTCAAAGTGCAACACAAACACAGAAGGAGGAGGGAGAGGAAATAAAGAGAAAAATGAAAGAGAGAAAGGTATAGAGAGGAAAAGACAGATTGATAAAAAAAGAGAGGGAGAACATATTGCCACTGTGTCAATACAATATATATGCTAATCCCGCCTTTAGTATATGTGTGAATTTCATTACACATAAAGGACTAATACAGTCGCCAAGAAAAACAGCGTGGAGCCCTAAAACCAATGACTGTCAAGGTCATTTACAGCAGAGTCAGAAAATCAGACAGAAACACCACAGCAGGAGAAAAAAAAGATAAAACTGCTGCGAAAAATAAACTGAGTTTAATGGAACGAGCGATTATTCAGTTAGGTTAGTAATTATATTCGACAAAATATACATCTGTGACGTCTTTCTGAATTTGTTCAGCATCACTTACTGTACATTCAGTTTGTTTGACAAATCTAACCACAGATAGTCTTTGCAGACACAATAAAGCTTGTTGTGTGCCAATTAACAAATGAGTTCAGCAGCTAAAACAATTAGTTTGCTTAATTTATACATTTAAAGAGCTCAGTTTGCTTCAAGTTAGCTAACAGTTTGTTTTAGCTGCTATCTAGTTAGTTCAGCAGCTAAAACAAAACAATCCAGGTTAGCTAATGGTTCAATTAAACGGCCACCTTTAAGTTAAGGAGCTAAAACAAAGAGTTTCCTGAGGTTAGCTAACAGCTCAGTTGAGTAACTACACTAGTCTAGTTCAGGTTTAGCAGTTTTTTTTCAGTTTAGCAGCCGAAACAAATTGTTCCAGATTAGCTAATAGTTCAGTTGTACAACTAGAACAGCTTAGTTCAGAATAGGTTTAGACTGTGGTGGTACTTTACTTACCCAGCTCCTAGCAGAGAAATGTACCACTTGTTAGAGTTGATGGTAACCATTTCCACCTGTATTACTTCATTAACCGGACGCACCAGATGGTTTGTTACACAGAACCATCTGAGAAGTCGTCCATGTTTGAAAAAGGGGCGGGCACTTTCAAAAAATACTTGGCAGGTGATTGGATGAACCATCTGTCTATCACCGTCTTACCTTGCGAGGCAGCTGGATTCGTGAGATCACACTGATTGGTCCAAACCACCGATGGTTCGGACACAAGCGCATAACTTGAAGCCTGACAAGGTGGTCTCGTGAATCCAGCTGCCCTGCAAGTTAACTACTTCATACCTTTGCATTAAACTACTAAATTACTTTCTGTTTCTATTCAACTTCTTTCCTGCTGGTTAAGCACATTTCTTTCACTTTTAGTAATACGGCTGATCATTTACTGTACATGTTCACTCCAGCAACATTAGTTGTAGAGAGTCACCTTTAATTAAGAAAAACCCCACTCGTTTGTTGTCAGATAAAAAGATTTGCTAATAAACATTGTATTGATTCACTGACAGTCGACTCCACTATACTCACACACACACACACACATTTCCACATGCACACAAGTCCAAACCCGAGTGCACACTGGCATGTATATTTCCCCTACACACACTGACAGTGAGTTAGCACAGCCACAATATGGATATACAGCATAAACAGTCAGCTAATTCATATGTATGGGTTTCAATGAAGCTCCGTGTGTGTGTGTGTGTGTGTGTGTGTGTGTCCAGCTAGACAGCTCACAGCCATGAACTGTCAGTGTCAGGGCTTTTCTGTGTGTGTATGAGTTTGTGTGTATGTATAAATGTGAGTAGAGAGACAGCTGCAAGCCATGAAATGTCAAGATGTGTGTGTGTGTGTGTGTGTGTGTGTGTGTGTGTGTGTGTGGCGCATTTCCTTCCATTTCAGAAGAATTCAACAGCTCACTACATCATTGTCTACCTTCTTACCGTCTCTTTCCCTGTCTTATAATTTCTTCTTTATGTCTCATTTTCACTCGTTCTCTTCCCAGGTCCTTAATTCTCTGCTTCTCTTCCAATGTTCCTTATTATATTTTTCAGAAATTTATTAAGAAATTAAATAATATTAATCAGGTAGAGAGAAACGTTGAAATGTGATTGCTAACACCATATTTTAAACTTTGAAAGGTCATAATATGTCAGTGTTGTGTTAGAGCTTGTTCTGCCCCTAAATGGCAAGATGAGTACCATCGATTGGTTCAAGAGCTGAAGTTGGACGGAGCCTGGTTCAAGGAGTACTTTCATATGAGCAGGACACACACATTGTTCAGCACTTGACATGACAGTTGGTCTGTTGTCCCGCCCCTCCTCCAACTGTGATTGGAGGGCTGGGTGAAAAGTGACAGTGACGAGCGGAGCGTTTTACCCAAAGTTGAACATTTTGGAACTCTCGACGACCGAATAGACGCTCAGCGCCTCGTCGCGCTGCTGGTGTTTGTAGCATAGTGTAAATACACGGTGCTCCCATTGCAAACAATTCAAAAAATATGCTGGTCTCAGAAAAAAAAAGCTTTGGTGGACACAGCCCCTTAAAGAGCACAGAGAAACTTTCCTCCTTCAGCAGACGGATGTGAAAAACTGCACAGAGAACAACATCCAGCTGAAGGAAGAAAAAACATTTTTGATGGGAGGGGACTTTAAATATGCTAATAAGATTTTTTTAATTATTTAGATTTGATAAAACCGCTGTTGTACATCTGGAACACATCTGTGAAAGGCTGACCAAGGTGAGATCACATCTATTCACTCTGAAGAGTTTTCAAAAGGCTCAGTTTTTGCAGGGAGGTGTTGATAAAAGGCCAAAATGGAGAGAAAAAGACACATTTTCAAATGTATCTGCAGTATAGTGTGGACACTGCCTGTGTGTGTCTGCTTATTTTTATGTATCTGTGTGCGTGTGTGTGTGTTTCAGTGCCAGTGAGTGTCAGACAGAAAATAAACCATTTACCACATGCAGGGCAATTATTCCTGAAAAGAATTACTGCAGGGGCATTTTGCTTCTCTAACTCATTCTTCTGCACACACACATGAACGTGCGTGCGTGCGCACGCGCACACACTTTTAACTACACACACTGACAAAGAAACAAACAGAAATAAAGATACAAACACAAATTCCCAGACAAAACTGTAGATCGCCTGCATACACAATCACACACATAGACAACGAATACAAATACATACAGACCCGCACATACACTCAGAAAATCACAGCCAGACTGACACACACACACACACACACACACTGAAGACTATGCAGGAAGACGGCGATGCGGCGGCGCGTTGAGGAAGCGTGGCCGATCGACATTAATATTTATGGGCTGCTTTGCAAAGAGAGAAACATTGATAAGCTGCAGTTTTGAATATTAACGCTGACTTTATTTTAAAAAATGCATTAAAGCAAAATATTCTGGTCAAATTAAAGAAAGAGAGAGAGCGAGCAGAAGAGAAACACCAGTGTTGGTTATATGGCCGAGCTCCATAGACCCCGAACAGGAGAGAGAGACAGAAAGCAGGAAGTTAGCTGAAGATTTGTACAGAATAAGAAAAAGATTTGTATTGAGTTTGTGGGTGAACTAGAGGACATTTTGGAAAACAAACTTATTTGCTTTCTTTCTGGGAATGAGATGTTCACATAGATATCAGTCTCCTGTCTGTGTGTTAAGAATGGAGATGGAGTCAGGATACAGGTAGCCTACAGACTGGAAACCTGGCTCTGCCAACCTACCAACACCTCTAAAGCTCACAAACTAACAGGTTTGTTTGCTATCTGGTTTGTTTAATTTGCCCATAAACAGAAGCGCAAACAATTTGTGATATTAGGGTGAGTTACTTGCTGTAAGTACTGTACAGTTCTCTTTTGAAGCATCTCTGGCTCCAGCATGAGTTAGTCAGATATGTTTGGTGAGCGCAGGTTTTGGTCTCCGTCAACAAGATAGTACCAAACCTGCCAACACGGAAAAAAGTAAAAAAAATTGTCGGATCTTCGTTAGGTCAAAATGTTTTTGACCTAATGAAGATCCGAGTAGGATTGAAATGTTGTCCTGATTAAATTTTGTGGCTTGGAGTAAGTGTGCAGGCGTTACTTTCTGCATTGATGCTGCTTTCTAATAGCCGACCTGATGTAAATATAATTACTCTCCTTCAACCAAAGCTGCCGACCACATGACTTTAATCATTACACCCAGAGGTTTTTCACCATAAAATAGTTCTAACACAGTTTTGCCAGATGGATCATACTTGTAGCTTTCCTAACATAATAGAGAGGGAGACAACATATTCTGCAATATGTCTATTTAGGCTCAAAGCATAATGAATCTGTGTATTCAAAGGTGCTCTGCAGAGTTCACTTACAAAGACAGTTTTTTAATGTTTTAAATCGTGTTTTTACTGTTTCTTGGTGCGTTACTACAATCAACGGTCAATCAGCTGTGAAGCATGAAACCAATGACAGAATGCGAACTGCGTCGTACACGCACGATACAAAGTAAACAAAAGTCCACAGGCTACCAGCTTACAGAATCCAACCCTGTAAAGAAGCCAACTTTCAGCAGGAATTACAGTTAGCTTCTAGCATTACCGCCAGCAGCTAGAAAACTATGACTTATTGTTTTATACAGGTGCAGTCGTCATGACAACACAAACACAAATGGAGCTTCAACCCTCTGTGTCCAACAGGAGGAGCTGGCTGTATTTGTGTAAAAGTGATTCATCTAACTACACTCCTCATCTGATGGTGGCGATAATTACAGTTTTTCTCGACTGCTAAGACAAACTCTTGCAAACGTTTCACACCAAAACTCTACTGGATTAACTGTGTTAAACAAGAGAAAAACATTATTCACAGCTGATAGAAATTACTTGCATAATTATGAATCTCTAATGCACCTGTGTGAAACTCCTTTGCTGTTCAGTCAGTCCTGATCCATCTATAAAAGATGCCACCTATGTGTCGTTACTTGCACGCATGGATCAAAGAGGCCAAAGGCACGTAAGGAGAGTAGGAGGCCATGGCAGAGGGGCCCGAGGAAGAGGAGTTTGCATGCCCGGTGGAGGAGCTGCAGTAAGAGGAGAAAGTAGAGTTTCAAGTTTCAAATTAAATTTGGGCAACAGTTATTGGCAAGTCCTCCAAACGGGTCATTTGTACCTGCACTCCAGAACAACCCAATGGAGCGTAATATGCTGCTTTCCAAAACCGTTACAAATCACTGTTAAAAAATAATGTTTTATGGTGTGACGACACTGTGGTTAAAGTCTGGTTAGGTTTAGGCACAAAAACCACTTGGTTAGGGAAAGATCATAGTTTGGGTTAAAATGATCACTTGAAATGTGGTTTCTACTTCCTTAAAATTACTTAACCTTCGTCATCATGGCAAAAGTAAACACCACCTTACGGTTTTTTAAAAAATGTCCCGACTCGCGGTGGAAAACATGACACTCACGGTTGGCAACGGGAAGCAAACAGGGTTTGAAACAGGAAGTGAACAGCGGTCTCCTGCAGCTAAGTCCACCTTTTGCCTTTTTGCCATCTAACTATCGAGGCATCCACCCAGCCCGCCTCCTCCTAAGGAAGAAGTTATATTGACGTCATCTGAACTGCATCACTTCCCCGGGTCATAATTACTACGACTGCTAGATGGCGTCTGTCACTCAAACGTAACTATAGGTCGTTTTTGCCGACTGAATTTATGACCTATAGTGTCGTTTTTCTTGGGAGGACAGGCTCAACTTTGACATGATTTTTCTATTTACTTTACAGAATCCACAGACTAGCACACGCTGGTGGCAGAGGAAAGATCCTTACTGCTGAACAGGAGGCTGCCACTGTAGATATGGTCGGGGCAAACAATGCAATCAGACTGTGTGAAATCCAGGCAGCAATAACTGCAGATCAGGGAGCATTTAGAAATATCAAGTGTGAGTTTGGCTACTATTGATCGAGTCCTTACATGAAACCATGTCAGAATGAAGCAGCTGTACAGACTTCCATTACAAAGAAACTCTGACATCATGAAGGAGGAAAGACTCCAGTATGTGCAGGTAAGGATTTGTTATTGTATGTTTTGTCATATCATACAGTTACATGTAACCGGAATAATTTGCTTTATGAATTTGCTTGAAGCTGAAGGGGCACATCACATATTCATTTGTGTGGATGAAGTCAGCTCCAACCTCTCGAGGGAGGAACATGATTGGGCAGAGGGCCCCTGTTACAGTGCCCGGTCAGAGGGGCGCCAGTATCACCATGTGTGCTGCCATCTCCAGTGATGGTGTCCTTTGCCACATACCAATCGGCCCATACAATACAGAACACCTCATCACATTTCTTGATGCACTGAATGAAAGACTGGTTCCACCCAAACAGAGAGGGCTGTTGAGGCCTGACATGACTCTGCATGACACCATTTGGGACGATGTTGCCTTCCACCGCTCTCGCTTTGTGAATGAATGGTTTGCAGCACAGCCCCGTATGATGATGCATTTCCTCCCTGCATACTCTTCTTTTCTGAACCCAGTGGAGGAATTCTTCTCTGTTTGGAGATGGAAGGTATATGATTACCGGCCATATGACCAGATATCCCTCCTGGAGGCAATGAATGCTGGTTGCCTGGCAATAGGTGCAGCAGACTGTCAGCGACGGACACGCCATGCAGGGAGGTTTTTCCCTCTGTGCATTGCAAGAGAAAACATCCAATGTGATGTTGATGAGAATCTGTGGCCTAATCGTCAGGAACCAATGGACCAAATGTGAAGTTCTGAGTATTTCAACTCTTTACTTTGTTTTTTGGATATTTCAACTGATAAGTTTTCTTTGGTTGATTTTATGTTCATTTAATTTACATTCACAGTATTCAGCATTTCTGAGTTTAAAGTATGGAAAAAAGAATGACATGGACAAATCTGATGATGTACAATAAAATGTTTTTGTTTCTGAGTATTTCTGATTTTGGGTGAAATTCTTTATTGGTTCTTTTCAAGCTGTACCATAATGAATGTCTGAATTTATCTAGTCTAGGTGCTTACTGCAGGTCTTACATGTCAACGACATTTCATGGCACAGAAAGACCTGCACACAAGAATGTCTCTTTTTTTCCACAGTATTTCAACAGGGCATCACAAGAAAGTGTAAAAAGTGCAGGTGCAGCGTGCAGCAGGGTTTGTTATGCTGTGATATGCTTGCTTGCCTTTTTTGGCACATATTATAACTATGTAAAGTATCAACAAATGGTTCAGGCATATAGCACCAATTAAGGTTGAACTGGTTCATATTGATAGCTGTATTTTATTGTCCATTCTGTAATGATTGATTGAAGGAATATATTAATTTGACCATAAATTGTGTTGTTTGATGGAAATATTTGCTTTTGTTGCATGTGTTTAATGTTTTGCTAATAAAACGATCATTCTGGACATCGACTTTCAGTTTCGGCCTGTGTGTGAACTGTTTTGAAAATGTAACTTCTGAATGAACAAATGTGTTCAAGTATTAACATCCCAGTATGCAAAGTGCTCCTGGCTGCAGGAGCCGCTTGGAAGTTGGATCACGTTCCCACCACAAAACGAACCGCCCCAGAATTTGTATGTGAGCTGACAGAGACCAATGTCCTCTAAAGGGTCCACATTAATGTGAACATACACAGACACTCACATATATACAGTACATGTACACAAACACTACCTTTAATCTCTCAGCTGGACAGATATAAAGTTCTGCAACTGTGAATGTCACTATACCTCTCCCTCTGTCAGCCATTAGGACATTACAGATACTGTACTGTTCTCTTTACAACCAAACAAATGTGTCTCTCTCTCAAACACACACACACACACACACACACACACACACACACACACACACACAAAATGTCCTGAGTGCAGGATCAAGACGTTCTCTCTTGGCTGAGTGCCTGGATGAGACGAGGCAGAGAGGAAGCCACACACACACAGACATATATACACAAATTGCTCCATGACCTTGTCTGAATGCCACTCACTAAATACTGGCAGAAATAATAAGAGAGAAAGCAGGCAGAAGGATGAAACAGTGGGAGAGGGAGAGAGTTGGATACGTGCTAGAAAGGAATAAAAGATAGAAAAGATGACATGTAAAGAGAGAAAACAAAAAAAGAGAGACTAAGACAGTGGGTGCGGGCAGAAATTGTGTTTTGGGTGGGCCAATAAAAAAGTGGGTGGGCTAAGTTAGAATAATAAAAAAAAAAACACAAACTGATAAAACAGTGACCAGTTTACTTTGCAACATCCTGCATTGCAAAGGCAATAACAGGAAACACTGCCTATCCCACATGCTCAACCTGACTTTACACAACAATACAGACAAAAAGCGTTTTTTATAGCCTATCCAGCCTAAAATACAGTTTGCATCGGTAAGACCAGCTGCACACCGGCTCTACAGCTCACAGCACTCTTAATTAACTATTTTATCGCACAAAGTGGAAACTAAACATAAACCCAGACGGCAGAAAAGTGTTAACTTAGACAGAAATCACACATATACCTCATGCATTCATTATAGCCTACAGCCGAATAACCAAGTCTGCACATTTTACAGAAAACTGTGTCCTGACACTCTATAAACTATCCATACCACTGTGAAGAGAAGCACTGTGATTTTCTGTTCTTGACTGTGCAGAGAAGGTCGGTGGTTCGATCCCCGACTCCTCCTGTCCACATGTCAGTGGGCGAGTGAGCAGCAGAAACATTATAAAGCATTTTGGATAAAAGCGCTCTATGAATGCAGCCATTTACCAACCAGAGCGACCAATTACATCCCAGACATTTCCTACGACTAGTTTCAACAGTTCTGTTTTAATCCACAATAAATCAAGTTATATTTATTTATTTCCATATATATTAATTAATAATAATAATAATAATAATTATATTTATTACAAACTGTATTTTGTTCAAACTTGGCTGGGTGGACCAGAGGGAAGACATGAATAAAAGACAGAAAAGATGACAGGTGAAGAGGGAAAAAAATGAAAGAGTGGAAAAGTTAACAGACAATAGAAAACAGAGACAGGAAAAGAAAAAGAGAAGAAATGGGGGAGAAGAAAGCAGAAAAGAACCATTTTAATACCAAAATGAATGTCGCGATTTTTAATTAAATCAAATTACATTAAGAAACTGCATTATTTAATAGAACATACACAAACAAAAACAAATCCAAATTTTTCTTTTCATCAGAAACAAGAGACGAGTGATAGTTGAACTGTGCTGCAGAGCCCCAAATACAGTACAAAGCATTTATCCAGGTTTAGTTTTAGGCAGTAAGGATTTGGAAAACCCACGGATCAAATTTCAACTTAAAATCTGGGACTCTGTTAGGGAGGAATATAAATAACAAGATAAACTAAGAATAATTAGATGGTGTGCCTACTGTATGACCCCCATTTTAAGCCTAATCAATTGGAGTTTTTAGATTTAAAAACCAGATAACCAAAGAAATAACAACATTTTACTCAATAACAGATAGGGGACAATTAAAAGATTTCCAAACTTTGAGAACTTTTAAATGTATCTATAACTACGTCATTATTTTGACCAAGTTGTTAAAAATGACCCACTAGATATGGATGATACGGCGCTGAAAGAAGCTTTAGGAGCCTATTCGTCAGAGTTAAACAGAGGTATTATATCCAGACTGTATAAGGGCTTCATGACAAAAAA
Organism: Scomberomorus guttatus; assembly: GCA_038419695.1. NCBI lineage: Eukaryota > Metazoa > Chordata > Actinopteri > Scombriformes > Scombridae > Scomberomorus > Scomberomorus guttatus. Next base: position 2,436,911 of record CM076455.1, read on the forward strand.
ATCTAATTCCACAGAGTATGTTAAAAATAAATGGGAAAACGAAGGTAACTTTGAGATTTCAAAGGAGGAATGGTCCAGCTATTGTGACTTTCAATGGAAGTGCACCAACTCGCATACATGGAGAGAATTTGGATGGACGTGTCTAATTAGATTTTTTATTACCCCAAAGCAGAAAGCACACTTTACAGGAGAGGATTCAAAGTGCTGGAGACTGTGTGGGAGCCAGGATGCCAATCACTGTATTTTAGGAACGTCCAGTAATAAGACATTTCTGGTCAGAGACGCACAAAACAAGGAAGACATATTCAATATGAAAATATCTTTCCAGTTTAGCACTTTTATTTTAGGGAAAGTTGACTTTCATTCAGGGCACTTCAACGAATATTTATTTGGTTCTGATATCTGTTTGTAATAAAAGCATCACTCTGCGCTGGCTGCTTCCTGACTCCCACACAACAGCAGAATGGACAGATACAGTTAATGAAGTATACCTAATGGAAAAAATTACTTTTTCACTTCGCCTGCAAATGAACTGATTTACTAAGTCATGGTCAAAATGGGTTTCTTATGTACGACAGTCACGGAGTCAAAAAATTAATAGATACTTTGTTGTTATGTTTGTTTGTTTTTCAATCATCTGATACACAGTTATACTGTCGAAGGAAAAGCTTGTTTGGTTTTTTTTGTTTTGCAGACTTTTAATGCTCTCTGTATTTCTTTGTAGTTGGTGAAATGATCTCAGATATCCTCTAAATAAAGAATTGCAAAAAAAGAAAAAGAGACACAAGTGGTGAAAGAATAGGAGTAAAGTATGTAAAGAATGGAGAGAGGATGAGTACTTTTATCTTCCTCTTTCTCAGAGCAGAACAAACAGTTTCTTAATTTTCAGTCGCAGCATCTTGATGTGAGAGAGTTTGTTGACCAATAAACATAAAAGTCTAGAAGTCTTTATCAGAATTTCAGCTTGTATTTCCATCTGACTGTTTGTGTGTAACCTGCATCCATCAGAGGGGAGTCGTGCGCTCTCTAACCCCCCCCTCCTCCTCCTCCTCCTCCCCCCTCGCCGTCTCCATTACAGCGTTCACTTGTTGGGAGATGCCGGCTGTTGTGTGGTGAACAAGTCGCTCCTCTATCAGCGGCCCCCGTTGTCCGGAGCGCTGCGCTGATTTTCATTAGCGATAGCGACTCACACAAATCAAAAAGTCGAGGCGCTCGGGGCGCCGCGCCACACTCCTTTAATTTCCTGTTGTGGGAGACTGAAGGATTGTGGGGCCTCAGCGAGAAACAGGAAGCACGATAAAGCCGCCACGTGGTCGCCTTTGGAGGTGGAGGAGGGTGTGTGTGTATGCGTGGGCGTGTGTGTTGTTGTGGAAATGTAGTGTGAATTAGTTTGTGAGGTTGTGTGTTGTGATCAGATGACATCAGAGGTCACGCTCAGTTGTCCATTTCCAGAAGCTTTTTCTTCTTCCTTTTTCTTGTGCTTCATAAGAGCCATGATGCATCTCTGACCCGCTACTGTATGGTGCGTTTACCTCTGCAGTCGCCTCGACAACGAGGCTTCCATACTGCTCGCCGCAGCATGTTGCCATGACAACAAGGCTATACACTACTAGTAGATATGTGGGGGGGGGGGCACAGGCTTTCTCGGAATTATTATCAGGCATCTCTGAAACCGCAGATTAATGTATTAATAATGTGAAACTGTATTGATCTCCGTGGAGAAAATCTCCTTTTTTTAGCCAACAGATTTTCATTAAAAAGCTCCAGAGGATTATTATGTGCATGCAGTATTTCTCCTTACAGGTCAACAGGCTGGAATAAGGAGCACAAAAAGTTTAAAAAACTCAAGTTGCACACATGAAAGGTGCTTTCTGTGGCAGGCGAGATGATTTCACTAGTTTTTGGGATTAAAGCTCTTTGCAATGAGCATCACAGTTATATAAACAAATACATGTATGCATGAATACATACAAAGACTGTTATGGACACACACACACACAAACAAACATACTCTTGAACAGAAGTCGGTGAACTCAACTCATGTCCTGCCAGAAATGAGGCTTTTTCCAGACTTGGCAGGCTGTCCGCGTGTGTGTGTGTGTGTGTGTGTGTGTCCAGCGAGCACACATCACCTCAACATCCCATTATCCAACACACAGCTGCAGTTTCAGGCAACATTTCACCCGGTTTCCCTTTCATTCTCTCAGTAGGTCTCCCTCTCTTCCTTTTTTTTTTTAACATATTCTGTCTTTTTCACTCATCCTCCCTCTACATCCTCTCTCAGAGGGGGTTTCACAGTGCCTGCAAACAGAGTGAAAACACAGTAGAATAAAAGAGAGATAACAGCCTGCTCTTGTCTTTCTGTAATGGTTTTTAATTTAACAGGCCGTCCAGGGAACAGAGCTGCCGGCAACAAAACACTGCAGCTACGAGATGTCAGTGGATCGAATTTGTCACTAAGAATCAACCTGAGAGCAGAAGTATAGATAAAGAAAAGTTCAGCCGAGTACAGTTTAATCATATTCTACAAGCTGGTTTGTGTTGTGTCCTCCAAATAAAATAAATCAATGGGAAATTATTAGAAGGGAAGCAAAACAGGATGACGCTAAGTAGGTCCAAATGAGAGCTAGTTTGTCAATTATGAGTCAACTTTTATTTTTTAACAAAATGTAAAACAACAAAGAGTAGAAATATAGAGAAGGGTAAGCAAGGATAAACATAATGTGAGCTTGGAGATGTGAAATCCCAAATCTGTGTGAGCGTGTGCACATAATTGTAGTAGTCTTGGCTTGCAAGAAAGTGCAGGTACATCCAATGCCGGGGAAACGTTCACCATAAAACCTCCAGAGCTCTTTGATTTCTCAAAACCATTAGGAGATTTGACAGTTTCAGACTGGCAAACAATTTGAAAACAATTTGAACCCTTCCTCCTGTGCTAACCAAGTGAATGCATAGCGTTCTACCTGAGAGATGAGGCTGACATCGTGCTGTGTGGTAGAACAGCTCCGGCAATATCGCCAAGAGATTTGACACATTTTGAACCAAGGAAAAATATGATGTATGAGCAGGTCTAAATGTACAAGAGAGAACAACAGAAACTGTGGGCTCATTCACAACAGCAGTTAATATGGTGAGAATTCTCACAATGTGACTGCTGCTACGACCCTCGTCTACAAACAAACCAATCAGAAAACACTGGCTGGCGTGACTTTGTATTTATTGTGCATTTATTTGAATAAAGTTTAGGGAGAAAACACACTTGTTCTCCTTCTCCATGACACACACAAACCAAAACGACGGAGGTGAAACGAAAAAGACGTTTGTGTGACTTTGCTACATTTTCAGATGGATGACGAGCTGATGACGTCTCTGCTTTTTTCTATTTACATCGGCCTCAAACTGATTCAGACAGTCTGACACAGATTGAGTTTATTATAGGCGGCTAAAGGCGCCTAAAGATAAAAACTAGACAAAGACTGGACCCTCCCATAGGTCAACAGACACCACACTAGAAGCTGTGTTGACAGATTGGACAGAATTCATATGACTTAGCTTATCAGTAGTGAGAGTAAAACTGTCAATTTTGTCCAGAGGGTGGCGCTAGAGGAAAGGTCATGGGGTCATTCATCGTCTGAGGAGCAGGAATATCTTCAGTAAATGTTTAATTGAAATCTGGCCAATGAGTGTTGAGATGTTTCGATTGACCAACATCATCCTCAGGCTTCGCCGCCAGCAAGAACACAAAACAGCATGAACTGAAATTCCAGTTTAGCTAACAGAGCTTCTGTATTTTGTGTACATATATACTGCGCGCACACACACACACACACACACACACACACACACACACACACACTCACCCCACTGGGATCATGCAGAGGAAGCAGATGTAACCCATGCAGGAGGTGGTTGTATCAGCATGTTAAATCCATTACACACACACACACACACACACACACACAGAAACTGTCCAACATAAACTTGACAACATACACAAATCTATGCAAATACCCACACAGCCAGATGTGGTTAAGTGTGTGTGCGCGCATACATGTGTGTGTGTTTGTGTGTGTCAGGCTAAATCCGGGCTATAATGGTCCATGCTAATGAAGCTAGCGTCGGGGCTAGCATGCCAAATCTGCTAGCAGACAGTGCCATTTGACTCCTCTAACTGGATTATGTAAATCAGACAGTCATCACAGCCCTGGGAGACGAGTGACACATAATTTATACCAGAGAAGAAGAAGAAGAGCGAGTGAGGAAGGAGTGCACACACATGCATGCACACACACACACACACACACACACACACACGGGGAACAAGATATGCCAATACACATCGCTATCTGTCATATTCAACCGAACACCTGGATCTGTGTGTGTCTGTGTGTGTATGCGTGTGTGTTTAAACATCAGTTTGTCCCAAACCGGCATATCAAACATCCTTTAAATGATCCTTTATGAAAGAGACAAAAACAAGAACAGAAAAAACCTGAAAGTGGGAAAAAGAAAGCAGCAAAGGTGTCGAAGAAAATGCAAAACAGAAGAGAAAAGAGGAAAAGAAAGTCAAGTGGGAAGAATGGAAAATGAAAGAGGGAAGGGAAGGAGGTGGAAGGAAAAAGAAGAGGGAAAGTGAATAAAGGGGCTAAATTATAGAAAAAGAAAAAGAAATCTTTACTTCTCTGCTCCACCATCTTCATGTCCTTTCATCCCTTCTTGTTTTCCTTCTTTTCTTGAATCTTGTCTCTTTTCCTTTTCTTCACTACATTCTGACTTTTTTGTTTCCCCAAATCTGTCTTGTCATCCTTTTTCTCTTCTTTTTCTTTCTTCTCCTCCTCTTTGGTTGAAATCTCTCCCTTCTTTCCCTTTGTCATCCCTGCTCTCCCTTCATCTTTCTATCCCTCCTTCCTTTAACACAGCGAGTACCCTTCATTTCATTCCATCTTTCCCATCACTCCCTCTTTTTTCATCTTCTCTTTCCCTTTTCTCTTGTTGTTCCTTCTTTTCCTCTTGTCCCTCCATTTCTCTTCCTGTTGCCTAAATCCCTCACTTCCTTTCCCTCTTTCCATCCCTCCTTCTCTTTACTTTCTCTTCTATTTCCTTCCTCACATACTTTCCCCTTCTCTTTATATCCTTCCTTCCTTCTTTCCATACTTCTGAGTTACTCCTTTTATTTTCTCCCTCCCTCCTCTAACTCAAAATCTTTCCTGGCCTCCTTCTTTCTTTTTTCTTACCTCTGTCTTCTTCTCTTTTCCTCCTTTATTGTTTCTCTTTTCCTTTCCTTCCTTCCTTCTCCCCTTCTTTTCTCAATCCCTCCTTCCTCTTGCAGCCCTTTAACAAACACTTGTCAAATTTTGCTGTTATTCAATACAAGAGTGCAAAAGACGACAATAAACTCTCTCTGCTTCACGTCCTTTCATCTTGTCCATCCCTCGCTCTATTTTCATCACCTCTTGTTTTCTCTGGCTCTCTTTCGCCTCCTTACTACCCTTTCTTATTCCTTCTTCCCTCCCTCTTTCCTTCCTTCTCCTCTCGCTCCTCCCCTCCTCCCTGAAACCCTCCTTTATGCCTTCCCTCCCTCCGTTAACTCTTTAACACACTCATCAAAGTTCACTGTAATTCGTTACAAAACGAGTCAAAGTGAGTACAAACGATGACAGGGAGCTGAAGGGAGGGGGGGCACCCAAAGGGAACAAGGGAGGGGGGGTACTTGGTGAAGAAAATGAGGGAGGTAAAGGAGGAGGAGGAAGTTATGCTGGGAGGCAGAGTAGTAAATTGTTCCATTTTTGCAGGTAATCTAAATGCTAACTAGAGGCAACTTATCACCAGAATGGATTTCCGACCATCTGTTTAAATAACAGGGGATTTGTCCTGTGGCAAGCACAAGAATGGGATGATGGCGGGAAGATTAGGCGACGGTGACGGCGACGCTGCGCACCACGTCTCTACAGTCGCGGCTTCAGTGGAAAAAAAAAAGAAAAGAAAAGAGAGAGGGGAAAAAAATGTATTTTGTGCAAACAAGAACAGATGACGCCCTTACAATTACACCTGTCAGGAGCTCCGCAAAGCAATCGATCTCTGAGGCAGCCGAGCGACGCTCCCTCTCTCTTTCTACTTCATAGCAAAATGATTTTCTCTCTTTTTTTTCTTCCTTCACCCTCCCTCCATCTCCAACTCTCTTTCTCTGTTTCTCCCCTCCTTTCTCATGCTCTCTCCATTGCGCACTCTTCTTAAACAATTTGCAGAGAAAAATACTTTTTGATTTGTGACAAGACGATGTTTCACCTTTCACTCTCTGGTGGAGGGAGGAAAAGTAGTGGAAGAGAAGAGAGGAAAAGAGAAGATGATGGGAGGGTAGGAAATAAGAGAATGAAGGAGGAGAGGAAAGGAGGAAAGAAGGAGAGGTGTGGAAAGTAGAGAGGGGACAAGAAGAAAGGAAAGAATAAGGAGTAGGAGGAGACAAGGAAAGGGGAGAGAAGATGACAGGAGGAAGAGAAGGATGACAGGAAGGAAGTGGAGAGAGGAGGGGGAAGAGGACAGGAAAGGAGATGAAGAAAGGGAGGAGGAAGAAGCTAATCCAAAGGACTTTTGATGTCCTTTAATAAAAACAAAGGCACTTAAAAATAACACCACATACAGCTCCTACCCACTGAGGAAACCTGTAAAATAAAAAAAATCACACCTCACACACACCCCTTACGCCATCCACCAATCACACCTCAAACACACACGCACGCACGGACACACACACACACACACACACACACACACACACACAGCCCTGCAGCATTCCTTCTAAGAAGACCAGCATACCCAATTATAAACAAAAATACAAAAAACACGACATCAAGCTGTCACATTCTTATACATACAGAGACCCTCCTCCCCCACAGTACAAACAGCCCCGTCTATACACCAGACCTTCTGAAACCCAACAATACCATTTACCAGACTGTAATAAGCATATTCAGCCCTAAGGCGTTCAGAGACCCTTCAACAGTAACACCGGGTCTACCGGCCCACAATCCTTCACTTTATTCCTCCTTGTGAGCCAAGCAGTCAGTTTATCCCGCCCAAACAGAAGGTTCATCAGCACACTTTGTTTTGTTTATGACACAATACAGCGGTCCCAGAATGTGCAGCCCCACCGAAGAAAGAGCCCCCATTTTTCCACAGAGCACGAACAGGTGACACATTCAGTGAACACGTGTACAACAGTCTCAGGTAAATTACAGAAAGGACAGCCATTACCCACATTCTTATCTATTTTGGACAGAAAAAAATGAGTCGCCAGGACCCCATGAAGCACCCTCCGCTGCAGATCCCCTGATCTTTTATGTTACTGGGGGCTTGTAGAGCACCCTCCACCTAAACTTTGCCATCGTCTGCCCTCTCCTGCAGAGCTCTGATGTTTCTGACCTTCACTGCAGCTGTGTACAAGGCCTTTCCCTTCGCATACTCCAAACTCCCCAGGCTCAGAGTAGCCAAGGACAACAGCCCCCCCCCCCCCACGCCTTCCTCCTGCCATCCTTGAGTCTCCGCTGACACTGCTAAGGAGGGAAAAACTGGAGGCTCCTCCTCCCGTGGCCTCTAATCCAGAGGAGAAACACAAAAAAAAGGATGTGAAAAGAGGAAAAGGAAAAGGACGGAAAGAGGACATGGATGAGGAAGAGGGGATGAGGGTGAAGATGAAGAGATGAGGAGAGCAGAAGACAGGTTGAGGAGAGGAGACAACAGTTGAAGGGAGAGGAAAGGAAAAGAAAGGAGAGAGGGAAAGAGGAACACGAAAACAAATAAGGTGGGGGGAGGAAAGAGGAGAGAAGTGAGGAAAAAGGAGAGTAGAGACAGACAGAGGTAAGGAATCGAGAGGCAGACGTGATAAAGCGAGAGGAGGTAGGGGTCATAAAGGGAGGAATGGGGTGAGGAAGAGGAGGGGGAGATGCAGACAGAAAAAGAGGGAGCAAAGTTAAAGAGGAAGGGAGAAAAGACAGAAAGAGGGCAAGAGAGGTCGACAACAGTAAAAAGAGAGAGAGACAAAGATGTAGAGAGAGAGAGAGGAAGGGTAATTAATGGAGAGAGACAATGAGTGAAAGAGAGAGGGAAGGAGGGATGAGGAGGAAGAATAGCGGGGTGACAGAGCGTGCAGTTTACTGGCCCAGGAAGTGTTCTCAGGCTGCAGGCCAATCGGCTTGGCTCGTTTCCCCCATGTCACTAACAGCCCATTGGCCGATGAAAGCCAGCCTTTATTCGCCGTTTCAATCGACGCCTCACACCATCAAAGAAGAGCCGTTTATCTTTCCCTTCCATCGCCCACACACACACACACAACTTCCCCCTCTTCTCTATCCCTCCATCCATCTCTCCTCTTCTTCTTTTTCTCACAATTTGTCTCTCTGTCTGCAGAAATGCACTCACACAATAAAAGTGGACAAATAAAAGCTCCAGATTTAGCAAATGTGGAGACAAACAAAATCTGATTCTTCTTTGTTTTCTCTTGCTTCTCACTCACTGAGTGAGCATTTTCCATCTTAAAACAAGGCAACATTCCACCTTAACAAAGCCAAATTCTACTTTATCAAATGCCTGAATGTTTGTTTGGTGGCTCGTTCATCAAGCTAAGCTGTAGGACAAGATGTGTGTTCATATTTGTAAGTTAGATAAGAAGGAGACTTTAGCAGGAAAGCTAATGTGGGTTGTTCAGAGTCTGTGGCTCTTGTGTAGCAGGATGCTATCAGGCTCAGTGTGACCGTCTGTACTGCATCTTCTTCCACTCTGATCATGGACTATATTTTTGTGCACTCATGTAGTTTGTGCTTTTTTTCTCTCCTTTTTACTAATATGCATCATTATTCAGTGCAGCGCTGACTGGAAGATCTACAGTCTCTGTATTCACCTGTTTACCCACAACACTGAGCCGCTTCATGACTCCCTGTGTGAACCCATGGATCTATATTCCCGTCACTGAAACATACCTCCTGAGACTCCTCGGCCCCATCCAACCTCTCCCTCTGTCCTCACTACTAGACACAGATGTGTTTAAGTCTTATAGAGCAAGTCCAAGTAAAAATGCAAGTCAACAACATGCAAGTTTTTCAGATCTGAAGTTGAACATTAAAATGACATTTGTACATTTTCCTCTTAAATGTGTGTTTTATAGCTGACAGGTCATGTCTTTAAGGAGTCATGTCTGAAGTAAGTCAATATCAAAAGCAGTAAAGTCCAAGTCCAAGTTCTCATTATTGTGACTTAAGTCTGACTTAAGTCCAAGTCTGAAGTCTACAGTGCTGCCTAAAAATAAAAAAATCCAAGTGTGTAGAAAAGGAGGAATATAATAATGTTGCAGGCAAACCGGTCTTTAAAAAAATATCTCAGGTAAGAGTCAAGAAAACTCTCAAACAATTTGACTGTTTTATCTGAATTATCTTTCAACCATCAAAAAGGGTTACAAAAAAAACAAGACCAAAACTTTCTGAATCCTAAAGGTACATAATTTAGATGACTTGTAGTTTACAGTTGACGTAAATAGCTGAATATGACATGAAATATATTCTGTATTTTGCAGTGATACTAATGTTACTTCTACTAATCTGCTTCCAGTATCGATGGGTCAATAACTGTGGCTATGGTGTTGATCTGTGACTGATCTCTGACCTTTGACCTCTGAGACTTCCCTTCACTTTCATACGATCATATAACAATATCACACTCTGAATACAGTATTATGAGCGCTAAGAGGTGGAAAGATGAGGAAGGAAAGCCAACAAGGAAAAAAGTAAAGCAGTGTGTGTGTGTGTGTGTGTGTGTGTGTGTGTGTGTGTGTGTGTGTGTTTGGCAGTTTCTTAATCTAATAGCATGCAGAGGAAATAGAGCGATGCTGGACATCCTTGACACACGCTGACTCAATACCAAGACCTAACACTTTATCATCTGCAGTTCCTGGACATGCTGTCTGTGACTCTGTGTGTGTGTGTGTGTGTGTGTGTGTGTGTGTGTGCGCGTGCGCCTGTGTGTGTGTGTGTATGCGTGTGTGTGGCCCTGGGCGCTATGAGGATGGGCAGTAGTTATTAACCTGCTGCCCAATTTCTGTCACGGCTGCTTTGTGGCTGCGAGCAGAGAAGTTGAATTTGTGTGTTCGTGTCACTGTGTGTGTGTGTGTGTGTCTGTGTGTGTGTGTGTGTGTGTGTGTGTGTGTGTCTACTGTGGAGAGACTCTTCCTCAGTGAAGTTATTACCAGAGCCCCACTGTCACAAATGAATGAATGAATACCACTAAAGGAAATGACTGAGGTGGTGTGTTTAAGTTCCTGTGTGTATTTGCACCAAAACGTGGCGACATGGTAACACGTTAACTAGGTGAACTGTTATGTAGGTGAATACATGTATGTATATGAATGTAACTGACAGCATAGAGTCCTGATAATGATGGAAATAATGGACATGTTTCAGAGCGTGTTTGTGGTCAGTTTAACCCAGGCTTTCACTGGTTTCAGCAGTCAGTTAACTGCTAACAGAGCCTGGAACATAAGTACTGTTGCTATGGTTACCTGCTGGTTAATAGAGTTGCGCCCCTGTTTCTGGAAGTGTTTTTCCCCATTCTGTATTTGTTTCTTGTCCGTTACTTTGGCAGACGGCTCAAATTACTACAATACCCATGATCCTCAGCCGCTGTCGCTACAGAGAAGAAGTCATGGGTGCAAATCAGAGCGGTAATGAATTCAAATCGCTTCCTTGTTGCAGTTATTGACACGATGCTCTGTGATTGGCTGTTTATTACTGAAATGCAGCCTGGGAGTCGTAGTTAACGTCGTAGTTTTTATGTGCACAGTCTTGTACTTTCGACTTGTTTAATCAAAGAACCAGATATTTTCAAACACAGTTGTTCATCTTTTGCAGCGTTGATTGAACTCGGAGAGTTTCATAATGATCCAAGCTGCAGAAGTTTTACTTTCAGAGCCAGACGCACCTGAAATAGCTCCTCACACGTCTCAGCAACTCTGAATTAGATCGGTGGTTCAACTGTTGACAAGAACTACATTTGAGATCTCCTGATATATGATTTTAACTGCCAATACGATATGTATTTTTCAAGTAACAAAATCTTTAAATGAACGTCTTGCTTTCACCATTCTAGTCAAACTTCTTTTTAATACTTTTATCTGTATCAACAGTCTTAAACTCTCTTAAAATGGATCATCATGTGAATCCAGAATTGTCCCACAGTTGTTTTTTGGCGTCTATGCTTTGATCTTGTTACTCCCCGTGAGTTAAGCATAGCAGAGACTGGGGAGTGACGATATTAACTCTAATATTATAGTCAAATATTACCTGCTGTGAGGAAATATATGTGTTCACTATGGCGGGCGATCTGGTTTATCATTAGGTTCCATCCTAAACTTCTTCACATCTGTAAGAACACAGGCTGGAATGTGGGAATGTTTTGGGTGTGAATCAACATGATAAAACATGCTGCAGTATTTGATCATCAGTCTTCAGTAAAACCCCTGAGGAGAAAAATAATATCTAAAGATTATTTCTAAACACTAGGGATCATCTGACGTGCATCATTCAGTGTGTCTAAATTGCAAAAATATTATCATCATGTCCATGGAGGACTTCAGGTTCCCTCCTGTCCTTGAAAAAAGTACTAATATTAGTTTTGATTTGCTGCTATCAATCATTTTGAAAGAAAAGCTTTTACAGTTTTTCAAACTGACAGAGATGAAACTCATTGATTCAGATGCAGATCTCAGGCAGGAAAAAAGTTGAAGACTGTCAGCGAGCATTATAAAGATTTTATCCCCAGCGCCTTCGTGAGTTTAGTCAGTGAACATCGCCGATATATCAGTCTGGCTTTGAGTAAAACTGTGTGTGTGTGTGTGTGTGTGTGTGTGTGTGTGTGTGTGTGTTTTGATGCTTCCATAACCATTACATGCCACAATGGAGCAGAAAGGCTGCCGGTTTATCTTCTGATCAATGCTGCGAGCTGTCAAACACGCACACATTTACTCTCACCCCCTCTCGTTCGCCCCGTGCACACTCTCTTTCTCTAACACACACACACACACACACACACACACACTTACTCAGATCCCTGCAGTGAAAAATGTAGTCATGTGGATTGCGTTTTTGTGTGTTTTCCCCTCAAACAGACTGTCAGGCTGTCGGGCTGAAACGTTCTGACAGGCTCGGCTGGAGGAAACTCAGCGGCGTCATGGAAACCAGCCAGAGATTAAACTGCATAACAAATGTCCATTTACACTCCAAAGCCTCCAGTTAACGTTCATTTCATCTCAAGTGATGTTCAACACCAAAGACCTCGACAGCTTCAGCGCTCATTAACATCTGAATTATGACAGGTTTACATTTCTGTGTTTCTATTGTCAGGGTGATCTGACCTATGACCTCCTAAACATTGGTCGCTTTAGATGTTTAGATTTGAAATATTTCCATAGAGATGGGTTTGATATAGGCTCCAATACAAGTCACTGTGAAGTCAAGTCTCAAGTCTTGTCAAAACAAGTCTCACGTTAAAATTTTTCATTAAGTCAACAGAAAAAGGTCTAAGTCAATTCTCCAGTCTTATCAATGAAAGTCTCAAGTCAACTGAGAAAAGTCTTAAGTCACATCTCAAGTGTTGTCGAATCAAATCTCAAGTCGAGTCTCAAGCACTTGAAGCAAGTTTGTCAAAACAAGAAGTCTCCACTCAGGTAATTGCACTCAAGGATAAATAAAAAAGTTCAATCAGTAACAGACCAAGTCATGTCTCAGGTCAAGTCAGATTTAAAGTAAAAATCAAAAAAGTCAAGTCTCAGGTAACTGAAGACAAGTTCATTCTTAAGTCAATCAGAGAAAGGTCAAAGTTAAGTCATGTACCTACACTTCTTTATTGCTGTTATGTGAGATTATACCAGGTAAATTCTTGGTAATTAAATTTTTTTTTTCTTGCAAGTCTCAAGTCAAGTCTAAAGTCCTCTAAACTCTAAACTCAACTCTCAAGTCCAAAACTCTGGTTCTGTTATGCTACAATGATGAAAATGGTGGAGCTCTGGTTTGGTCTCTCATAAGAAAATCTGTCAGAGGACTCGCAGGAGAGACTGAGCCCTGAATCAATTCACAGAGTGACTTTCACAAAAACTAAACTACGCAACTTAGAAAATGTCAAAACTGTTGATATATAAACGTTTTCTTAAAGTGGTGGGAACACGCTCAATGTCAGCATGAGAAAAGTCGTCCTGAAACTAGGACATCCTCCGTCACCAGAGAGGCTTCAAACAGATGCACACACACACTTTTTCACTCTGACAGTCGCTCTTTACATCTGTTCAAAAACTGCTATTCACACACAGACACACACATGCACACACATAAATACAGAAGTTGATGTCATTCCAGAAGTGCTTTTGTGCAATTAATCTACAGTGCAGAACACACATTCACAAACACTGGTATCACACTGCGGGTGCTGCTGCAGACTCACCAGGTGGAGAGTTTGCCTTACAGCGGTGAGGGAACGCAGCCAACTCTCAGCGTCCCTTTAAGATCTTCCGCCTCGATCTGTCGCTTTCCCTCGACAGATCCCTCCTTCTCCCTCCTTCCTCCTTCTGTCGAAGGGGAAGGAGGGAGTTAAAATCCCCACAGTATCACCGCTTCACTGAACGCTAATAATAAATTTAGATTTTGTTCAGCTGAAAGTTACGAAGAGGGAGGAGAGTGGCATGTTGAGAGAGCAGGGAGGAATGTCCTTCAGCTGAACGACTGCAGATTGAAATCCAATTGTATTCAAACCTCTGGAGGGACTTTAAAGAAGATACTGAAAACTGCCCTTTGACCAAGAAAATACCAGTGGATCAGTGACTGCACACAGCACTGCAGAAGTCCCAACTTCAGCTGTACGATTCACACACCCTCCATTTCTGTACAAAACTGGCATCAGGTGCCTCCTGAGTGTAGTCCTACCTTTAGCTAACATTAGCAAGCCAGCTAAGAACACACAACAAGTGAATAAAGGCCTTTTTCACACCTGCCTTGTTTAGTTCGGTTGAATTGAAAACCGGAGCATTTACCCCTTGGTGCAGTTCGTTTGGGCTGGTGTGAACACCACAATCACACTCAGGTACAAAACAACCGGACAGACACCTTGTTGAAGAGGTGGTCTCGGTCCAGTTAAAAAAAATGAACTCTGGTTCGGTTCGTTTGTGGTATGAATACGATCCGACCAAAATCCAACCCAACTGTAGGAAGCATTGCGCATTTTTTGGATTAAACCAGCTCCCGTAATATTATTATTATGCATTATGTTGTGGTATGTGCTCAGTGCTGTGCGTTCGTATGTGCCATTCTGCTCACATATTTTGGCCCAAACGATGTCCGCAATTATGAAGAAATGTTAATTATTTATTCTAGTCAATACAATTCTGTCGATGATCTATTTTGGATAGCTATCCCTGCAGAACAACAAACTCTCCTTTATCCGCCCGCCAACCCAACAAGATTTCTGACCAATGAACGCAGTGACAGCTCCCACATGGCTTTTTTTTGACACATTTTGGTTTGCTTGAAATTTTGCCGTGTGAAACCAAACCGAGCCAAAGGGATCCACTGATTCGGGCTGCCTAACACTGAGCAGGACTAGTGTTAAATGAAGTTCTACTTTGGTATCGGTGACACTTTAAATGTTTTGGTATCAAGGCTTGTATGGTAATTTTCCAGATGATTCCCGTCCCTGCTCGCTGCTGCTGCTCGCTGCTGTAACAGCACCGAGGGTCTGAATCTGTTTAATGTCTAAACAAGCAGCAGTCAGCTCGAGGTCAGAGAAGTGAGCCGAGGAGACCGAGGGAAGCTGTAAAATGCTGTAAAAATAAACGCTTCAAACCAGACATAAACAAACTGTCAGCTGTAATAAAGAGAAGAACGGCTCTGCTGCTGCAAGCGGCAGCGATTCAAAGGCAGACAGATGGAAGGTGAGAGGAGTTTTATCTCGCTGAGAACGATGAAGTTTAGGGCATTTACCTTCAACTCATTTTGTACAGGGATGGAAGTTTTCATTGATTTAATCTGGACAAACGCCTCACGCCTCAGTGAAAGTGTATTTGTTAAAGAAAACTTCACAGCTTTCTAAAAATTTGATATAGCTCCTGATGAAACATGAGGAAGGACATAAAGCAGCAAGAATTCATTCCGAGGTTTGAACAAGTGTGACATCAGTTATGAAGAGAAATGCAGTTTGATTTCCAAAATCTGTCCTAAACCTGTTTTTCTTTTTTTGGTTTTGCTCATACGTGTGTTTCAAGTCCCAGCAAACTCTCTTAATGACACAACTCTATGATATTGCTCGTTTCAACTTAATGAATGTCAGCTGTTCATGAGGAGGTATGAGTTTGAGATTGGATCATTAGCATAATCAATGTCTCCTAATCGTTATATAAAGTTTTACTTACAAACCAAGAATCAAAAGACGAACTTCCCACTGCAGATGTTTAAGTCCCGCTGTTGGAAATCAGCACACAAGAACATAACAAATTTCGCAGTGTCAGCTGTGATATTAAGGGACTCGAAATATGAGAAGATTTTACTACAGATGCCAACCCCCGTGTCATCACAGAGCGCCGGCTTTACAGACACACTATAAAGAAGGAATGGACATTAAGTTAGATGACAAAGAAACAAAATCTGTGCCTACAGTTAGAGATGATGTCGGAGGACGATCACCTGGACAGAAACCTGCACAAAGACCCCGAGGCAGCTGCTGGAATAAGAGCCATAGAGCCAACTTTTTCCTTTTATTTTAGTAACATTTTTAATTTCTAAATTCATTCAGATAAAGGCATTGTGATTCTTACTGTAAGTCAAACAACCCTAAACACCTCCAGACTATCTGCACGACTCCTATGACAAGAGAAAAATCAGAGAAGGTAACCCATTAAGAACAAATCTATTTGCACGACTGGTTCTTGCATGACGCTCTATGTTTGGAGAAAGGCAAAGGGAATGGTCATTAAGCATTATTATAAGTCAAGTCATTTAATTACAATGAAACATGAAATACTACAGGTTGTAGATAAGACCTTTTGGGGTCTTGGGAGAGCTTAAAAAAATCTTAAAATCAATAAAATTATCTTGAAATACTGAAATTATTTAAATACTATATACTAATAATTATGACAATACCATGAAAAAAAGGGAAAATTTGTTTTTGGCTCCAGCTGGCACTGACTCCACAGTTAGATTGACAGATATCGTGATAACTTAAGACACATGCAGCAAGGCACTAATGATACCAGGGATGAAGGTTAAATTCCCTCTGGAACACTCAAAATAAATCCTGTGCACTCGGGGCACTGCAGCATCTCTCAAGAGAAATAACAAAGTGTCTAACAAAATAAAAAAGATGAAATAAGTTTTTATGAAATGTTGATTCATAACTAGACAGACGGAGACAATCGACAATCACAAAGTCAATTTCTAGACCATTTTAAAAAAGTGCCTCCCAGACAAAAACCTGTAATACAAATGCCAATAAAATAAACAACCCAAAGACAAGATGTGAATTGAAAACAAGGTTATAGACAAATTTACAAACACAGTGGGAATGAAATGAGTGCAAAAACAAATTGTAACAGGTAAAAAAAATCAATTACTTAAATAAAAAAAATGTAACCGTCATCTTTTCTGGGAACAACAAGGTGTCGTTTTAATGAGGCGACAAAACACACTTTTAATTAAAGAACTGAAGAGGTTTAATTTAATAAATGCTAGCTGCAGGAAAGTAATACAATGCTTAAACACACAAAACTGCATGTAAAGCACATGCACGCTTGCTTACAGCAGTGAGATCATATTTACATTTACACACACACACACACACACACACACACACACACACACACACACACACACACTTAGTTTCACAGCCCGTCTGAATCCAGCTCAACTGTTTCAACAAAATGCTGCTAATGGAACGGAGAAGAGCATCTTCTCTCCTCCTCCTCCTCCAACCAAAAACAAATTAATTTTTTCTCTGCTCGCTGATTAAAAATGTACCTACCACATGCGGCTCCGAGCCGTGTGCAACAGGAGCCCAATATGCAAATCTCACCCTTTTTAAGACTTATCTACATATCAAATATTCTCCGGGCTTCACAAACTCTGAGATATTGTACGCTGACCGAAGGCTTCGGTGTATGTGTGTGTGTGTGTGTGTGTGTGTGTGTGTGTGTGTGTGTGTGTGTGTGTGTGTGTGTGTGTGTGTGTGTGTATGTGCATAGCTTCAGTTGGAGTGTGTGTGTGATTCTCAGTCAGATGGTAGCTGCAGACAGCGGTGTGTCTGAGCTCTCATGTTTATCAAAGAGAAGCAGTTATATCTGAGAGCGCTGGATGGCCTTGTGCTGCCAAAGCTAATCACAGCGACGTGTGTGTGTGCGTGTGTGTAAATGTGTGTGTGTGAGTGTGTGTGTGTGTGTGTGTGTGTGTGTGTGTGTGTGTGTGAGTGTGTGTGTGAGTGTGTATGGAGAGCTTGTTATTGTACTGAGAGGTGAGGTGGCACAAATAGAATTAGGGGCAATGAGTTAGAGGTGTGTGTGGGTGCACGCGTGTATCATACTAAATTATTATGTTACATTATGTTTTCGACTGTGTTCTGTTTCTGAAATGTTAAAGACTACATGAGGCTGAGAGTGAGAGTTGCTGCCGGCTGAATATAAATGAGTCAGTTTACTGTTTGTTTCACTGTGTTGACTGAACAGCTTAGCCTCCAAGTAACCAACACACAAACATTTTGTAGCTCAAGTTTCACGGTGCAACAGGAAGAACATAACTTTAAATCTGCCATCAGTAATTATTTTAATCTTTCTCTTGCTGATTACTGTCAGTCATTCCTCTGTTACATCAGTGTCGGCTGAGATTTCAAAAACTCTAAACAGGCAGAACAAGCTCAAGTCTACTTACCTAAATGACAAACAATACTTTTCACCAGTGACTTCCAAAATGACACATTTGATGCTATAAAAACAATTATGAGCATTTTCTGATCTGTGGCCCCTAAGGTTACTGTCTGGTTAGGTTTAGGCTCAAAAAGGGAAAAATTGTGGTCATGGTTAAAATAATTTCTGCTTTAGAAAAAGTACATTTTGAGTCATGTTCGAGTTGACACTGTTTGCATGGTTAAAAGAAGCCAATTTTGACTGTTGGTAGAAGATCAACTTTAGTCACATGAAAAAAAAAAGTAAATGTCATTTTAAGCATTTGAACAACAAGTTTACAAGTGAAAACCTTCAAAATATGATTAAGATTAGCATCTTAAAACACAATAACTTGAAAACGTGCGATTGTTAGAATTAAAACAGTGACTGGCCAAGTTTGGACAAGTGAAAATAAGCACCAGTTACTCTACCTGTGTACAAACGACTGCAACACCATGAACCATTTCAGGGAGACTGAACGATTCATGATGTCTCACTGTTGTCTATGACTGACGGCTTTTACTTACCACGGTGTAGAAATACTCTTTTAAAGTAAAAGTACAAATGTGTTAGCATCTAAATATGCCTTAAGTACCAGTCAATGGATCACCAAAGTCACTAGGATTTATCTTCTGGGCAGCATGACTGAGTTAAATGTCATGGTAGTTCATTCAATAGTTATAGTCGCGATTTTTCATTCTGGACCGAAGTGTTGGACCAACAGATGGACTAACAGTCTCCCTTCATAGAGCCACGTCACTAATGTGGCTAAAAAATAAAAAGCGTTTGAAGAGTAAAATTGTTTTACAATTCCAGTGACACACCTGCTCTGAACCACCCAGCTGTCAACCTCCACCCAAGCCAACTTTCCTATTAGGCGCTTGTCCAAACCAGCACAAGTACATAGTGGATGATAGGAGATCATGTGTTTTGGTAAATGTCCCCTCACATCTCATCATCACTGTGCACCCCTTCCTGAGTAGAAGCCAATTAAAACAGATGAGATGTGAACACAAATGAAATATCTTTACCACATAAGACTATCACAGAGGATGATCAGTCATGTCTGAGCCTCCGAGCTTCTTAATTAAAAACGAAGGAATTCGAATGGAGCCTTGTGAGACGATTCTTCAGCAGCCATCACTCCCACCCGCCCAAACCCGAAGTCTTTTGAAGCAAACCAGCTCCCTCAAATTCCATTAGCCTGTTTTGTATTTAAAAAATAAGAAAAGTGGGAATCAAACCGTTAAACAATGCTCTCCTTGGGTAGCAGAACTTCAATCACCTCCCCTCGCCCCTCATTCAGCCGGGCTAGCGTAGCTGGCTAATTAGTTCTGTTGAAAGGCTTCTAATTAAATTGGCCTAATGTGGCGGCCCAGGCAGCGAGACAGAGGAGAGAGAGGCTGAAAAATATCACACCAACGACAAGAAAAATGTGTTCGGAGGCACGAAGGAGGACTGGAAAACACTCTGAACTTTGACACATGAATGTTGTACATACATGCAGCTACACAAGAGCAAACACACGTCCAAACAAGGTGGAGCTCTCGTATATTACGCATGAAACACGTACTGCTGTATACTCATATTCAGGTTATTTTATCAGCAAAAGGAAGAGATGGATAAAAAAAAAACAGACATCTATCTTTTACCTACCCAAAGGTGTCATTTCCACTGGGGATGGCGGAGCATGTTACCCTCAATTTTTAAAATCTTATTTTTGTCCCCGTCACTGTTTCAGTCTGATTTTCGTACTAAAATCCATCTAAACAGTGTCCATTTACTGTCCAGACACCAAACTGTAGATGACAGAAGAGAGGAGTGTTCATAAGTTCACGCCTTCAATATTTACCATGTGCTCAGAGTGACACACTTAACAAGCAGCAAGGAGAGGTGCAGTGAAGAATTTACAGAGTTTTTTTCCCTGGGTTTCGCCTCTCAGGCTACAGACAGGTTGTCCTGCCTTACTGGTGGAGGTTTTGGGGAATGTAAGCAGCCTGAAAGAAGGACTTTCAGATGTCATACGTAATCTTCTCTCATGTATTTGTATTTAAGATCAATAGTCTCCTAAAAGGCACTAGAAGTGAGTGACAATCGAAGACATTGAAGCACTTTGTGGTAAACATGCAAAAACAACAACTATTCGTTTGTAATTTGGAGCCATTTGACATCTTCTAGTTTTGATTTTATTCTTTCGTCTCCTTATTTTTTTCTGCATCATGTCTCTTCTACTGAACCTCATTGTGTCTGGAACAGATTACCACAACACACCACTGGTTCTACCATACTTGTGAGAACATTTTACTGACTTCAATCTATTATCCAAAGGCTCACCCTTACTGAAACCAGTCATAAATCTAACTATGACACCAATGCCAAATTTGAATCCAACAATATGATTAAACTTATAAGCACCAAAGTTTTATCGCCACATTGGAGGAGGGTCCCATTTTTGTCCCCACAAAGTAATGAAAACACAGTTCAAACACACGCACATACAGGGAAATATTGAGTCATTTCTATGGTTGCCCAATAACATAAACAATATTAACACACAAACACACAAACACACACACACAGCTTGTTGAGGTCATTCTTCAAACTTGTAAATTAACAGCATGCGCGTACACACACCAAAACCAATTTCATGTTCCAAAAAACAGCTAATAACGTCAACAATGCACACGCACACTCACACACACACACGCACACACATTTCAAGTTGTCTGTCATTCCCACAACACACAGGCACAGCTTGTTTCGGTCATTCCCACAAGAAACCAAAATACAAAAACACTCACATCTCACATCTTGTTTAGTCATTCTTACAACACACCCAACATCCTATGCTGCTCACACGCTCACACACACACACACACACACACACACACACCATCTACCCATAATGCTGCTCTTCCCTCTAAATGCCCTAAGTGTCCCTCTCTCTCTCTCTTCTATCTGCTAATAGGAACCAATTAGTCCCCATTGTCCCCTCTCCCAATAAAAGAGCATTATGGGAATTCCCCCTACTTAACACCTTTCCTTTTCTAAACAGGCACCCAATTAGACGCCTAAAGGACAAAGAGACAGAAGACAAGTGGGGGCCTCGGGGGCGGGGACAGGGGGACGGTGGGATGAAGAGGTGTGTGTTGTTGAATGTCTCCCTCTGTTAAGTCCAGGTTTTTGAGTCTGTCAGGGAAAAGCTGAATAAAACACAGTTAATTGGAGAATTTAAGAGAATAATAGTGGTGTTATTTTATCATTTTATTACTATTATAAGTCTGCATTAGAACTAATTGTAAGCAAATCTCATGAAAAGACCAATAACATAAATATCTTATTCCTCTGTGCTGTAGACCTCCGTTATTGTCCAAAAACTATTAAAACACATCAGTGAGTCACACCGCTGCACTGGGTGACATGTTCCTTCATCACCATGAACACACACTGTAGTTTATTGTGACTCAATCTCACACACACACACACACACACACACACACCACCCTGCTGCCAGAAACACTCACTACAGCACCAAATATGGATTCATCCGCCACTGAAAATAGTCCCCAACATAGTCCCCAACAAATGCACTATTTCCTCCTGTTTGAGTAACATCTGCTACAAACTACATTGACCAGCTGTTTTAGGCAATTAGTGAGCCTTCATTAAAAATGAAACCATATATTTGTGAGTCGTATTTAAAGAGTTACATCTTCAGTAGGAACCAATGGGCTGAGAGCTGAGAGCCACAGACAGGGTAGAGATTTCAGAAAGTATTGAGAGACGGACTAAAAGATTGTTGGTTTGTTTTTGTTTATTTATGGGATTTGTTGACAGTTAAAAAAAAAAGTAATGCCATCATCTGACCCCCATTACACACTAAATCTGTCATACAGACAGGCAAGGTGCAAGCCAATAGGGCTGCAACTAACAGATATTTTCATTGCTTGATTTATTAAATGTCAGAAAATAGTAAAAAAAAAAAAGCCTATCATGGTCTCCTGAAGCCCAAGGTAACGTCTTCACATTGCTTGTTTTGTCTGACCAACAGTCTAAAACTTCCAATTTACTATAATGTATGACAAAGAAAAGCAGCAAATCTTCACAATAAAGAAGCTGGAGACAATGAATGTTTGGCATTTTTGCTAGAAAAAATTACTTAAACAATTAATCAATTATAAAAATAGTTTCAGATAAATTTTCTATCGATTAGTTGTTTCAGCTCTACAAGCCAGGATGCTGATCTGAGGAACATATGTGATACATCAGCAGTGTGTGTTGCCCTTTAAAGAAAAAGCCATACTGTTGCATTGGGTGACATAATCCTTGATTGCAATGAAAAAAGCGAGTGTAGTTTGTTATGAAACAAGTCTGTGACTGTATTTTACATCTGTGGAGAGTAGCTAAGTGTAAGGCAGACGTCACTGAGCATGCTCATCGGGAATCATTGGCAACAAGTCCAACAAAATGCGTCATTGGTCCGTACACTCTGGAATAACATTTTCTGACCTGATGCCCCCATCAGCAGGACAACATAATGGGCCTCATTCACAAACAGTGCGTACACACAAACCTGTGCTTAAACTGTACGTACGAACGTTTTACAAATCTGGGATTCATCAACATGTTCTTACCTGAATTTGTTCTTACTCTGCAAACAAATTAAGAACTGCCTTAGACCATGCATACGCACAAATCATAAATGTCCCATGCATGGTCTTAAAAAATGATGTAATCAATGCAAACAGTATATTAGAACAGTTATTTCTAACATATATTTTAAAAATGATTGGTCCAACATTTAAAAACTATAGTTTGCATTTCATTAGTAGTAAAGTTTTTCTACATTTTTACCATCACAGCCCTCTGTGCAGTCAGTGACCGCTCTCTCCACTGCTGCACCGCTCTAACAGAGCTTTCCTTATATAGAGAAATGGGGGCGTGGTAGTATGCTAATTACTGCTAGCGGGCACGCGCCTGTCAATTTAGAATGATTCTGATTCACTAACATACACACGGCGATAAGAAAATTGGCCGGTGTGCACGTGTCATGAATCCGACAGTAATTTTGCGTGCGCACTTGTTTTGTGCGCAAAGTAAGAACATTTCTACGCACATATTAGTGAATGAGGCCCAATGTGTCTGTGCCTTCACAAAGCTTTTGTTCACTTTATTTCTGTTTAGTTTTGGTAAATGCTACATTGCAACTCTAGGAAGAATGAAAAGTGCTGTTTGTGTGTACCGATCTTTAAGTCTACAGATCAAAGTTGGACAGAAAGTTGGATAGTGTTGCAGTAATTTCTTTGTGTTCTCACAAAATAAAATACGACAAAATAATAGGAAAAACAGCCCTCAATCACACAAATTCTGTCCAAACAAATAACATGTCATTCACTCAAATAAATTCTTGGATCCACCAAAAACAACCTGTTCCTGCACAGCGATGTCTGCAGCTCCTCCTCTCAGAAAATAATAATGAAAGAACAACAAAAAAACGAGCCAGCACTGTAGAGATTCCTGCTGGACACACAACACCTACTTTCTCACCAGGCTACAAGTACAAGAGTACAAACACACACACACACAGAGGATCACAGAAACACACACAACAGAGAGAACAGACCAGTGACGATTTTTCCCATGACAGCATGGGAATTCCTCTGCTCAGGAGTCACTGCTTAGTGTGAGACGGAAAGAGAAAGTGTCTGTGTGTGCGTGTGTGTGTGCGTTTAAAACAGCCAGGGGGGCTGGCCCTGAAGTGGCCCACTCTCTAGAGAGACGCTGTCTGCTTTGTCCTTTAATCTACACAGAGAGAGAGAGAGAAGGGTAGAAGAGAGAGGTTAGCTTGGGTGAATGTGCTGGTACCATGTCTATACTCTTCTCTCTCTCCACTAACAGACCTACAGGCCTACAGTATTCATCCACTCTCTATAGAGCTGCTGTGGCTACAGAAGCTTCCTGTACTACAGCTATAGCTTGTTCTTGCATGGCTATAGCTTGAGTATAAAACATGCAACTTCAACTAACTGCGTGCTACATAACATCAACAAGAACACCAAATAATAAAATCTGCTCTGTGACTGCTTGGTTGTGTCCAACCCTGCACATGAATGCAACAGCCGACTTTGTCCATACTGGTCTATTTACCCACCAGCAAATGAATGCAGCGCAATGTGTTGTAGCTAAAAGAAAAAAATCACCTACAGTTTGACTAATTTTGTCATCCTATTTGAATATAAACAAACAGAAACAGGGATACAAATATAAGCTCTTTGTCACACTGGAGCTGCTGGTAAAAACATTTAAATAACACTTTTATTCCAGCTATTTTTCCTCTTTAAAGCGTGTCTCTTTAGAGCTGATCCAGCAGCCTGCCTTCCTCTCCACTGTACTTCCACAGCAGGAGCCATTATTCATCATTTACAGTAAAAAGTAAGTGAGCCCATTAATAACACACAGACTGGTTTATACTGTTCAGTGCTGCTTTATAAACTGGGTGACAGAGAGGGGATGCATGCCCAGCTCTGCTCCGCTGTTCCTGCCAGCAGCACACACACACAAACACACACACACACAGTGTCACACACACAGTGTCTCTCCTGAGCCGGGCCCTCCGGAGGAAATGCCAGAGGCGCTGAGAGATGGAAAGTCCCGATGCCACTTCAGTTCAACCACTCAGTCCATTTCAACCCGTCACTTTCAATTCAGACGCTCCAGTTTGTCAAAGTTTCAACTCAACCGCCCTTGTTTGTCTTTTATTTTAAAGTATTTTGAGGCACATTTTTGCCTTTAATTAGATCGCAGACCGCAGAGAGGTGACAGGAAATGAGGAAAGTGAGAGAAACATTATTTGCAACAAGGGACGTCAGCCAGACTGGAACCAGAACAACCCTGTCTCCTACAAATTACATTCATATATAACACACGTTTTCTTTCAATATAATGAGAAAACATTGTTAATTAATATATTTGCATCAACAAGTTGCAAAATGTATGATTGAAATATTCAGAGACAACATAGTTCTTTTTCTTGCAGCATCATTAAACTGTTTTATGGTTGTGTTTTCATGCGTTTAAGTGAAACCACCATCTTTCACTAACATGAACCAAAGTGCTTTTGTTGCACAAACCTAAACACACACAGTACTCCTGCACCTCGTACGCCCGCCATCCCAAACCTCCTCCCTCCGACTTCAGTGCAATACATTAACATAGTGCTGAATTCATCTGAAAAAAATGCAACCTGTGAACATATAATCCAGACAGCAATTACATTTGCTAACATAATTGGGAAAACGATTTAGTCGTATAAGATCATAATTTATAGCAGTCAGGGTTGAACCAGGGATGTTGTGTTTACATGTGTGCTTAAATAACCGGATCACAGTCGGCCTTCTCTAGTAATCTGATTTCTTAAACATCATCTAAACAAGAAACACGTTTGCTGTATAAAGGATTAGAGAAACCTGACTTCACCAGCTAGATTTCTCCTGGAGAAAGGCAGATTATCGGCTGTGTATCACCAGGTTTACAATCAGCTTTACACATGTGAGCATGTGCAGGACAAAGAGTATCGCTGTGATCAACGGGAATGAAAGGAAGGATCATTGATACATCTTCGCATTAAAATATTTCTATCCAACAAAAACTGAAACTAAGAAAACGGTCTTCTTGGTGGTTTCGTGAGTGCATGTAAACAAACTGATGACTCTCAGGCCCCTATAAGAAGAAGGACGTCTTTAACCAAACCAGACGTTCAGTAAAGATGCAGGTTTCACCTGTTTCTATAGCTAATAGTAGTTAACCTGAACGCATGAAAGTCCTGTAGCTCATCAAGGAAACACTGTCCAGGAAAAGAAAGAGAAAATTTGGTGCTAAAAAGACGGTAAATTTGAAAATACCGACTTGATTTGTCGAACTCAGACTGCTAAAGTGTCATATTAGCATCAACTAAACTTTAAAATGCATTTTTACACAGAACAGTGGATTTTGTCCCATATTACTAACAGTGAAATCTAGTTAAGAAAAGGATCTTTTTTGCAGCAGGAGGAACAATTATAGCGACAGTAACGGTTTCATGGCATGCGGGCGCTGTTTTAAGACAGATTTGAATAATTTTGAGCCGATCCTTTAAACTTTAACCAGTAACTGAGTTCATTTCTCCAGTTTGACCAATGAGTGTGACAGCAGTGAGAGCACATCATTACATCCAGCCAGCAGCACTCAGATAGAGAGATTTACTCTGACAGAGAGCCAGAGAGAGGACGAGGGAGGTAGGGGTCGACAGAGAAAAGGAAGGAGAGAGAGAGATAGTATGGATTAAGGCCTCCCCGTGGAATTCCCACTCATTTTCTCTGTGGAGCGAAACAGAGAGATGGAGGGAGGGTTAGTTTTTTATCTCTTCATTTGACACTAGAGAGACTCTCTCTCTTTATCTGTCTGTCTACCTCATTCCATTGCTCATCTCTATACCTCCCTCTCACTTTCAGTAATCTCTATTTCTTTCTTCTCCTTCGTTATTTCTCAGTCCATTTATCTCTTTATTTCCTCTCCACTCAACCCCTGCATCTGTCCATCTCTCTCTTTCTCCTTCACTATCTCTCATCCGACTCTTTTCCCTCAATCGATGTCCTTTCTGTCTCCGTTCGTCTATCAATTCTGGACCGTCTCTCTTCTCTTAATTCATTTTTCCATTTCTCTCATCCCTCTCTCTTTTGCTTTCACATCCCTTTCTGTCGTCTCTTTCAACTCTCATTAGATTTTTTGCAGATATCCGATATGCTGATATTTTCCAGCTCATTTTGGCCGATTGCCGATTGCCAATATCAGTGGGAAACACAGTCAGCGAGCCTCCCAGCTAGCCCCGGCTCTCCGTGTGGATCCAACCGAAGCAGCGACGCCCAGTTTGTTATTCAGTCCGCGGAGGGAAGCACAGCCAGGCGGCGGAGGAGAAGGCGACGAATCGGCCTGTCATATCGGCAGAAATGTTCGGGCTGATGCCGATATTTCATTTTAAAGCCTTTATCAGCTGATACAGATGATGTGCCGATGTTATCGTGCAGCCCTAAAATTGTTTCTTCTCTGTTGTTGCAAGAATTCAATTCAATAAATATGCAGAATATAATTTCTGATAATCAATCAATGCCCGTTTTTCCAGTCAGTAAGATTTTAGAGTTCTTCAGGAAATTCCTCAACAACTTAAAAACTCAACCCAACTATGTTTGTACTACATTATTTCCTGGATTTGTTTTTTAACTCAAATGTATAAGTTGGTATTTACTAAAAGAACTGTCAGATCATTATCTATATTTACCTAGTGTGTGTTTATCTTTCCAGGAAACTTGATAAATAGGAAGTCATAATAAATGTTATACATATTTTTGCCTTTCAAATAAATCGTCACCAAAACTCAGTTTTAATGACACTGCAATTAATTAACACTGTAGTTCACTGAGGCTTCACTTTACTGACACTTCGGTTCACTAAAACCTGAATTACTGTAACTTCTATTTAATTTTTACAGACCCTTCAATTCACAGAACGTCTCTTTTATTCAGATATTCTGCATTATAGCCGTTAAATCATTAAGCCGCCTTTGCTTTTTTACACAGAACCAAACAAAGCCGGCATAAAGCCGCCCCGCGTGTGCTTTTACACAGCATGCCGGCGTTCAGGATTCAGAGGCGTGACGTGTAACACAACAGTGTCAGCTCCCTGTCCCGCTCTGCGACTACCTCCGCAGCCGGCTTATTGGCGGAGCAACTCTGCGCCCCCTCTTGCCCTGAAACTTCAAATCAAAGACACTTCAATTCACAGAAAAACTGAAAGGACGCGAAAGAGGAGGAATAATAAAATATAAAGACATGATAGTGGGAGAAAGATGGAGAAGAGGTGGATGAAGAAGCAGGACGGCAGCTGTCGGAGGAGAGAGAGGGAGAGAGAGAAGAGGAGGATGACAGATAGAAGGATGAGAGAGAGGACGAGTGTTATTTAAATGTAAATAAACAGGACTCGTCTTTATCGGAGGAAAGTTGGAGGAAGCTCTTATCTGCTGCCGGAGGCCTGTTTTCCTGCTGCTGCCGCTGTGTCTGCTGGCTATTACACCTTCCAACAGAGGGCACACACACACACACACTTTCTCTCTCTCTCACACACACACACACGTAGACGTGCACACACTTATCAGCAGAAATGGACGCAGAATCAAAATTACAGTAACAGGAAAACTGCTCACATGTGCAAAGACACTCACAATGTACACACATACACACATGTCATGAATGTGCATGTCAACACAAACATAAACACACACACACACACTCTTACATGTGAACACACACTCACAAAAACTGACCAAAACGAAACAAGACAAACACAAGAAATGTTTGTACAAAGGGAAAATATGTACATATGACATACAAATAAACACGTTAAGACATTTACAAGGACACACTAACACACACACACATACACACATATACACACTGTACACAGTACGCAGAAATGAATAGAGACAGACATATGCTCACAGATGCTCAGACATACAATAGAGGACAAATGCAGTCAAACAAAACAAACACACTGAACTGACAAGGAAGTGTGTGTGTGTGTGTGTGTGTGGCGTTGCCAGGGGCTACGGCTGCTATCAGAGCTAAGACGATTACCACACGTCATTTGTCATCTGGATGGTGGCAACATATAGCTCTACATTTAATTTACCACGCCGCCATCACGCTGGGGGGCGGAGTGTGTGTGTGTGTGCGTGTGTGTTTGCATGTGTGTGTGTGTGTGTGTGTTCTATATATACAAAGCCCTGAAGGAAGGAGAGAGAGAGAGAAAGGAAGAGAAAGACAGAGAGTAATTGAAAGAGAATGAGAAAAGGGAAACAGGAGTGTGTGTGAGAGAGAGGGTGTGTGTGTGTGTGTGTGTGTGTGTGTGTGTGTATGCAGAGGGAATGAACATTCATCGCCTCCATGTGACAGATGTCAACACACACACACACACAGATAATAAAGCCTTTATACTTTCATACTTTTCCCTGTTTGATGTATGTTTTTATAATCTGAGGCGGTTTTTTCTACATTTGTTTGACACTTTATTTTATTTATTTTTCAAATTCTATTCTATATATTTAATGTGTATTTTAATAATTAATTCATTATTTCTTTTTGTTATGTTATATTTTGTAATTTTATTTTATTTACAAATGTCTACTGTCTTCATGTATCTATTGTAATTATTTCTATTTTATTTTCTTCTTTTTTATTAATTATTAATTTTTTCCGAGAGCATTCTACATGTATTTTATTTAATATTTTATTATTTTATTTACTAATCTTTTCTTCCATATTCTTCTACATTTAGTTATTGTTATTAATTATTTTTCCTATAAGTATTTTTTGTAATTTTATTTCATTTACAAATGTATTCTTCATGTGTCTACTGTAATTGTGGTTTATTTTATTTTATTCTTTTTTAATTATTAATATTTTCCAAAGGTATTCTACATTTCATTTTATTTTTGTAATTTTATTTCATTTACAAATATATTCTTCTACATTATTCTACATTTAATTACTTTTATTTATTTTCTTCTTTTTTCCAATTTTTTTCTACAACTTTATTTTGGTGTTTATTGCATTTTTAAATTTTTTTTACTATCATGTCATTTTATGTTTATTATTTTTATTTTCCTGATCTCTCGTTCATCATGTTTTCTTTCACTCTGTGCTAAACTATCCAATAAATACTTTTTTAAAAATTTTTTTTAAAAAAAGGCAGATTTAAGCCATTTTATCATCAAACCTGAAAATACATTTATAACTGGAGAATAAGTTTAACTGGATGATCTGACGCAAGGCTTTCCTGCACACATTCCTCCAGTATTCACACACACACACACACACACACACACACACACACACACACACACACACACACACACACACACACACACACACACACACACACACACACACACACACACACACACACACACACACACACACACACACTGTTCTTTCAGCCAGTGAGCAGGAGTATTGATCACTCACACCAGAAGGTGTTTCAATAAGTTATTAAGAATGAAAAATTGAGAAGAGAGCTGATCAAATATCTCACACTCTCTCTCTGTTGTCTGTTTTTTTGTATTCTTGCTGCTCTTTCTCATTGTCTCTCGTCCTCTCTCTCTTTCTACACATCTTAAATTCCTTCTTTCTTTTCCAGTCTGTTTGCTTTCCCTCCTCTCTCCTTCTCTTTAAGTTTCTTTCTTTTTTATAGTGATGTGCATTGAATGAGGTCTAGTAGATCAGTGATGTGTGTATGTGTGTGCATGTGTGTGTGTGTGTGTGTGTGTGTGTGTGTTGCAGGTGTTGCAAAGACAAGAGAGCAACTGCAACAACAGCAGCCAGTCGTTCATACAGAGGACTGCAGAGGAAGAGGAGGAAAACAACGCACATTCACACATACTGCACATCCAAACACACAAACACCTTACATGCCTTATAGACAGTGCAGCACCTGCAGACGCACACACACACTCGAAAAAAGCAACAAGTAAGACACCAGCATGAAGGATGTAGAGACACGGAGAGAGAGAGAGAGGAGGAGAGAGACTGTCGACTAGCGGAGTCGCCATCATGCAACACTCTCCATTGTTTTGACACTCTGGCTCTTTTCTCTTTTGCAAGCCTAAAAGCTGAGAGGAAAATATACTGTAGGTCTTCTATTCTGTGCAAAGAGGGCTTATGATAGCAAAACAGTTCACGATACACTAAATAGTCTGACCCTTTACTACCAGCAATTACATTCATATTGGATAATCCCCAGTGTTAGGCAGTTTTTCAGTAAAGAATAGTGTAAGGGATTACAATTTGAAATTCAGTAATTACATTTCACGCTCCGTTACTTTTACACTGTCTTACTGGGATTACTGGAGGGTTGATATCAGAGTGGTCTCTGCAATCACCTGACAGAGGTGGAGGAGAAATATTGTCTTATTCACATGTTGT
Source organism: Scomberomorus guttatus (assembly GCA_038419695.1). Classification (NCBI taxonomy): domain Eukaryota; kingdom Metazoa; phylum Chordata; class Actinopteri; order Scombriformes; family Scombridae; genus Scomberomorus; species Scomberomorus guttatus. The sequence continues at coordinate 2,467,877 of CM076455.1, forward strand.
GTGTTCTTAGCTGCAGCGTGCTAACGTTAGCCACGGGTACGCCTACACTGAGGAGTCACCTGACGCTGGTTTAGTTCAGAGTTGGAGGGTGTGTGAGTCGTGCAGGCTAGCTGTTGGATGCTAACTGTGTCCTGCCTGCTTGTTAAACCACAAACGTCTCATTTTCTGTTTCTACATGTGTTAAATACAAAGGATGCAGCGTGTGGCTGTGCAGGATTCTGACGGAGCTGACGTCTGAGTAATGAAAGTAAAGTAACGAGTTATGTAATGTTTTACTTCTTCTGCTGAGTAATAAGTAAAGTAATGTAATTACTTTTATAATCAGTAATTGATTATAATTTTCAAATAACTTTCCCAGGACTGATAAATCCAGACCTCACAGTTTACAGCCAATGCCAACGCTCAATGTCAACGCAGGATGTATGTAGCAAGGTGGACAGTAAACGTGTGCAGGTCAGGGGGGTGGACGGGTGTGTAGTGTGTGCAACTTTCATGCAGCAGACTGGAGTTTGCATCTATAACTTAGTTGCCATGTGCAAATATTGTTGAGGAATATTTTTAAAAACCTTGCTGGGGTTTTGCAGAATCGTTTTCTGTCTGGCAGTAGTATTGCAACAGTTACATCAAATCCCTCACCAAAACTACTCACAACTTCTACCTCACCATCGATAACTCCACTCTGCCTCCCTCCCCACACGTCCGCAACCTCTGAGTCATTTTCGACAGCAACCTCTCCTTTGAACAGCACGTCAATCAAATCACCAGAACTGCCTTTTTCTACCTAAAAAACATAGCTGGCCTCCGCCCATCACTCTCCTTCTCTGCTGCTGAAACTTTGATCCATGCCTTCATCACATCCAGAATTGACTACTGCAACAGCATTCTCTATGGCAAATCATCCAAAGTCCTAAATAAACTCCAGTACATCCAGAACTCTGCTGCTCGCCTGCTCACCCACTCCCGCGACCCCATCACCCCTGTCCTCCAGAACCTCCACTGGCTCCCCGCACGCAACAGATCCAATTCAAAGTCCTCCTCACTCACAACGCCCTCCATAACCAGGCCCCCTCCTGCCTCACCGACCTGCTCCAACACCACACCACATCTCCACTAAGTGCCAAAGTAAAAGGTTGTGTGTAGGGTTCGGTTTTAGTCCAGTTCCATGTTGGTGAAATATGAAGATTCATTAAGCTTTTAGTCTAAAGGTACAGTTACTTTATATTTTCGCCTTGTGAATATTTGTTCTTTCTCTCATTCATGTCAGTTGAAGCCTGCGTGACGGACACATTATAAGCACGCTTTCCTAGTTTTGGTGTGATCTCAAGATCGAGAGTTTATAGCTTTGTTCAATTTTGACTTTGTGGATGAGCAGAGTCGGCCAACAGAAACATGAATGCACTCGGTTTGGAAGTGGACAAGTCACAGTACCAGTCTACAAACTGCAGCATCACATCCTTTTTTTAATGCTGAATGCTCGGCAGATTTGTTGGATGGAGGTCTAATATGAATGCAATTTAGGAAATCTTTTTTATTACTAAAAATAATGTACAAAACATTCAGGTAGCCATTTATCTAAATTGTAAATTAAATCTCAATCTCTGAGTTTTAATATATAAATATTAAGTTATTTGTAATCTATGTTAAAAAATTGTCAAGATTAGATTCAATAAGGGAATAAAAAGGAATCAGAGTGCATAAAAGGATTCAGATTTACCATCAAATCTCAATGTTTCATTTAGCAGGATATTTTTACTTTGGAGAACAGCTCATATTACATAATAATAATATAATAATAATAATACATTTAGACAAAAGAGGAAAAGAAAAAGAGGGTGAGAGGCACAGATCTTTAAATCTAAATGTTTGCATTTTAGTTCATAAATATTAAGTTATTTGTAATTTATGTTACTAACAATTGTTAAAAGTTGTCAAAATTAGATTCAATAAGGGAATCAAAGGAATCAAAGTCCATAAACAGATTCCATAGATTCAGATTTTAGTTTTATAGTTTATTGCTTCCACACACTTTGGAGAATATTACAACTTTCTGTGAAGACAAAGAGAGAGGGTGAAAGGAAATCTGAATATTTGTTTTGTATTTTAAGTTACTTAAAATTGATGGAATCAAAAAGAATCAGAGTCTAGAAAAAATATTCTATAGGATTCAGATTTGCCATCAAACCTCAACTTTTCCTTTTGCAGTTTATTACTTTCACACACTTTGGAGGAAGAAAAGCTGAAATTTCTGTGCAGACAAAAGAGTAAAAGAGAAAGAAGGTGAAAGGCAAAAAGATGCAGGAAGAATACAGCGAGAGGACGGCTCATCTCCTCCGTCAGTATCTCTGCAACCATCTGAACAATCCATCAAACTGAGACGACCAGCTACAGTGTGTGTGTGTGTGCGTGTGTGTGTGTGTGTGTGTGTGTGTGTGTACAGAGCGATTCCATCCTCAGCGACACTAAATACAGTTCATCATTTCCACAAAGACACTGCTGAGACACAAAGACTGGAAGGAGGAAAGAGGGATGAGGAGGAATGAGAGATGACGGGGGTGAAAATGAGTCGAGTAGGCCGACACCTCAGCAGAACCAACTCTGGGAGGAAGAACCCAGATGAGACAAGGAGGAGGAGGAGGAGGAGGAGGGTGGATGGATGGATGGAGGAGGAGAAAACTAGTGTAATCCCCTCAGTTCCCCTCCTCCTAATGAGCATCACAACTTAAACTCATCGCTGTGTTTCAATTCCAGCCTCTTTAGCTCTGCAGACTCCTCCTCCTCCTCACTCCTCCTCCTCCTCAGCAGCAGAGCCTTGATATGGTAAACAGGAGGAGACCCGGCGCTCCTCGCCGCCTCCTTTGAAGTCATGTGAGGAGCGGATTATGTAGCAGAGCGCCCGACTCGAGATCCGCCTTAACCCTCTTACATCTTATTTTATGATTTTATTTTATTTGATAGTTTTATTTCGGAGGATTATTCTTGTTGGAGCGAATAACACTGAGCAGACACTGACAGGAGGAGGAGGAAGAAGATGAGGAGGAGGAGGGGGGATAGAAAGAGGAAAACAGGGATGCAGGCCTATATTAAGGAAGGAAGGAAGTCACATACAGGTGGATGGAAAGAAACATGGATAGAAAAGGAATCTTAGAGGATAAGGATAACTGATCTACTCACAAGTATTGTGTGTGTATCAAAGCCTGATATATCCTTTATATTCCTCTGTGCTCTAAACCTCTGTTGTTATCCAAAAACTATTAAAAAACATGTCAATGAGCCACAAAATACCTTCAACGAATCACATTGGCAAGATATAGTTTGATGTTCTCCACTCAGTAGAAACCACTCAGGCACCAGTTAAACGCAACGCCATGTTCACGTTATATCAATCTTAATTACGACAACCTGTAATATGACAATTTCCAACTTGTAAAGACAAATTCACAACATCTTCCAAGTCATAATCAGGTCTGGGAAACTCTGAAACTCTGCTCTGCTCGGCTCTCCGTCTGTGTCATCTCTGTGTCTGCATTCACACAAAATCTGGCAATGCAGCACCTTCCTGCAGGGTTGTGCAGAGGTGTGGACGTGTTTATTTGTGCTTTAGAACATAACCACCATGAAACAATCAGAAAATTTGAGAGTGCACTCAGTAGAGCGTGTAGTGTAGAGCTCTCAGTTTTTGAGCCACAACAAAGGCCAAAATGTGGCCTGCAACAGACTAGGTAAGCCTTGTTTTTAGCCTGCTGAAAAGACGAAAGTCTAAGCTTTACGATAGGCTCACAAGGAATGGAGTTATAAAATAGGTTTTCCAAAAACTGTTAATCACTGCAACCACGAGAGGTCCTGGAGCATACAGTCATAAATGTGCACAAAATAAATAACAAAAATGACAATAGGTCTAAAAAGAAGTAAGGAGGAGAAAGGAGGAAGGGAAGAGGAGGGATATGAGTGAAGAAAAAGGAAGTCAAGGATTGAGGGATGAGAGGGATATGAGGGAGAGAAGAGGGCGAGAGTCCTAAAGGTGGAATGGGGGAAGAGAGAGAAATTTAGAGCGAGGTAAACGGAAATCCAACTTAATGCATCTGTCTTTAGTTTCCAAATGAAACTGAATGGTGAGCACATGTGAGGAAAGCAAGTATGCTGCAGTTAAAACACACACACACACACACACACACACACACACACACACACACACACACACACTCTGTCACTCTCTCCAAGTCTTGCCAAGAAGCAGATGCCGAGCTCATCTGGTGAGCCGCATGGTAACTGTCCAAATATTGACACACACACACACACACACACACACACACACACACACACACACACAAAGTGTTTCACTGAGTGTGTGAGTTGGCAGTGTCTCCTCAAAAATATTTTCGACTATTATCAGGAAGAATATTTTCTGAACAGAAAAAGAAAAGTGAGTTAATGTCAAAGATATTAACATTAACTCATAAATTGAGATCTTGCTTAAAGGAATCAGTTATTGAACATATTAGTCATATTCTACACAATATACTTATTTTATTCCATTGAACTTGAAGCTAAATTTTGCTCTCAGGTTACTTAATTTGTCCTCACTCACCGTCTAAATCAGTCACTCCTTCATTAAGTCACTTTTTGTATTTTTTTAAACAATAAGGTAACATTTCCTCAACCACAATCACTCATTTACAGCCAGCTTTTATTTTAGAGTAACACGCTGTATATATGTGTGTGAGTGTGAGTGTGAGTGTGAGAGAGAGAGAGATGTGGTGCTGCAGGAAGTGGATCAGTCCTTCACCGCCTTCACACTCCACAGCTCAGACAGCCTCTGGCCACAAACACACGCACACACACACACGCACACACACACAGTAAATTAATAGAAAATACACTGTGGAGATCTGATACAGACTGCTGCAGTGTTTCCAGTGTAGAGGTTCAAACTGCGGGACTCTCTGATTGGCTTGTTTTCAGGACTGACTGATACCATCAGCCAGTCTTCTGGTCTCATATGTATCATTATGAAACCATTATACAGTCCAAACATTAACAAACATCTGTGCATGTGTGTGGACAACACGTTCTCATCCCAGGTCGTCAAATACCGACGCTTTGTGACGCCCCTCTGGCGTCTCATGCAGACGAACGAGGCACCCTTTGGCGTCTGTATAGCAACGCATCAGGCTTTCAACTAAATGGTCTGGTTAGGTTCAGGCACAAAAACCACTTGGTCAGGTTGAGGGAAAGATCGTGGTTTGGGTTAAAACGATTGCTTAAAATGTTGTCAAGGTAACAGTAAACACCATGACAAAAAAACTGTCCCGATTCACGGTTGGAAATGTGACACTCGCAGTTGGAAGCGGGAAGCAAAGTCCACTTTCTGCCACTTAACTATGTAGCCAGCCACCCAACCCGCCTCCTCCACACAAGGAAAATATCACCTTATATAGACGTCATCGCTGTCATGGTGTCTAATAATGACGTGGATGAGTTTACATTGAGTTAGTTGAAAGCCTGATGCGTCTCATACAGACGCTAAAGGCGGCCTTGTGCGTCGGTATCAGACACCGAGGGGCGTGACAAAGCGTCGCCATAGGAATGAGAACGGGCTGGTGTGGACGACGAGGTCGGCAGGCGCTGATTTAAAATACTGCATCAAAAGAAGACCGGGGACCAGGCTGCAACTTATTGATTAGAGAACTAAAGCAAAACCAGAACTTACAGGTTCTGTTCCAAAATTAAACTCATTTGTAATAAAATGTACTAAAATAAAACAATGTATCATTTTATATTATTTTACATTTCAGTTTTTAGCGGCCATTCATGAACACCATTTCCCAGAAGCCCAAGACCATCATAGGTTATATGGCACCAGCTCTACAGACGGAGGCCTGACAAGCAGCAAGATGGACAGAAAGGGTCGAGCATCTTTTAGAGATCTTTGGAAAGACGACAGATGTTGGTTGATATTGTGAATAAGGGTTACGATGATATATAAAATATGTTTCACTTTTTCAAAATGACACATTGAAGAAGTCACAGAAGCTAAAGGAACAGAATCAGCACTTCAGATGTTTATTCATTTATCTTTTGTTTGAATTATTGAGAAAGAAGAGCCATGAAGATATTTGATCAAAGACTTTGACAAAAGGGAATCACCGAACTTGCAACGTCATCAAGTAGAGCACACCTGTGCTTTTTCATGCAAGGATTCATGGGAAATTTAAGTTTTAAAAAAGGTACAAATACACAAGAAACTCCCCAGATACACATGATGGAGACTGAAGAGAAATAAACACAAAAAGACAAATCAAAATAACTAATCAGTATCAGATTTTTACCTCTACAAGAAGGTTATGCTGACAAGCCCATTGGTTCTTTTTTCTGTCCATGAAGAAGATGAATGAAGAGTAAAGAAAAAGGGGCAAATAGGAGAAACTGAAGAAGAAAGAGGGAGAAGAAGAGAAGAATAAATATTGAAGTAATTAAAGAGATGCAGAGAGTGTGAGACAGAGAAAGAAGGATACATTCATAGATTCAGACAGAAAAGAAAATGAGAGGCAGGAAGACCGGAAACAAGTTGGAAGTAGGAAAAAATTGAATCAATAAAAGATAAAAAGGTGAGAAGGAAGGAATGAAGAACCCGTGGAAAGCAGGAAAACAGGAAGGAGTTGGGAGTGAAAGAAAGGAAGCAAAAAGGTAAAAGGAAGTATGAAAGGGAAGCTAAGAAAAAACAGAACCAACCTCCTTCTGTCGAGGAGCAAAGAGCAAGAGAGAAATTGATAAAGAGTGAGAGATGAAGAAAGGATGAGACAGAAAAGAAAGAGGAAAAGAGATGAAGTGGGGTTGACTTGTCCATAGTCGGTGTATTGTCTAGTAGATTTGGCACCACTATACCTTGACATCACACAGCCCTTTCCTTTGGCACTACATTTTCTCAAACGTAGAACTAAAGCGGTGAAAATGTTCTAAATATAGCGTAACTTAACTGATATTGATTTTTTTTAGTTGGGCTTTATTTGGGTGGCTAAAATACATTTTGCTGCTGCCCCCTTCCACAGCAGTACAGTGCCGATACTCCTGCCTGCCGACCCAAATCTACTCCAGGTAATACACTGACTATGGACAAGTACTTCATACAACCCCACTTCAAAAAACATGAACTATCCCTTTAAGGGCAGAATCTGGAAAAGAAGAAGGAAAAAGGGATTGAACAAGAAACAGAACAGAAAGTGAGAGGAAGAAGAAAACTAGAAAGACGAAGGACAAAAAGAGGTTGACCAAGAGACAGACAGACAGATGGAAAGAGAGACAGAGAGAGAGTGAGAGAGGAAGAGGAGGAGAAGAAGAAGAGCGGAGTGTATTTAAATGCGAGCCGGTGTTAATGAGTTTGGTCAGAGTGTGGAACAGTCTTTTAAAAGCTGCTATCATTCTCATTAATGTAGTGAATGAGCCGCTGATAGCTGTCATGGACCTCACACTCCAATTAACAACAACATACACACCTATAGGGACGCGTGTGCATGCGGAGGCAGCACATGCACACACACACACACAGGGAGACAGGAGTGTGTGTGTGTGTGTGTGTGTGTGTTGGTGGGGGGGGGGGTGAAAAAATGTGAGTGACTGCACTTTGATTTTCTGGAGAAAAAACTTTCTGCAATTTACAATTTCAGCATTTCTGTTTTTTAACGAGCGTCCGCTAAGCTGCGAGATAGAAATGCAAATTCACCTCGACGGGCTGAGAAGCCGCGCTGAAAAATTAATGGAATCTCCCTTTAATTTGGCCGAACGCAAGGAAACAATATGCTGCCAGTAAACAGAGAGAGAGGGAGGAGAGAGTGTGTGGATGAGGGAGGAATGTACAAAAAGAAGAAGAGAGGGGGGCTCTGATGATGATGGACAGGTTTCTAAACATTTAAGAAGCACTTATAAATCAATTTTTTAAAAAACGTCTAAACAATTACAAGGTTTGTTTCTGTTGTTTATTTTCCGTTTTCACTTTACTGAAGTTCTTTGAGAACATCCCGTCCTCACAAGAAAAACGGCGGGAGGATGGAGGATGTGGGTAGGGGGCATTGCTAGATAGTTAGCATAATAGCAAAAAGTGGCCTTTGCTGCAGGAGACTACTGTTCACCTCACGCTTCCAACCACGGCTCAGGTGTGTTTTTCCCGACATGAAGGAGAGTATCTCACCAGTGTTTTACACTGCTAGTCGCCGCAGCTCAGCTGTCCGAACCATTATCTTTCCCTAACCACGTGGTTTTTGTGCCTAAACCTTAACCACAGTGTTGTCACACCATAAAACATCATTATATTATAAAACAGTCCTGTGGGTCGTTCTTCTGGTCCCCATCCGTCCTCTACAGGGCGCTGAAAACACTCATATATGTTGTTTTGGGAGTCATTGGAAATAGATCTATTCTATCGTTTTGGTATGAGGACGTGTTGTTGAGAAATGTAGCACAAAGTCAAGATGTTGTTATATGCAGCACTACAAGCATTTCCGCACATGCTCAGTGGCGTCTGCCTCACACAGAACTACTCTCTGGAGACTGAAAACATGATGCTGTTATTAGTCTTTGGAGCCGTTTCTAAACAAACTAACGTGACCAAACTCTTCATGATGAAGGAACATGTGACCCAGTGCAGCGGTGTGACTCACTGACGTGTTTTTAATAGTTTTTGGACAACAGAGGAATAAGATATATCAGGCAACACACACAATACTTGTTAGTAGATCAGTTCATTGTTGGTTTGACTCGGCACAATAAGAAACATACAGAGAACCACCAGACATATCTTTTAACAACTTGCAAGTATTCATGTCATCTGACAACAAAATAAGGTTGAATGATAACTGAGTTGGTCGTGTGAGGGTATAAAATGCTATACATTGACAAAAATACATTATATATGGGTTTAATTACACTGAATGACATTTGGCTGATGTGAGGCGTCCATGTTTGTTTGTTTTTCAGGAATATCTGTATTAATAAGTGTCAGGTTGGATATATTGTTGTTTTAAGGGAAATCCCATCCAGAATTATGACTTGGATGTTGACATGAACATGACATGTTATTGCATCACAAAAATGCTGTTCAAAAAATTTAATGTCATCTTATTGTTTTGTCCCTCTCTTACTTCATTCTTATTTTTATTGCTTTCTGTCCTTAAATCCATCCAGCCATCCATAAATCTGTTCCTCTCCTCTTTCTCCCGCAATATCTCTGATTCCTGATCCTCTCCTCATCCACTGATTCTCATTATCAAACTGCTTTTTGTCGTGTGTGTGTGTGTGTGTGTGTGTGTGTGTGTGTCCGGGACAATTAAGTATGGCTTCACAGTGATTGATACTAGCTTGGCTTTCAATTTGTTCCACTACAGAGCTCAGAGCGTCACCCCACCAACCTCCCCCCGCCACACTGACCTCACACACACACACACACACACACACACACAGAAGCAACATGCAAACACACACACTTTTACACCCTTAATACCACCTTCAACCTGTCACACACACTTTCACCCACCCTACATAATGTCACAGAATCATTCATAAACTTCTACGCTGGCTGAATGATGTACACACAGGCCTTGTAGTGGAAATATTCTTAGTTCAGTTTAAGCTTTTTGGTCACAATTTGTTGCTTGTGCTTAAGTGATCAAACTGAATTATAAAATCTGGTCAAAACAAGACTGTTTCTGTTAGTTCCTGTAAAGATGACTTTTGGAGATGAAAGGTTTTCACCCAGCAGCGACGGTGATACTGTACATATGTTAAGAGCAAAAGGCACTGAGCCAAAGACAAATTTACATTTCTGGGTTTTTTCACTGCTCGCATGAAAGGCTGCTACAGTGTTGAATCCTGAATCTTAATCTTGCATGGAAAGCAGTTTTTAAAACAGAAAATGGAAACATCAGCTGGAAATTAGGGAGCTTCTGTTTGAGCTCAAAAACATTTAATATTTTATTCATGAGATGAGTTTGGATCATCTGATGTTTTCTGCAGAAACGCGGAGCAGAAAGTCTGTTTAACCTGTCGGATTCTAACTGTTTATCTACAGAGTTTAACCAAAACTCATGTTTGACTTTATACGGTTGGTGGTGATCAGATAACCGAACATCTGACTTGTTTTTTTTTAAAAACTCAAATACCATCATATACTGTATACCCCGATGAAATGTTAGGAAGGCATGAAAAAATACATACCGCCCAAGTGTAGTTAAATAGTAGAATAAATTTAACTTTATTGGAATTCACAGTGTGACGATGAGGAGGGATCCGGGTGTCTCAAATAAGGTCACACAGACGTAATAAGGATTCACAGCGCTGCCTCTACACACACAAGACCCGTGTGCGTCGATATGTGTAGGTATGTGTGTGCAGGACATAATGGCTGAAATCATTTAATGGTGAGAGGTGTAGGTGTTCAGTGTGTGTGTGTGTGTGTGTGTGTGTGTGTGTGTGAGTGGCGGGGGGCCAGGAGTCAAGTGGGTGAATAAGTACAGACATCAATAACCAGAGGACACATGCATGAAATTACACTCAGCAGATCCATCATGGAAGAGGAACAACAATGATGACAACAAGGCGGGAAGGTAGCGACGCTGACCGGCCTGAAGGGGACGGAGGCGCTCGTTTCCACAAGGTCGGCGGTTCAAATCCCAAAGCTGTCCGACAGACAACAGAGGCGTATAATTTTGCTTTATACTGTGCGCGCACACACACACACACACACACACACACACAGACACACACAGTTTATGCTGGAGGAGCGACAGAGTTGGATATGAGGAAAAGGAAAGAGAGACAGAGGTATAGAGGAAAGAAGAGAAGAAGAAAGGCTGGATGATTGAAAGAGAAATTCTAAATTTGATTCAAAATAAAATAAGATGAAACAATAAAATAAATTTAGAAAACTTGCTGAAAACTCAACTTTCAAGTCATCATCTGCTGATGAAGGTCATGTGATATGATGGAAAACTACACAACTGCTACTAAACAGACCGAGAGGTGACACAGTTTTCTTCACTGCTGCTTCAAGTCAAGGTCGAGATTAAACTTTCAACTTAAAAAAAAGAGTTTAAAAAATCCATATAGACATCCAGAGTAAATATTGGTAATGGAATATAATCTATTTAACTAAACATAATATTAAATATAAAAATTAGCAGAAGTCAGGCATTGAAAGGATGAAAAATAATGTTAGTCCAACTCTAAACTCTCCAAAGCATCGGTTCCTACTGAGCATGAAAATCTTCAGAAACAGCTCACAAATATAAATAAAACATAATAAATATACTGTTTCATTTTTTAAAGTAATTTCCTAAAACAGCTTCCTAAACCACTTTTAGCAAATGTTACTCAAACAAGAGAAAAAAATAGCATTTTTGGGGGACTATTTTCAGCAGCGGATTAATCTAAATTTGGTTCTCTAGTGAGTATTTGCAGCCATATCAAAATAAACTATAACACAGACATTCATCCATCTGTATTCTGTTATTTTCTGTGTTTTCTTGAATGCATCCCTCATCCCTCTGACTGAGATGTCTCTCCTCGTCCTCCCTCTCCTCCTCTCTGCCTAACAGAGAATAATCAATAGTCATTTCCCCCTCAGGTCTCCTTCCTGCCTACAGGGGCAAAACAGGTGACTGTACCGGGGGCAAAGAGGAGACGAGAGGAGGTAATGAGAGCAGAAGAGAGGAGAGGAGAGGAGACGCACAGAGAGGAGTGACGGCTATTTCACATGATGACGACACTGCAGCACTGAAAGACAACAGAGACAACGCTCACAGGGCGAGCGAGCACTGTGGTGACTTATGTGTGAGAGAGAGAGAGTAAAAACAAGAGCAGCTGATCATCATCATGCTACAACACCTGTCCTGGCAACTGGACACACACACACACAAATTAATTTCTAAATAATTCCTCTTGGGTTTGAAGCAACAATATGAGCAGCTGGCCAATCTACATGTTACAGCACCTGGTTTAACTACTGGACACACACACACACATTAACACACACACAAACACAACACACACACACACACACACACACACACACACACACACACACACACACAGCAGGAGAGGGGTTGCTGTTTGTGTTCATAAACATAAAAATTGAAAAAACATACTGTTTTATTATGTTCATTAATTATCTTAATCATGTTTTAAACTATTTTACAGGGTTTTATTTTATGGAGACCAAAAGGGTTAAATGAGTAAATAATAAAAAATAAATAAATTGTGAAATGCTTAAAGAAGAATTATTAAAACTCAACTCATTATCATGAAATGTTCATTCATCACTCTTATTTTAACAGTAAGTTTTATCAGGGTTCATTTTTATGTCATTAAAGACACAATAAACGACATTCAGCCCGACTGGATGTTGCACTATAGCAGCAGCGTCACGGACCAAAACAAATGTGTGCGTCATTTACTCAGTAAGGTAATAAAGAAAGCAGCATCTGAACTGACAGTTCATGAAACTTTGTGACCCGGCCGCCATGTTGAAAATGGACACGGGAAGACATGGAGGGACTCACACACACTGACTGCATCAGGCTATCAAAACAAACAGAGAAGGTCGGACAACAACACACACAGAGAGAGTGTGACTTTATTCTCTGCTCAGGACGCCATGACTCTACTATATCTTTACATAGCAAGCAGTTGTTTGCTGATATCTAATGGGGCTGGATGTCATATATTGCACCTTTAAATATATTTAATTTCAAAATGACCTTTTTCAAAAGTCAAAATTTAATAAATAGTTTGGAGCTTCATATTATTTTGCTTGTTTGTCTTTTCTTGCCTTCTCTGTGTATAAATACATAAATCACAGTTTTGCCACTTCTTCTGTTATCAAACCGAGATGAGATAATGGAATTAGGGCCTGAAATGTAAGTTTGGTTGAAGTAAATCTGTGCAGAACTTTCATGTAGAGGTCAACTCATAACTTGGGGCTTCCCAGTAACCTGAACTTTTAAGAACTTAAGGCTTTAGTACGAGGTTCTGCCTTGTGTTTCCACTGTATTCATCAAACAGACCTATACTGTAGATATACCCATTAAAAAGGCAAACGTGGGAATAACTGTTTTTTTTGTACATTTGTATGAGACACTTGCATCAAGGAACTGAGACTCTTTGTGGGAGCTCTCAAAGACTCTGAGCACCAACAAGGATTCTGCTGGAGAACTGATCCCCCTCCAAACATACATGAATTATTAGAGCTTAGCAAGACAACAATACTAAAGCAGACAGAGGTTTGATCCTGACTCCACAAAAAAACTGAAAGATGGTGGTTTCACTTAAAACACGTCATGTCTCCTGCTTCACGTCACTGCAGAATTTATTTGCAAAGTAGGATTTTTTATGCAGGACTTGTAATTATAATGGAGTATTTTTACATTGCTGTATTGGTACTTTTACTTAAGTAAACGATCTGAGTACTTCTTCCACCACTGGTCATCCTTGTGATGTGACGACACATCTGCTCGACCAATCACGACTAACAGCACTGCCTGCAACCCCTGAAAGTACCTGGAACCTGCATTTTATATCACACTGAGCAGAACCCAAATGTACTTCCAGGAAGTCATCAAAACCAGCAAAGAAGACTGGAAACAGAAGCAAAACCCATGAAAAAAGCTGCGTTATGTTGCATGAAGTTCCTGCAGTGGAAAAGGCCTTTACATCACTGCTGTGTAAGCGGAAATTGCACTGTACACCTTTTGAGCAGTGGAGGGCATTCGCTATTCAACCTGTACTTTCATCCATCCCTCCATCATCACTCCATCCCTCTTAGGCCATTAACATCACTGCCAGAACCTGGACAGGTGGGAGAGAAAAGTGAAAGTGAAGAAAGAAGGGGGGGGTAAAGAGTGAAAGTGGCAGAAGAGAAAGTGAAGATGAGAAGGTGTGTAAGGAGAAAAAAATAAGTATTAACCAAAGAATGAGAAAGGGGCGGGGGGGGAGAGAGAGAGAGAGAGAGAGAGAGAGAGAGAGAGAGAGAGAGAGAGAGAGAGAGAGAGAGAGAGAGAGAGAGAGAGAGAGAGAGAGAGAGAGAGAGAGAGAGAGAGAGAGAGCGAGAGAGAGAAGTTTGAAAGAGAATAAGGGCAAAAAGAGAAAGAACAGAAATAATACAAAAGCAGGAAAGAGTAATACAGAAAAAGAATAGTGTGCATGTGCGTGTGTGTGTTTAACCAATCTAAGGTGTAGTATAATTGAAGTGTGTGTTTTCAAGGACAGGTAGATATTGGTCCTGAGGTGGGAAGCTGCAGAGTCAGCAGGTCTGAGCTGATTACATCCTCTGTCTACGAGAGGAGGAGAGAGGAGAGGAGGAGTACAATACAGGAATTGAGAGGAGAGACAAAAAAAATGAATTGCCAACTACTTTGGTCATCATTGAGTCTGTTTTTAAAGAAAAAATGCCCAAATTCTCTGGTTCTAGCTTCTTAAATGTGAATATTTTCTTCAGTCATCTGTTTCTTTGGGTTGTGGACTGTTGGTTGGGACAAAAGAAGACATTTTAGGTTGCATCTTGGGCTTTTGAAAATAATAATCAACATTTTTCACAATTTTCTGACATTTTATAGACCAATCAACTAATCAAATTAATTAATAATTAACAGAATTGAGCTGAAGTGTAACCAGAACTTCTGTTTCATGTGACGCTGAATAATGTCACATGGAACAGAAGCTCAAAAGAAGATTTCATTTGATATTTTTACTTGTTCATGAATTAAAGTAGGTTGTGAATAAATAAATCAGCACAATGTGTCTTTTTTGCCTCCAAGTACTGAATCTGAAATATCCCAGATGTGTCTGCTGCTGCACTAACAAAAGTAAACATGGCCGGGGAACTTTTTGGCCACAGAGGATCAATTTTGAAGTGCTGCACACTGGGTATTGCTAACCTTGTTTACCAGGTCTCTATCATCCATCTAAATTTGGTGTTTTCAGCAACACAATATGGGCACATTTGTCCTTGTAAATAAAGCAGCTCAGGGTGTTCTCCCCGTCCCTGTCTGTACAGGGAGGAGGCTGTGTCGGCCGGCGTGTCGGCCGGCTTTTCGTCCTTCTTCGAGTGCAGCCGATCAAAACAGATGGAAAGACTTTTGCCTTTAGACGTGGTCAGATGGCACTTTATACAACTTAAATGCTTAAAGGATACTAAAGCTTTTAGAACAATGTAGAGCTGCTGACAGTTAGAGAGTAGGTTTTTATTATCATCATCATTCATTGTAAAAGTTGATTACTAAGTTAAAAGAGCTACCAGACAGCGTTCAGGACAAAAAGAGGAAAAGGCTTTTGAAAATTGGATGTAGGTCAGAACACTGCTGGTTTATAACACACAGAAAACTGCATTTGTTTATGTAAAACCAAGAAAACAACATGTTTGTGCCCCTGAAAAATGCTTCAGCCATGTGCAGCATCATTTACATTTTCATACATTTCTCCATCTGGGACAAAACCAGAGTCCGTGTCAGAGCGGCGTGCAGGAAATTTACACATTGTTATTTGGTAACAACGTACAAACTGCTGCTGCGGCTGCTGCTGCTGCAGAGGCTCAATTGCTGGCCAGAGACATTTTCTATGCATTTTCTTCCCAAAGACAAATGTAAATTCAGTTTGAAAGGAAAGCAATTTTCATTCAGACATCATCTACAGACACATCAGTGGACTGTTTTGGGGTTTTTTCTCTTCTCGCTCTGATAACCGTGTTTACATGCATGTCTGGACAAAACCAAATTTGGTGAATTCACAGAGGGAAGCAGGACAAAAACTCCATGTTTGAAACAAAACTTAAAGCGTCAGGACTCTTTTTTTTTTCTTTCTTTCTTTTTCTTGGCTGTTTAAGCATCTCGAGCTGTTTCCTAACAACACGTCAGGATCTGGCTGAGCTCGAACACTTGCAGCTCCACAAAAACCACCAAACCACCGAGCCGCTGCCAAAACCTCATCCCAGCCTCTCTCTCTCTCTGTTTCTGTGTCTGTGTCTCTCGCTCATCAGAATGGGGCAATGGGACATTTTATTGTGTTATTTCACCCCTGGGAAGGAAGGGGGAGGGGGGGGGGGGGTTTGGAGACAAAGCCAACTTTGTGCTTTGTGGTTTTTCTGTTGTTTCTGAAAGTTCGCCAACACTACCACCACCACAGGCTCGCTTTCTCTCCCAGTTTTACTTTCTCACTCTCCTGTTCCAGTCTTTTTCTTTCTCCTTTTAATCCGCTCTCCACTTTCTCTCTTTGCCAGTTTCTGAGCAAAGGACAGATTTCCACCATTAGACAAAGTCAGGTGGCTGCTTTCAACCCATGAAACATATCAATATAAAAGGTAAAAGGAAACCTCCTCTGTTGCTCTTAATGAGCACTGTATCATTATGTACTAACAGAAAATAATGAGATAATGCAAGGTGTGACCCAAAAGACATTTTTCAAGCACAAAATATTATTCTAAGCACTTACGTACTTCAGCACTGAAGCCGTTTGTAATATTTAGATAATGCTTCATGATGTTGCACCATAATTCTGGGAAGTTTTAATATTCTGATTCTGCGTTTTCAAACCTACAGTGTTTGTTCTGCTCTGAATTGGATGCGGTGGATGAGGTGATGAACTCGGTTCAGTTTCTTTTCACACAGAGGAAAATACAAGCGAACCAAGATGCATCACTGAAAGCCAGGTGAGAGCGTTCTCTCCTCTCATTGGTCAGATGTGTCTGGGCCGGGAGCGAGAACATGAACACAGGAAGAAGGTTCTGAAGAAGCTCCTATCTGCCCAAATATCAAGAAGACAACATAGTTAGTTGTTAGTCCAGGTCGGACCTGGATTCAGTCTCCGTCTAGCTGCTAGCAACTGTTGATTTCACTCATCAACATCCCAGCATGCAAAGCTGCTCCTGGCTATGGGAGCAGTTTATCTTAAGCTTGCAGCCTCGTAGTTGGTCAGATGGAGGTTGGATCACATCCCCGCCACAACTGGACCGCTCCAGAATTAGTTTGTGAGCAGACCGAGACCACCTCTTCTAAAGGGTCTCTGTGGTTGTTTTGGTCCTTTTCAACCAGACTGAACAATGCAGGTTTGAAAATGACCTTAGATTATCAAAAACTGCAGACCCCAAAAATAAATCTCTTTCCCCCAATCATGAGTTCTTTTGTTTTTGCAGAAGTTGCTTTTGCAAAAAATATTTCCATGCTTCTGTCGCCCCTTCACACACACACACACACACACAATACTGATTAATTAATTAACTTTATTAACACGACTGTTAATCAGAAACTATATCACCAAAACGCTCAAAATAAAAAAATCTCCCTTTTCTTTGATTCTAAAACTTAAACATCAAATAGTTTTTTTGTTTTTTGTTTTTTTTAAACGCACTCCAATAAAAGATTTGAAAATGCAACAAGCCTGAAACACACACACACACACACATTCATATCTGCTGGCTTTGGGCTATCAGGCAGGTGTTCCCACCCGCCTGCCTCCTCTGGGAAAGCTAACCAAGTACTCCTGCAGGCTTTAAGAGGCTCTTATCCAGCCTGCGGGTGAGTTTGATTCATCCCAACAGTCGTCCGGTGGTGAGAGCCAATCAGGTCGATGAGTGATTCCGCCGTTACTCATCCACTCGTCTCTCCTTCTACAGTCTCTCACTGCTGATCTCCCATTTTCAGCCTTTTGGAAATAATTTTCTCTTTTCTTCAGTTCTCTCCGTTTTTTTATTCTACATTAATGTTCCATTCCTCTTTGTGTCTTTCTCCTTTGTCTCTTGGTTTCTGCGCTCTTAATCGTTTCTGTTACTTTCATTGTCTCCGTCTTTTCCTCTTCCATCCTCATCCTCTTTTCTCCATCTTCCTCATTGTTAATATGGATTCCCATATTGAGCCTCATCTCTGGGAAAGTTAATTATTTGTACGACAATTAACAAAGTTATTTAGTTTTTAGTATATGTATGATGAATACATATACATATGATGATATATGAAGACATTTGCAGTATTGTGGTCTTATTACTTTATTATTATTACCACTTATCACACCCACAATAATACATCACCATATTCAAAAAATAAAAAAAATATTTATAAAATATATTTTTATTTATATAGAATTAAGCTGCTTATGTGGGTTTCTCATAGAAGTACAACTACTATATGTATACTACTATAGCTTCAGTGTACTTTGTCATAGACTCTGCAGCGATAAGTCGATGGATAGAAGTTTCATCGGGAACTATTTTGACAGTCAAATAATTGTTTGATCATTTATTGAGCGAAAATTCCAAACACGCAGTGTCGGACATGATAGAAAACTGAATATTTTGGGGGTTTTATCTGTTGATCAGACAAAACAAGATTTTGACTGGTACTGTAGGTGTTCATCGGGGTTGAGATCTGGTGAATTAAACAACAAAATATGCCGTTTGTCCTGCACTCCAGAATCACAGAGATACATTTTCTGATCTGATGCAAAACTACTTTTGCTGCAAAAGTACTTTGTTAATTACTAAAGGCCACTAGAGGGCGCTGTTACTGCAACGTAAACGTGCTAATTTTGGGACGCTTGCTAAAACAACAGATGCTGCTGTTCTTAGGACACTCTCCAACCATTCAGTGAGCCCTCATACTCTTATGCAGGTTTTGCCTTAAATTTGTCAGCTGTCTGAACATATTAGTTTGATTACTCCAACTATGCCGTGACTGCACGCAGGTCTGTTTATGCTAAATTGGGTGTCTGCATACACAGACGTGTTCATGCATGTTTCTTGATGCTTACAGCCCATAAAAACAGTCCATGCGGTCATTATTTTGGCCCCCTCATGGACATGGGCAGTTGACAAAATTTACATCACACTCACCCTCGTCGCAACTTGGATGCCAAAATGCTGAATATTAAATAAATGATGTCACATGTCTCCATCAGTCTCCCTCCTACAAAATATACAAATCTTTCCTTCTTTTTGTGGTCCTTTTACTCTTTATTTCTTGTTATCCTTCCTTCAACTCCATTTCATCCCCACCTCTATCATAAAATACCTCCTCCTCTTATCTTCTTTTACTGTTTCGGAGGCCCCTCTAAGTCTTTGTCCCCTCTCTCCCCTGCTTTTCTCTCCCTTGCCATTTCTCAGTCTCTCGTCCAGTCCTCCTCTCCATCATCTCTCCATCATCCTCCTCTCCAGAGGCGCTGTAGTGTACTGATAGTGGGAGCACTTGTGCAGTCGGCTATGAAGTCTGTCCTCCTCCTCGTCTTCCTTCTACCCCCACTTCCTCTCTCTCTCTCCCTCTCTCTCTACCTGGAAATTAATTTGGTCTCCTCCAGATGCCTATCGGCGCTGAAATGCCCCCAGAAATAGATCCACAAACAGCAGCTCAGCCAAAACGCCGTCGCTGCTTGACAGCCTTTAGCAGAAACACACACACACACACACACACAGGATGGAGGGGGAGAGGAGCAGATGGAGAGATGAATGGAGGAACAGAGGGATGGATGGATGTAGGCAGGGAGTAAATGGTGGGAGGATAAAGGGTTGGAGGGAGAAGATGGATGGATGACGAGAGAAATTAATAGATGAATTACCTACAAATTTGTACACTTTATTGCCTAAACAAACCATCAGTTTTTAGATTGATCTCCTTCCTTCCAGGCAGCCGTTGGTTTCTGTTCATTTCTATGAAAATCAGCTCGCAGTGACTTGAAACCTGCTGCTGGAGAGATAATCCATCACAATAAAAAAAATTTAATCACCTTTTTTTTTTCACTATCAAAGTTGAGGCATCATCACGTGTTGTTTGTGTTACAAACAGGAGCTGTTGTGAAGACTCTTCTGTGTGATGCATTCAAAGACACATCTACTCGTCAGTAAAACAACATCAGTGATGTTGGTTTCTTTAAACCATTAAGATGATCTTTCCTTTTTCTTTAACCAAGTAGTTTGTTGTCTGAACATCGTAACTGTATAGGCAGCAAATCACAAAGCGCTAATATGCAGGGACGAATAAGTCATTTTGTTGTTTATTTTTAAAGAAATAAACTGTTTGAAAGCGCTCACCTATCCTCCTAATTATTGGCAAAATAATCTCACTACAAGGTCAATTTAAAGGGGACATGTGTTTTTTGTGATTTTCTGTTTATATTTATATACTGTTATTACGTCGGATGTTAAACATGGTCAAAGTTCCGAAACTTGAGGTGAACGTATGTAAAAATGTTCCCTGCAAGTCAAAAGTCAGGGCTTCAACCTGCCCTGAACGCTTCGTTTGCAATGTTAGTTCTACTTCTTCTTCGTGATGACATCAGATTGTTCACACATGCCAACAAACAGCTGTCTGTTCCTTAATATTTGTTGCTAAGGTTGTTCCATGTTTGCGTTGTCCTGTCGCATATTTCGGATCGCATTCAGGCACCAACATGTACAGATTTATTTGAGAAGTTTATATTTGGAGTAAAGAAATGAGAAAAAGAAGTGAAATCCTGCTACTATAGTTTGTTTACGTAGCCTCCGGAGCCGGAGGAAGCTTCCTGAAGCTGACCAATCAGAACAGAGTGGTCTCATCAGGAGGGCGGCCTTAAAGAGACAGGAGCTAAAACAGCCTGTTTCAGACAGAGGCTGAACTGAGGGGCTGCATAAAGGGCCAGTATAAGATTAAAAAAATTGACATTGTTGTCATTGGAATCGTAGATGTTCAAATTACTTTTTTTTTTTCTGAACACTTTAAGGACCTTGTTGCCCTGAGGTGCTGGTTGGTCTCCACATCTTTTTCACAACATCCAAGGTTGCTAAATTATTTGGTGTGAATTCTCAGTAGCAGGTATCACGACCAACAAGTCCTCCAAACTAAACCATAAAATATGTTGCAGTATTTCGTTGCCTTGCACAATTAAAGCGTTTTCTGATCCAACACTTCTGTTTGCAACATTTGCCAGTGCCTTCCTGAACCCTTACAATTCACATTACAGAAATAGGTAAAGGTTAAAGGTTAGGGAATGACGATAAAGGTTTGCAACCTTTGTCATCATGGGATATTCTTATGAATGATTGTGGTTATGGTTAAAAGAAACATTGACTGTTACGGTGAGAAAATGGGAAACAAACAGCAGTCTCAGCCATGTTAAAGTCACATGGTTTGTTGACCCGACAATCCACCCTGACCCCCTCTTTAGCAGGTTTTGATGCTCCATCACAACATCAGAAGTGCTTGTGTGCCTTCAATGTAAAGAATTTGATTTCTAATTAATGGACTAAAACATTCAGTCATCTGTACATTTCTTCATTTTGCTGATGTGCAGCTCAGACAATCTCCTTTCTGCCTCACAACAGACACAAGCAGGTAGTTTGATGATAAAATGATAAAATCCCCCAGAACCAGGATCTCTGCCAGGCAAACCTGGTTTAGCTCACAAAGCCAGGGCAAAGTTTTTGTTTTTCTTATTGTGATCTGGAGGACTCGGGAGGCACTGGTTTCAGACAGAAGTTGTTAGAAGTCGGCTGTGCAACAGCATCCTCGCTGGGCTGTCGCTGCAGCTTTTCCTCCAGATTCTCAAACTATAAACAGCTTTTTTTGGAAATTTCCCCTAAACTATCCTCCAAAATCAGTTTGTGAATAAATCTGACATGAGCCTCTGAGCTCCAGGTCCTTTAGGAATCAGTCAGAGACAGAAACTGTCTTTCATCGTCTGTATGAGGTGTTAAAATCACCAGATTCCTTCTGAGAAAATTTCAGGGGGTTTCACCCTCAGCAGGTGAGAAGAAAGGCCGAGGTAATATCAGGTAATAAGTCTCATACTCGACAGCATGAATTCAACTTCCTCCCGTCAGGTCACAGCTTCCTGTCTCCTCAGTTCAAAGCAAATTAAAGGATAAAACCTCTTTGTAGCAGAATCTGTGAAAGTGAAGGCTGAACAGCAGTGAAGTGTAATTTCGGCTCTATACATTTGACCTCTGACCCTCCGCCTGCTCTCTGCTCTTTAAACAGGACACGTATGGAAATAACCGGCTGTTAATCTGCTGCTCTGCAATGACCTAATGCCTCTGACTGCAGTCAGTCTGTTTAATCTACACATAGTAATAAACAGTGTAACACTGTAATAAACAGATCTTTTTTTTTTTTATTCTTTATTTATTCAGGGAAGTTTCACTGAGTCTCTCTTTTGCAGGGACGCCCTGATCACATTCACACAGTTACACACATTCACACCTGGAAGCTGCCCAGTATAACCACAGCCTGACCTGCTGCCACTGAGCGGCTCCACTGGAGCGGTTAGGATGAAGAGCCTTGCTCAAGAGCACCTCAGTCGTAGTAATGAGGGAGGAGTGCTGCTTTTTCACTTTTCCCCAGATTTATCCTGCCGGTCCGGGGATTCTCTAACCTTTAGGCCACCACTGCCCCTAATGTCCTTCATTCTGGATCAACCTGCAGCCTTGACTGGATGTTTAAAATATGAAAAACACCAAATATTTTCACAGCTTTTCAGGTTTGACTCATATTTGCTGCTTGTTTACAATATGATTATCCATATCTATGGATGTGATCTTTATCCAATGATTATGTGAACTGACAGCAATTCTGTTGTTGTACTGTTTGTTTGCTAAATGTTTCGCTCCAACACAAAATCCTGTAAATTCTCTTCATGCACACTTTGTTAAAAGTGATTCTCACTCAGCGGTGGCGTTCAGCGGGATGGACGGTTGGGAAAACAAAAACTTGAGCAATGGTTTCCTTCAACTATGACCTTGATCATTCTCGTATGTTTTAGAAGTCACTGACAGTCAGATTTCTTGTTTAGGTTTAAAGATTTGTTGGAGAAAATGGTGCCAGTGAGCACTTATAGTAAGAGATGCATTCACTATTCTGTGTACCTGGATGTTACTGGAGGAAGTGATTTATAGTTCAGTACATGGTTTAAGCAGTTGACTGTTGAAAGGCAGTTGTCACGATAAGTAAAATTTTACCAAAATCTCTAACAGCAATATAGGACTAAAACAATGCCGGATTTTTTGTAGGACAACCATTTGATTCAATGGGATAAACATGATTGTATATTGACAACGTGGTAATTATTGCAATATGAGTTTTGCGCATTTCATGCAAGAGAATACTCGAGTAATCCTGTTTACATTCTTTCATTCACAAAACGCCGCCATCATAACGAGGAGAAGGTTTGTATTGGAAACATCTTCTCTAGATCACAAAATATAAATGTGTCCAGGGCTACAGAGCAGGAGCCGATTGCTAACCGCAAAACTGTGTCAGAGGAGCATAAAGCTGTCTTGATACGTGTATGTGCTAAGATGGAAAAGTGAAAAGTTATTAAAGCTTTCAGTATCTTTGGTGACACGCTGCAGGAAATCGTAAATCCAGCTGGCAGTAAATTTACCCAAAACATATTCTGCTAAATGGAAAATAGTTGCAGGATTGTTATTTATGGAGAGACAAAACTCAGGTGTTCAGACACAAGTTGCATTTTATCTAATGTCTTGTGTTCTGGATTGATTTGAGCTGATCCAGATGGGAAATGACAGTGTGACTCTGTGCACTTGCAGTTATATTCACAGAAATGATCAGATCTGGATCAGGAAACTGAGCTGCAGTCTGAAAGTCACTGCAACACCATCCCAGCTGCTGTCTGGTGCCTCTTTTGTCCTTACAGCATTCCAAATTAATCTGGTTTCATGATTTACTGGCACGCACACACACAAAAAACACATCTGAGTCTTTCCAAATAATTACACGACTGCAGAAACACTGTAGTAAAGATGCTGCATTGTAAACAAACAAACAAACAAAAAATCAAAGAATTTTGCTCAATAACTTCCAAATGTACGTCAAACGTTTCTCCAGAGTGAGCATTTACATTCCTGTCGAGGTTTGTCAGAGCAGGTGTCGTGTTGTTAAACTGGAGGAAATAAAACCAGCGACATGACGAGCCGGCGAGGGGAGCGGCCGAGCAGGGAGACGACCTCAGTGAGCTGGAACAAAATTATCTGCTGCACCTTCTTCTTCATAACAATAGATGTTAGTGTCGAGGTTACAAAGAGAGAAAAAACACACCGAGCGCATTTCATCACCCTCCATCCGTCTGAATAACATCACCTGCCTATGCTGAAGTCAAATCCCTTCAAACAAACTGACTCAAATGAATAAATAAAATCACTCGACAGCTTCAAACAAATCTGCCTCATCATCCAGTGATGCTGTAACAGAAATCATGCAGAACGAGCAGTCACACGTTACTGCAGAGTCAGAATCCAAACAGCAGAAATAAAAGTTACTCTGGATTCCCCTTCACCTCCGTACCCGAGATACACTACATCACTTCCAATACAGTACAGCTATCAATGCACAATAGAGTAGAGTAGAGTAGAGTAGAGTAGAGTAGAATAGGTGCAGAAAACCCTTCTGAAACAACAGGTATAGATATTAAGTTCCAGTTTTGTTTCCAACAAATCAATTATATGTCAAATGCTGAAAAATTGGATAAAATACAATAGCATAGAAAACAATACAATCATAGTGGTGTGTTTGCTTGTCATCTCTAATTCAACAGGTCAGACAAAAAATATATAGAAAATTATATGTGTCTATTATCCATTATTATGATCAATATGTCCCATACTGGATAGAATAGAATAGTCATGTGTCATCTCTAAATCAACAGGTGAAGAAATATGTATTCCCCTCCAAGAAACAGTGGCCATTATGTACAGTAATCTGCCACAGACAGAATAGAAAAGAATAGAATAGAATAGAATGCAGACAATCCATTTTAAACAACAGGTTGAAGTTTCCACAAAGAAATAAGAGTAGAGTAGAATCAAAGTTATCTGATTGCTTCTCATCTTTAAATCAACTGTTGGAAAAAAATGTAGAAAATGATAGAACAGAATAGAATCATAGTTATACGTCATTTCTAAATCAACAGGTGAAGTAGTGTGTATTTCTATCCAAAACATGTGTCCATTATGTAGAGTAATATGCCATAGACTGAATAGAATACAATAAATCATGTGTATCTGCTTATCATCTCTAAATCAACAGGTGAATAAATATGTATTTCTATCCACAACCTGTGACCATTATGTACAATAATATGCCACAGAATGAGTAGAATAGAATAGAATAGAACATAATAGAATGCTGCAGAAAAGACATTTGAACAGGTTAAAGTAAAGTTTCCACCAACTGAAAAATGCAGACGAAACAGGAAGAAATATGAAAAGAAAAGAATCAAAGTTATCTGATTGCTTGTCATCTCTAAATCACCAGGTGAAAAAAATACAAATATGTTCTCATCCAGATGATTGTGTCCAATGTGCCTCATTTACACAATAGAATACAATAGAATCATTGTTATATGTGTCATCTCTAAATCAACAGGTGAGGAAACCATCAACCTGTGTCAGTTCTACAGTAATAGAATCATATTTATGTGTTTGCTTGTCATCTGTAAATCAACAGTTTGAAAGAAATGTGTAAAAAAAAAAGAAAAAGAATAGAATACCACAATACAACACAATATAATAGAGTAGACTGGAACAGAATAGAATCATAGTTTTGCGTCATGTCCAAATCAACAGGTGAGGAAATATGTATTCCTATCATCCACCTGTCAGTTATGTACAGTAATGTGTCACAGACTGAATAGAATAGATAGTGTCTGTGGTGCAGAAGCATCGTGGGCATGAATCCACCAGTTGAGCAGAAAACATTTTACATACAGAAAACACAATTATTCATATTTCCACCTTAATTCCTAACCCCTAACCCTCACCTTCCACCTTAAAAATCTGAGCCACTAAACCGCCTTGGGGTCATGGTCAGGTGGAGCTCTGCACAGGTAAATCCACGCACATCCTTCCACATAAAAACTTCCTGTTAATTCCTCTGAGCCACACACACACACACACACACACACACACACACACACACACACACAGTAGTACAGCAGTACTACTCGTGCCCACACAAACACACACAAGCAGGTTTGTCATCGATGGATGCACATGTTTTCCTCGACGCTCACACACCTTTGCTTGCTTGGAGCCAACACACTGCATGGCTTCCTAAACTGCACGCGCCCACGTGCACGTCAAGGTACACACACATACACACACATGGGCGAGACGACACCAGGCAAAGCAAAGACTGTCCTCCGTTTCCCCGAACAGTCAGCCAACCGACCTGTTACCCCGCCACAAGCCTCTTCTGATTCACACACACACACACACACACACACACACAGGCGCGCACGCACGCGGGCACGCACACCTCGACCCTCCTCTGGAAAGGGTAACAGCGTTCCTCCTGACACCTCCAGGCTCACAATAAAACGCAAAGCGACGCGGAACAGCTGGCAACCCGCCGGGCTGCCGGTTCGTTCAAACCCGCTTGTGTGCAGCTGTAAACATGCAGTGAAGGAGGAGGAGTGTGTGCAGGAACAAAAATCCAAGCCCCGTTACCGTTCTCTCCGCGTCGGGTCCTGCTGGATGCTCGGCTTGGTGGGCGCCATCTTCCTGCAACAATTATTTGATTTCTTACTTTCTGTTCTTTTCTCTTTTTTCTCCCCTCAGATTTATGTGGACGCGGAGCCGCGGCGGTGCGCTGCGCCCTGACAGCAATGCGTCATGGTCGGTGTGTTAAGACAAAGCCATGTCCGTGTGTGTGAACGTGTGAGTGTGTGTATGTGTGTTTGAGCGTGCGTGTGTGCGTGCTGTGCTGTGCGTGCGTCTCGTGCTTGTCTCTCTCCTCCGCCGCCGCCGCTCAGCGTGGAAACAACGGGCGGTGGAGGCGAAGGCAGGGACCGGGCTGCAGCAGCAGAGGCATGCCGAGCGAAGTGAGGGGGAACCTGGGGTGGATGCCTCTCAGATCCCGCTGTCTCTCCCCTCTCTTCCTCTCTGTCTCTCTCCACACGTTTCGGTTTTGGCACTACAGAGGAATTTCCTGCATGCGCTCCGGAGGAAAAAAAAGCAAAGCAGGCGCGTCAAATCTTTACATTCTCGTCGCCGCTGCAGCGCCTATATCCCCGTTAAAATCCCCGCGGCGGAGCGTCGCTCGGCGGTCAAAGTCTCTGTGGTTTTTCGGAGCATTTTTTCTCTCCTCTGGCTGCTCACAGGGAAAAAGGGACACCACAGATCTCCGGTATTTTCTCCAGCCCCGGCGCAACAACGCCACTCAGTTGCAGTTGGAGTCAGTTTGTGTGTGTGTGTTTGTTTTTTTATTTAATTCTGCCTCTCTTCCTGTATTACAGGTTGCACCGCGGGGATATTATCCAATTTTTAACCATCACAAAAACCACCACCCAGCATGCGCGGGGGGTGGGGGGGGGGGGGTGATTTATTTGGATGGTTGCCCTGTAAATCAGATCTATGCACCTCCACACACACCCTCCTCTCCTCTCCTCTTCCTTCCTTCAGTGTCACAATAAACACATCACAGCAAATGTCTCACTTCAAATTACAAATTCAGCAACTAACTTTTCTAACTGCTGCTTTTGCTGTATTGTGCACATTCCAAAAGCCTCTGTCATGTTTTGGTGTTTCCATCTGCATGTAAAGATGTTTGGGTTTCTTATGAGCCTCTAAATGTGAACAAAACTCCTCCTTTCATCTCCAAAAATCTAATTATTCTGCTCACTTTTTATATTTTAGGCCACTAAAATATATTTTCCTCCAGGCTTTGATGTTTGTACGTCAGCGATGGCTCATTATCCTCCAACAGAAACTACCGACTGCTTCTTCTTTCTCTCTTTTTTTCTCAACATTCATTTAAATTCCTCCTTTTTTTTAATGTATAATTCATTGTAACCTAATCGGTGTGCTGTGTGATTAACCCCCAGGCTGCAGCCCTGGAAGCTGAAAAGCCTCCCTCTCTATACCAATGACCTGTCAAGGTCAAAGGCATGCTGGGTATTCTCCACACAAACACGGGGTTACAGGCGGTGCTGTGGTGGAAAATAAAGACTGGAGAGGGGAACCGTGACCTCCAGCCCCCGATCGTCATGAGCCCGCCGCCCGCCGATCAACGCACGTGTAGTTATGTATTCAGGAAAGGCGTCAACGTGTGCTTCTGCCTCATCATGCTCACCAGTTTGACAGCAGATGCTGTGATTTACTGCAGAAATTTGGATTCATTTCACTCTGAAAATGGGGCTAAATAAAAATGTTTGCATTAAAAGTGAGTTGGAATAAACTGAGGTTGGTCTTTGCTGCTTCCCTGGTTGCCGTCTTTGCCGTCCGTGCATGAAAAGATACTCAGTGCATTTCAAAAGCAAGGAAGGTGCATGCTTTTTGGTCACATGACAGTCTTGAAGCTGAAAGGTCACAGGTTTGACCCCCAGCAGCAGAACTGCACTGACATCAGTAAAATGTCCAAACACCACCTTTTCTCCACCTCAGATGAGTTTTTGGGATTTAAATTTAAAGATATTTAGGTTTAATCAAAGCACAGGAGACAGTTTTTGCCCCAACTGTGAGTGTTTCTGAACCGAGACGGCACCAGCTCACTCCTGATTTGATTTTAACCTCGTCCAGTGGCGCTGAAACGAGTGCTCCCTCCGTTCTTTGCGGATGAGGTTTGGCTGCTCTTTCTCTCTCCATCTCAGCTCTGCTTACTGAGAGCAGTCAAACGGAGGCGACGTGGATAATGGAGCGTAATGTATAAACATATTAGCTCCCAGCTGTTTGTTGGGGGAAACATTATGTATAGAGAGAGAGAGAGAGGGGCAGCTAGACGATGGGGTGATGAAGACGCAGCATCTGAAGACGGACGGGGAGAATTTTTTTTTTTTTTTTTTTTTAGATGTCCCGTTTGGGTGAAACAAGGCTCTGCGGCCGTTAGAGATCTGCACACAAATACTCAAACCATTCGTGGTGAAGTTCAGCTTTAAAACGGAGGTCTGTGTTTCAAACCGGCTGTTCCCAAACTGGGGTCTGGGGGCCTCTAAGGGTCCTGGAGGAGTTCTGACGGGTCCCCCAGCTGCCAGATGATGACATAGTTAAATTCCAGCAGGTTTTATGTCAGAGGAAATGATCCGAGAACATGTCAAACTCTAATCCTCACCTCCCCTTATGGACACAAACATACAGTCCACTCCAGCCAGGGTGTGTGTGTGCCCAGAAACCCTGCTTTAAATAACAATACGGCCCTTATTCTCTTCGTATTTGTTGCTTTAGAGGGCTAAGACGCTCTCAGTGCACTCAGAGAGGCCCCGGCCATGATTTATGTCGTGTTTGCTCCCCATAGCTTTTAGACTTTACACACACATTCATAATACAGAGAGTTTTCGGGTAATACGGCGAGAGTATGTGTGTGTGGGGTATGTTTGGGCCCCCCCACGGCTCCAGATGATTAGAAAAAACAACCCTACTGAGCGGCCGGACAGGGAGGCAATCATTTAGATTCAGAGTGGAGGAGAAATAAGGAAATAACAGGGGGGTGGATGGAGTGAATTGTCACCAGAAAACAGGTTGGACTCGAGGAGCCGCGGCTTCATGACCAGCTGGAAAACACTCACATTTCTCTTTTTCCATTGAAATAACTAATTCCTCTATTTTCGATAAATTACCTCCTCTGTTTCCACTGAATTAGCAGAACCTCATACTGTTTTTTTCTACTGAATTACCTCTATTTCTGCTTAAATAGTTGAACTTCACTCCTCTATTTTCACTTGATTCTGCCATTCCTCCTCTGCCGCCTCATCCTTCTGTCTTGGCTTAATACGCCACTTCTCTACCTCTTTTCACAAACTCGCTTAATAATCCCAAACTGAAATGTGGATATTGAATTTTATCCTCTTGTGTGGCATAAAGGTAACCAGATGCTCCTTTCTATTTCAGAATACTTTTTTTTTTTAAATGAAAAAAAGGCAAATAACTGAGAAAAAGGCCACATTTTGTGACATTTATCCCTGCAAAGACCCTCACTGATCATGATTAAACCCTCTCCATCCAGGTTTACGCATAAAGACTGATGGAGCTGCACTCTGGGGTTATGGATGATTTTGAAAGCTTTGATATAAAATACCAACTGATATCTGTAGCCTCATGATATCTCCAAAAAATATCTTTAAAAAAACAATATCAAACAAAAAGTGTCCACTGAGTTAGAGATGCCCAACTGTACCTGAACATAGAAAAGACTCATGGTAATCCTATAACAGATTTATGATTTTAGTACAATTAAAAGGAAATATATTTGGAATATTATACTAAAATCTCCCTGCAAACTCACGTTTAAGGACCAAAAACACACCAAATGAATATTAAAGTGTTTTTCCTTAAGTGTGGATGTGCACACTTTTCTAAAATTTAGATTAAACTCATTTTCTATCCCACACTCGTAACGCTACAGGTCGTTTTCTGCAGCTTCCCACATACCTTTGCTGATAGGCGGTGATTCCCTGCACGCTCTGCGGGGTCCCGTTCGTGGCTCCGGGGACCGGCACCGGCACCCTACCCACCGGGGGTCCGGTCACCATCCCACCGCCTCCGCCGCCACCTCCTCCGCCTCCAGCCACGGCTCCTCCGGCCGCCGAGGCCGTCACCTGGACGCTGAAATCCGGGAAGATCCTGATCATGGTCCCGGTTGTCTCCGATGCGCTCCCGCCTCTAGTTTAACAACCTCCTCCGGTTCTTTCTCCCAACACAGAGCAGTCACCGATCACTGGGATCAATAGACGTATCGATTCAGCAAATGAATATAAACAACAACCTTCTTTTTGTTGTTTTTTATTCTTCTTTTCTTCTCTAACCTTCGGATATAACTCTCAGGCAAATCCGGATCATGGTCCCGGTGTCTCCGGTGCGCAAAACAAACAGTCACCAATCAATAGATGAATGGGATTAGTGAATGTATATTGCACGAGCAGAAAAGATCATAAACCTTCTCCTTTATTATTTCTTCTTCCTTTTCTTCTTGTCGGCTCTATCCTTCACAGATAACCCCCGTGCAGCTCCGGATCATGGTCCTGGTGTCTCCGGTGCGCGCGGGCTCCCCCTTCTCTTTCCTCCCACTCACCAATCAATGGGATCAATGGATCAGTGGATCTAAGAGGTGATTATTTCACCGATTAAAGACAGAGGAACAGTCTTGTCTGATGTTGTTGTTTCCCGGTGCAGGAGCTCCGGACTCTAAGCAGGCACCGCCGCCGGCTCTCCATCCGAGAAAGGCATCCCGTCCCCGGCCATCCTCCTCCTGGTGTGTGCCTGGTCGGTGGGTGTCTGTGGGAACAGCGGACCTGGAGGAGAGCAGTCAGTCGGTCAGTCAGTCAGTCTGTGAGCGTGCGGCTCTCAGCAGCACGAGCTCGGCAATGACATTGGTGTGATACAGCAGCAGCGGCGGCGGTGTGTGTCGGTATGTCGGCGAGCGCCTGCGTGTGGTGTGTGTGCGCATATGTGTGTGCGCGCGTGTGTGTGTGTGTGTGTGTGTGTGTGTGTGCGCTGTCCTCTGCGCTCGAGAGAGAGAGAGAGAGAGAGAGGGAGAGAGAGAGAGAGGGAGAGAGAGAGATTGACTGATAGCGCTGTTTGTTCAGCGGGAGGACATTTCCTCTGGCTTTATTGTGCGGAATAACGCAGCAGCCGTAAAGTGGACTTTTATTCAAAGGCAGCACCGATAATATAGAGTCGGTTTTATATAAAACAGCCCGTTGATATACCTTATATGTCACTAAGCAGCGTCACGATGTGTTTCACCTCATACAAAGTCTTGAAAATTGACCTGAAACGTTAAATAAATGCACAAAACTTTCATCGAAGGCAAAACGGAGTGATGGGAGTTTAAAACGCAACAAAGCTTCAAACTGCAAACAAATTTCTCAACGTTTCACACCCGCGTTTTTACAGCGTTTCCAAACAGGAGAGTAGGTTAAAACTCTTGGGCAGACTTCGCCTTGGCTGCGCGTAAAGTACCCCGTCCTTAATATAAACTTTCAGCTCCAACAACGCCATTAAATCATGTTGATGTTCACAAGAAGTGAATATCTCAAGAATTCTTTCAGCCTCAAGAATTCAAATATTCCCGGTGTTGTCTATAAGCAGCTTATTTTGGGGGATGGAGATGGAAAGTTGCAGTTTTTTGTGCCAAAAAAGACGCATGGAGCCAAAGTTAGAGGAGATCTCTTGTCACAGTCTGGTTAAATGAGTGGGGTATGTTTGAAAAGTGTGTCTCTCTCATCTGATGTCTGTACAGCTGAAGCCGCTCTGCTCTCCTCTCACTGGAGCTCCGTGTGTGATCAGACTCCCGAATAAAGTCATATTCACACACTCTCTCTCTCCGCTGTCTCCTCCCCTTTCTCTCGCTCACTCAACCCCCCCAAACACACACACACACACACACACACACACACACACACACACACACACACACACACACACACACACACACACACACACACACACACACACACACACACACACACACACACACACACACACACACACACACCACCCTCTCTCTCTCTCTCTCTCTCTCTCTAATGCACACTCAAACTCTCTCCCACTTTTTCACTCAACACAATCATTTCTCTCTTCTGCCACCTACACCTAATGTATTTAATTTTAGTTAAATATTTTTTGCTGAGCTTAATGAAACAAAATAATAATCATATATATATAAAATCATTAGTAGTAGAGCTGTGGCAGTAGTAGCTACTAGTAGTTGTTTTCTTACAATCCAATAAATTCAGACTATATTAAAAGGAAAGTACATGATCTCTATGTTGGCCTCAGTATGTACCTGAGGCCAACATGTACCTTTTCAAGTGTGTCTTAAAACAACAGTCAGGAGCCCAAATGAAGAGTGAAACCTGTTTTTCTTGCTGTAATCATTCCTCCTGTTCATACTGACCATTAGAAGATCCCTTCATAATGCACTTACAATGGAAGTGATGGGGGACAAAATCCACAGTCCTCCTTCTGTGCAAACATGGAGTTCAAAGTTTATCTGAAGCTAATATGAAGCTTCAGCGTCCAAATGAGTCAAATCCAGTAGATATCTTTCAACGTTACAGTCTTTTTAGTGCCAAAGTCCCTCTTTTTGTTACTATACTTCCACCGCAGCTCAACAGGGAAACACTGTCTGAGGAAACACAAAGAGGGAATTTGATGCTAAAAAGACTGTAAATGTGGCAGATATCCACTTGATATGACTAACTCAGACTGCTGAAGCCTCATATAATCTTCACATCTACTTTTAAAGGACTGTGTGGACACACTGTGGATTTTGAATCTATCCTTTAAAGTGTTTTCTGATCTGAGGCTCCTATTAGCACAAGCCAGTCAGTCTCTAGATGCAAATCTTTAAAGGGGACCTATTATGCTTTTCCTTATTTTCAGTCATATATATAATGTTACAATGTCGAATATTCATATTAAAAGTGTCAAATAATGAGGTAAATGTATGTAGAAATAATCTCTGTGAGCAAAGAGCACCGGCTTCACTGCTCTGAACGCTCAGTTTCCAACGTTTTTTTCTACTTTCAGCCCGAGCTGACGTCAGCTCGTGACGGTTTTCTTTATACGGTCATCTGCTCCACGCACAGCGCGAGTTCACTAAACAGGTTTAATTTCCTGTACATTCTTCACAATAAAAGTATCCCATTATTTAGTTATTTAAAAGCTTTTAATTTGAAGCAGTAAAGCAGGAAACACTAATATTGTTATACACTTTCGATTGATCCTTATTGAAGGTCATTTGTCAGGGCCTTTCAAAACTGTTGGTTTCAAAATGAAAACAGTTTACTGATCTGACACTGCTGTGGTTAAGGCTTGGCGGAGTTTAGGCACAAATACTTGGGCTATGGAGCGAAACCAACGTTGACTGTCAGCAGAAAAAACGGGAAGAAAACAGATCCTTGTGTTAAAGTCAATAATTTTGTTAACAAGAATCATGATTCCTACTGACACAAGAGGTCTTTATCACTTGAATGTAAACATACAGCATATTGTTATTGGACATTGGCTGAAATGACTGATGCTGTTGTTTTTCTTAAGAGGACAGTTGCTACGAGTCACACTTTGAAAAACCCAGAAGGTTACTTGACAAGTGAGAGTTTGTTCTTGACCTTGAGAATAGTTTCACAGAACAATCTCATCTCAAGGTCAACTAACAAGCTTTTCCAGAGTGTGACGACCCTCGTTAATTTAGATCCAATCTGTAACGCTCCTGTTGCAATTCAGCTTCACGCAGCCTTATAGTTACCTTTAGCCTTTCAATCTCCAATTCTTGCTCCCGGACACGAACCCGCTCCTCGTGGGCACATGCTCATTCCTCCTGTTCAGTCTCTTGCTGGTACTGCAGCAGCAGGATTTCTTTTTTCTGTTCAGATGTTAATTCACCAAAGTCAGACAAAGGAACACTTCACCTTCCCTGCAACAGAGGACCAGCAGCTGCTTCTTCAGTGGTCATCACATCACCTTTTGAACAAATAGGGACTGCTAGGGCTGGCAAAACTTCAAGCTGTCCTAACTGGGCCCTTGAAGTGGTTCCATAGCCTCCTTACGACCCTGCTTAGGAAGATCTACTTCATAATATTCCGCAATTTTCAGCAACTGGTCTTTAGTACACGTCTCCAACAATTCCACGCATGACACTGTACAAAATCCTCCACAGTAGCAATTCTGTCCAGATGGACACCAACTCTTTAACCAATGGAGACAAAAAGAACCAACTAAATCTGCTACCAAATGACCCCACTACTACCCTGCTGCTCAACCCAGACAGACCCAATATGGCATGCAGCCATCAAACAGCCACTCAATCACCATGAATAAGCCAGGCTAAACACAACAACCCTGACCATTTGAACCTGGTATACAGACATTTTAAGTTTTTTTTTTTTTTTTTAAATCTCCCCTGGCTAACTGCCTATCCAACACTACCTTCCCTCTCTTAACCCAAGTCTTTGTGCATGCCACGACAGGTGTTTTAAACACAAAACCCGATTGCCGTGTGCCCAAGACACAATGTCGAAATAACTAAAATAATAAACCAACAAGCTCCCATGGGGGACAATGCTGCTTATTCCTACCGGGAAAGATACTCCAAAGGTAAACACGTTCTATGTCCCACATCAGGAACAACTGTTTACTTAAACCAGCCTCCACAGATTTCTACACGTCCCTGGCTTTTACACCCCGAGACACTCAAATTCTTTAACAACCAACACCCACTTGTTTGTGGAATTTCCTCTTGGTTGGTGTCTAGTTAACTATTCCAGCTATTACAACTGACAACCAATGCCCAATACCAGATATCTATAGATACTGAAAACACCCCTTTAAACCACTCACACAACCATCTCCAGAAGTTGAGACAGGGCGACAAGCAGGCAGGCAACGAAACCAACACTAACAGGAAATACCATACCAGAGGTCCATTAAGAGAAAGCAAAAAATAAACCTGGTTGGATCCCGGATGAGACCCCAGTTGGCTCCTTCTCACAACAAGAGGAAACTCACACAAACGTCACCTTAAAGGGCTTTATTCAACCTAAAATATGGTTAACAAACATCAAGCAAAACATGGAAATCAGCACTATCAGTAGTGCCAGGAGCGTGTGGATGAGTGTATCATGATGTGTGTGAAGTAAGAATCAAAAAACAAGGAAAAAGTGATGAGCTGGAGTGTCCGCAGGGTGTGGCATGGTGGGCGAGATGGCGTTCCTCAGACAGTGTTTCCCTGTTGAGCTGCGGTGGAAGTATAGTAACAAAAAGAGGGACTTTGGCACTAAAAAGACTGTAACGTTGAAAGATATCTACTTGATTTGACTCATTTGGACGCTGAAGCTTCATATTAGCTTCAGATAAACTTTGAAATCCATGTTTGCACAGAAGGAGGACTGTGGATTTTGTCCCCCATCACTTCCATTGTAAGTGCATTATGAAGGGATCTTCTAATGGTCAGTATGAACAGGAGGAATGATTACAGCAAGAAAAACAGGTTTCACTCTTCATTTGGGCTCCTGACTGTTGTTTTAAGACACACTTGAAAAATTGTGAACCCGTTCTTTAAATATGCAACTAGTTCAGTGATGACAGAAACATACACAACAAATGCACTAAATCCCTGTATCTGGGTTAGCTATCATGCTAGCCTACAGCTAGATAAGTAAGCTAATTAACTAACTTGCTAAACTTCCCGAAGCCAGTCTATAAATGGATTAAAAAAAAAAAAAAGACATCACTGACATTTATTTTGTTCCTTTAGTTCCTTCACTCAGAGCTCTGCCGCTGAGACAAGTTTGCAGAACTAAAACTCTAATTTGCATCCTGACATTTTCAGCACAGGGAATCAAACCCCCAACTCTGGCGGTTTTAGCGCTTCCCTGCTCCTTATTGAGCCATGCAGGACACATTTCCAATATCTCATCCTCCTCTGGACCCGCAGAAACCCCTGCAGGACCCCTGCAGGGACTCCGAGCCTCACTTTGAGAGCCCCTAATAACCTACAGTTCTTGTCTGTCCGCCGAAACAAAGCATTGCACTAATAAAACGTCCCAATTGAGCTGATTAAATACCAATAAAAACACACAGCTCGCCACTCTGCCAGCCTGCAGTCTAAATTGGATCGCAGCTCTAACCAGCAGCTCCTAATGAAAACCACCGCTGCAACCTAGAACCCAACCTCGCTCTCTTCTTCTACTACTCCCTCTCTCTCTCTCTCTCCCTCCCTCCCTCTCTTATTCTCTCTCTTTCTCTGTAATGAAATCAAATGAATTGGACTGGAGGTTTCAAGGGAGACATGCTGGACCCCCTTATAGAATTAGGACTGAAATGTGTGTGTGTGTTTGCGCACGTGTGTGTATGTGTATCCCTGTCTTTTCTAAGTATGACCACCAACTCATGATGTGTGTGTGTGTGTGTGTGTGTGTGCGCATTATGCATTTGACATAATATGCATTTGCCTCTGCAGAGTGTGCACATTTTTTTTTCTATGTGTGCATGCATGTGTGTTGCTGTCGTGTGTGTGTGTGTGTACTGTATGTGTGTGTGTTTACATTACAGGCTGTGTGTGCTGGCTGTATTAGTGAGCTGTGACCAGGTAAAGTACAGCAGACAGAATCAGGACAGTCAACCTGCTGTTATCCCTCAGGACAACACACACACACACACACACACACACACACACAGTACTCCAGCAGCAAAACAACAAACACTTTCTCACACTGTACTTTCTCCTTCTATTGTGGTGCGTTCAGGTACGAGTAGAGCTCAGCATTGTTTACTGACTGAAATCTGTCCTCAGCACCAAAAGCAATTTCATTGATTGTTTTTCTTGATTCTTAATCGTGTTTATTTATTCTTAGATGAGATTGTTCCTGATTTAAATCAAAATGTTGCTAAAGTTAGACTGTATTTTATTTAGGCAAAGTCCGTGTATGGCTGCTTGTGTTTACACAGCATTTAACATGTAACTTGTCTAAATTTAAAACTAATTAAGCAGGTGCCCCTCAACTCTTTAAACCAAACAAAGATGAAAATCAGAGATGACAGCTGCTTATTTTCGCTCTTATGTTAAATTATCTTAAATTAAATTGACCATCAGCCTTAGTGTAGACTTAGATTAATGCTTTTATAAATAAAAAGCCAATTCTTGACTTTGGAAAGAAGTTTGACAAAACTATCTCTGTTCCTTCTATGATTCATCCATCCACTGGTGTAGACTGCACAATATGGCTGAAGGAGCCGGATAAAGCTATTAAGTCGAATGAGTTAAGCTTGTTTTGTCCAAAAATCTCTATATGAGTGAGGAATCAGAAAAGCAGCCCCATGATGATTCTGCAAAACCGCAGATCATAAATTATAATAATACAACGGTGTGACCCAAACTCCACATGCTTTTTGCTTTGCGACAGATATTGCACCCTACTTCCTGAACAGTGGCACTGGACATTAATCAGGTGTTAAAATGTGTCGAATCATTCAGTATGAACCTGATTCCTGTAGAGATACTGGACTGAAAAATGTTGCTTTGGTATCCGTACGCAAACTCATATCAGGGCAAATATACAAGAGATATCCAGCTCTTTATTTCTACTGACCCTGTATCAGGTTAGTAGAAAGACACACTGTCGTCACTGCAGGCAGCACAAACTGAGCCGATGACGCTCCGCTCTAATTACAGGTTTTGAAACCTGAGGAAGAAAACTGTATGTTGACTCTGTTTTAATGTACAGAGACCATGGAGGCAGAAAGAAGACACAAAATGGAGTCAGGGTCATGTGATAAATGTCATTTGAAGAAAAAAAACAATTCTTTTTACTCAGGATTCAAACTTCATTGTTGCGTCAAAACTAAAATTGGCTTTTACTGTACCTGAAGGTAGCATCACAGACATGTTAGCTTCAGTATCTTCATCCACATGATCTCCCACACACACACACACACACACACACACACACACAAAGCCACAATCAGCTGTCATCACTTTTTCTGACTTGCTGTAAAACACAACAGAAGTCAATAATTCCCTGTCATGTCCCTCTAAATCCATTTTGGAGGCAGCCTGTCATCTCTGCAGACGCCTTTCTATCAAGCCGACCATTAGTCCGTTAAAGATCACATGTCTCGGTTTCCTCATTCAATTTTTTTTTTCTCTTAGCGAAAGACGGCAGATGACAGAAATCATCAGTTTTCGTTATGGAGATCGGACGGCAGAGACAGTTTCAGCAAGTGATGACTGGAAACAAAGCTCCTGTTTTTAAAAGATGACAAGTGTCACCAACTTTAAGTTTACAAGAACTTACAAGAACCTCTTGTCCTGAAAACAGCAGCTGATGACTGACTTAATTATCGGTTGATTTTCTTTTGATCGACTAATCTACTTTGCACTATTGAAAGTGATTTTTTCTCCTTTTCCCACCTGCCATATCTACATACTCTAAAAACTTTGACTATTTGCTCTGGAGGGACACTGTTCTCTTATACGGATGATTTCCCTCAAAATTTGCAGAAGTCCTCCAACCTTTTTTGTCATTAGCCTCCAAAACAGCCCATATGATCATTTTCTGAGCCACCACCACTGTGATTAAGGTTTGGTTGGGTCTAGACAGGATTGGCTTGTGATAGAGAGACGACAAATGACTGATCCTGTCGTTTTTTCCTGGGGAAGACAGTCTCATTTTATTGCTTATAAATTTGACTTTTCACTTGTTTGAGAGAGAATGAGGCTCACCTCAGCTTCTTTGTAGAAAGTGTGAACTCCTCATGGCAACACTCGCTGGCGAGGTGAAAAGCCTGCCGTCATAGAAAAGGGTCGAGACATAATAAACTGACCAAATGGGGATTACAGTGACAGAAACAGTTGCAAGAAGAATGAAAATGGAGAGTTTAAGAGAGAAGTTAAAGTCCTGCATGAAAACTTACAGATTGTCAGACGAAGTCCTTCAAATTCAGAAATGTGTGGTGTGTGTAAATTTGATTTATTGATCAAATTATAAAATGTCAAAAATAGTGAAAAATGTCCATCACAAACCTCCAGAACCCAAAGTGACACCTTCAAAGAGCTCATATTGTCTTAACAACAGTCCAAACCTCTAAAATATACAATTTACAATCAGATAAAAACAGAGAAAAGCAGGAAATGTGAACATTTGAGGAGCTTACTATGTACTTAAGTACATTTAATAATTTTCTGGAGTTTGACTAATCAATATTTTTTAGCTCTACTGGAAGTGATTTGTCTCTTTTCAACACCTGCCGTTACCACAAATGTTCTGTTTGGTCTGGAGGGACGGCAACACCTCACTGTTCTGTGCTGTGTTTCCTTCCACATTTGAAAATCAGTCAATATTACTGTCTGCTTGAGCCTGACATCTGCTCAGTTATGAGTTAATGTTTTCAGGATAATTATACTGATGTCTCAGGATTAATGTTCTAATGATGATTTGATGGTAAAATGCTTCTAAAATGCTACTACAGAAATAGTGAATAATAACATAGTTAGTCGTCTCTCTGCAACTTCAGCATCATTTCATCATCTCACAGACAGACAGGTGGCCTGACCGGCCAATCAGAGTGACAGACAGGCAGGTAACCGGACAGACAGCCAATGTCAGCCGCCCACCCTGCCAGCCGAAAATGACAGCTAAATCTCTCTCCCCCTGTAATCTAACTAATAATGTTACCCTCTTAATATTTTCCCTCTGCCCGCGTTGATGGATGGGGTCAGGCTGCGATTCCCCTGGCTGAGGTCAAAGGTCAAACCAGAGCCTCGGCTCTCTGTTCTGCCGCTGTAATGGGAGCTGAAATATTAGTCCTAAATGCCTGCGGACGCCTCGACGCCTCAGCACAGATGATGAATTAACTGCTATGAGGAATTACAGATGGAGCATTTTGAAGACACGCAAAGTTTTCACTCAAACACACACACACACACACTTTCTCATCTGCACACCTCTATATGCAAATGATTGATAATAGACATCAACTTTATGTCTTCTTTTCCTCTGTGTCGTCCTTTCCCTCACACACACACACACACACACTTCCTTACGTATGCTAATGATTGATCGCCGTCTCCGGTCGACGCTGGCATCATCATTGCTTTTATTTATTCGGCCGTTCGGAGCGGCTCATGGCCTCTCGCCGTATCGTATCAAATTGTTTTTTAAATGCATTTTGACGACTGATGTGAAAATGCAATCACCCTAAAAGTCTATGAATCCATATTAAAACACACACTCATTAGCATGTGAAGAAATGTACACCCACACACACACACAATTACAATCATCATGTTCCCATGATGCTTTAATAGAGCCACACTCAGACGATGGTCACTCCTTTGAAATCTTTTACTGATATTGTTTGTATTGTTTTATGATATTTTTCCATCCTGGATCATTTCTGCTTCCAACTAGAAACAATACAGTTATTAATAAAAAACATTACAGACAATATTTTTAATTTTCTTATTGTCAACAAATTCCAAAAAAAACAACAACAATCAATCGATCGATCTACTAACAAGTATTGTGTGTGTATCCAAAGCCTGATATATCTTATTCCTCTGTGCTGTAGACCTCCACTGTTGTCAAAAAACTATTAAAAACACATCAGTGAGTCACACCGCTGCACTGGGTCACATGTTCCTTCATCACCATGAACACACACACAAACACACACACGAACACACACACGAACACACACACGAACACACACACACGAACACATAGTTTTTTGTGGTGGTTTTCCTGTATTTGTGTATTATTTGTGTATTTCAATATTTGGACAATAAAGTTTGGACAAATTCAAGTGTTTTGTGTGTCTTTTGTTCTGTGTTCAGCAAAAAAAATAAAATAAAATTTTCACATGATTGGTTAAAGCAAAGTAAAACTTATGTTTCCCTCCCAAACAGCCAACATGAACACACTGTCAGACAAAAAGAAATGAAACAAAATGGAAATTCAGGAGAGTTCAAACCACAGCTGAGCCTGAATACAGCTGCTTCCTGGTGTGTAATGATCATTACACCTGGCATGGCCGCTTGTGTAGTTTTAGTCTTTTTTGCCAAATTATGGACGCAACAAAACATCCAACACTCAACCTTACATTGTTTGATATGGAGCGCACACATGCAACTGTCTGTTATATTTATCACTTGTTTCTTTCTCAGTGAGTTACCTGGTTGTTGGGGGGGGGACTTCCTTCCTGGTGGAGCAAAAGGTGTGGCTAAAGGTTGAGGACTCTTAAATGCTGAAGTCAGCTCTTTGGGCCGAACCATGTGCTGCCATGTCATGGGGGGGGGGGGGGGGGGGTTGGGTTGAATTAGTTTTGCTTTGTATTTAGTTTAGTCCATATCTGCCTCCTTGCACAAACCACCATATATGTTCCCTCATGTGTCACTTTGTTCAGTTCACATCTTGTTTAGATGTTATTATATTTTATTGACCTCTTTTATAATCCTAGTCATCATATTCTTGGTTTGTAGTGGTTTTTGCATTTTGGGGTAAATAAAAAAGTTTTTTTTTACCTACAAATCCTGTTTCCTCATTTCCTCACTGCTTGGCCCCTAACAGCGTTTGTATATTTGTGTGGACAACAAGTGGACAAATTAAATAAGCAGATACCTGGTTTGACCATGTGACTCCAGAACAACACATACTGTAGGTGTGTTTTCTAATCTGCTCCTATTGGCAGTAATCAGCAGGATAACATTTGTCTGTGCTTTCCAAAACTGTAACTATAGCTTGTTTTTGGGCGACTGACATTACGACCTGTTGTGTCGTTTTTGTTTAGGGGCTAAATGTTGACTGATGTATTATCTACCTGCAGAAAGTTTCAAGTCTCTGCAAGTTGATTTTCATAGAACTGAACTGAAACCAGCATCTGTCTGGAAGGAAGAAATAATTCACAAAAGTAATGGTATGATTTGGAAAAGATTAATGCATATGCAGTAATTATTAGGTTAAAGCATGTAAAACCACCAAAATGTGACCTCTGACAGGGAAGACAGCGAGTGTCCTGACTGAAAATGAATGTCTGTAACAGTCAGAGCAGGAGGAGAAGGTGTGTTTGAGCCCGACAGCCCACAAGAAAACTAAACTCTGTCCAGTGTGAACGAGAAATCGCTGAACCTCCCTCCAACCTGCAGCAGAGTGAAGTTTCTCTGTTCATCTGCAGCGCGTCGAATCGTCGATGGATGACTCTGATTGTGGCGAACAAACCCTTGATGACTTCAGCATATTATATACATCCCCTAATGTGGGATCAGCATATAAGTGAATCTGTTTTCAATCTATCCTTCCATTTTCTCCTCTCGTCCCCAGACTTAAGTACATTATGGTGCAGCTGATGATGAAGGGATGGCTCTGCTCATCAGGGAGAAGAGGAGAGGAAAATGAAGGAGGGATTGCAAAGGCTTTCCGCAGCGCCACAAGAAGATCATTACAGCGCAGAGAGAGACTCGAGAAGGTGCTTCACTCTGTGTATGTGTGTGTTTGAACACACACGTCTCATTTTCATTCAGCACCAATGCAAATGGTTTAAAACACATCCCCACCCTGCAGCATTCCAGTAATATAAATATGTTTAAATTTAACTTTCATTCAGAGTGTTTCTTTGTACAGTGATTGCATCCTGTGGGGAAGTGTCACATCTCTGCAGAGTGCTGCAGGTTCCTCACCTGTCTGAATAAAAGACCAGACTGTCTGTGTATTGATTCATGATGAACATCTTATGTGAAGGAGACATTTGTATTTTTGAGTTTTGGCCTTTTCATTGAAAGAAAAACTTTCTCATCACCTACAGGAACTTCTGCAACATTTACATTTCATATTAAGACTCATTTTGTTTTATATTTTATATAATATCTTAATTTTTTACTTTAAAAATGTAACTCTGTTATTGTGTCCTATATCTGCTTTTATCCTGTTTCATGCTGTAACTCTAAGTGGTTTTATGTTGCCCTGTAAAAACTTAGCTTGGCCATTAAAAGTGCTAAAGATTATAATTATACTGTATATGTGATGTTTACACATTTATTTGTGTCTGAAACCTGCATTAGCAAGTTTTCTTTAAGGCCACTTAAAACTTAACTTTTCTTTAAGGCCGGAAACACAGTGAACACACCTCTGACACATCATCAGCTTTAAGTTGATATGTTGAACTTGTTAGCAAACAGCTGCTT
Source organism: Scomberomorus guttatus (assembly GCA_038419695.1). Lineage (NCBI taxonomy): Eukaryota > Metazoa > Chordata > Actinopteri > Scombriformes > Scombridae > Scomberomorus > Scomberomorus guttatus. The sequence continues at coordinate 2,511,499 of CM076455.1, forward strand.
ATTTCCACATCCAGCAGTTACGGAGCAACATTATCATTCATTAGGAGTCGTGTTTCTGTCCACCTGGTGAATGTAAGTCCAATATTCACTCTCTGTTAGCTGTTTCTGCTCTCTACCAACTCCTGAGGGAAATATCTGGCTCTTTAGCTGCTAAATGCTCCACTATGTTCACCAGCTAGTCTACAGCTAACTGTGTCTGTTTGCTGTTTGGTGCTGAGCAGGTAGTGTACAGTGGCTTTTTACAGCTTTTTCTCTGAAAACGACACTATGAGAGCGCTGAGAGTGAACCAAAACAGTAAAGTTGCAGCCGGACAGATAAACAATGAGCTGAAACTCACTATAAAGCTCCGTAAAGCCGAGGGGAGCTGCAGAGTCACTGATAATTCTCTGTAGGTTCATCACTACGAGCCAAACACATTACACACTGACAGCTCAGACACTGTTATTATAGTAAATATCAATCATAGCCACTTTAAAGATTACATTTATACACAAAACATTTTTCAACAGTAAATACATTTTGAAGCAAAACATAATGCAGCCTGGATGACTTTTTTCTTTTTTCACTGCATGGTTTCAGAACATCTTGTCTTGTTGAAGATTAGCTAATTGGCTAACACTGGCACACGAAATCTTTAATGTTCATCGTCCTCATAAATAAATAAATGAAATATCTGCAAAGTTGCAAAATGTTCATACAGATCATATCTGCATTTGTTTTCCTTCAAAATGTGTCAAAATCCTGCAGTTTTGATACACTCCATCCATCCTGATTCTATCTGGTAACATCCAGTGGACAAAAAAACCAGTGAACATGATCCAGGCAGGAATTATGTTTTCCAAAAAAACTGTTTAGTACTTAATATAAGGAAATCTCTTAATTATTCGCTCAAGTCACTTATTTGTTTGCTTTATATACTCATTTAACTCTCACAATTTAACATTGATAGTTTTCAAATTTTCACCTGATATGATCAATATTAGACAACAATATTTCTATGCTTCAAAACAAAGCAAACAATGAATATTTAAAATGAACCCCCTGATGTACGGTAAGGTGATGTCAGGATGTTACTCTGCTCCTCATGTTGAAAGTTTGAGCCTTTCAGTTAAAGTTTATGAGGCTTTAATGTTCAGTGAAATAAGATTGAGGAGTGAGGTTCTGCATCTCTGTGACTAATGAACGGTGGCGCAAAATAGTAGCAATGGAAAAAGCCTGGTTATATATTTTAATATTTTCTGATGTTATATTCCAGTGGAGCTGTTGGAAAAATAAGGATGAGACGTGATGTGATCTTGTCTTCATTTTTACACAGAAAGAGGACACACACACACACACACACACACACACACACACACACCAAATTTGTAAAAGAAGACAAAAATGTAATAATGTCACCATTCGTTTTTTTCTTTTTCTTTGGAAAATCTTTATAAAATATTCAACACACAATGAACAATATTAGATTGAGGTTGCTGATTTCAATTTTGGTGTGACTGAAAAAAGTTGATTATCAAAGTGAGTTAGTAATGACTTCCACTGCCTTTAATGTGCCCTTGAGCAGAGCATTACAAACCCAGAAATCCAGTACATGAGTACAGACTACTGGTTTTACTGGGCAGCTCCCAGTCAAATGTGTACAAAGTGTGATGAAAAGGTGCTAAAAGGAGCTTTGAGTTCAACAACAAGTAGCAGATTATTTAAAAAATATTAGTTCAAATCATAACCGGAAGTATCAGATGCACAGACGAGTCCAATGATATACAGCATGTCCTCAATTATGTCAGGAGGGCAGCCATTTGTTACAGCTGGTGTAAACTTGAGGACGACCCCCCTCCTGCCTGCTGAGCAGAGAAGAAGCAGATTCATTCAAGATGTGGACAGTGAAAGTTTTGACATTTAAAGCCTTTAACTAATCAGTCCGTCTGCGTTTTATCCTTTTTTCTCCGACTTCACAGTGAGAGAGGAGATAATTTGAGCGCTCTGTCTGTTTGATGTACGGTAATCACATGTGATCTTTTCAACAGGGAGCCGGCCGTCTCGTTAATTTGACCGTCGGTGCGCGGCCGGACCCCCCGCCCTCCCCCCAATCAGGCCGCTGCCTGAAGAGTAATTGCAGAGCCACCATGCTTCGATGCGCTCGACCTTTACGACCTTAAAAGCCATTTCCATTTTTCTGACCACAAAAAAAGAACATATCTTGTTAATTGCAAAAAGGCAAATATTCTCTCTCCACTGCTCTCCCCACTCCTTCCTCCCATTTGATTTCCCTTTGAAGGCAAAATGCTGAAAAGCATTTCCATTTTCATTCATCAACGCTTATCAGTCATCTGAAGGCCCCTTCAGCCACAATCAACATCACAGCTCCAACCGAGAGGGACGCCTCTCTCCGACGCAACAATGAGAAACTATCAAAAATCGCAAGAAGCAATTTGCTTTAATGTGGAGTGTGTTTTGTTGCAGCTAACTGCTATTTTTTTAATCTTCTGACAGCTCTCCTCTGATACTTCCTGAAAGACAGAAGGAGGTGTCAGAAAGCAGCAATAAGACGGACTTAGAGCTGCTGTACAGAGCAGAACACACCGACTTTCATTTTGATCATTGAGAACAAATACTGCCAGTGGACTACCTGTAGGAGTTATTTAATAGCTGAATGATGCTTTAATTGTAAAATGGTGAGATGTGTTAGTGTAAGGAACTCTGGATGTGCACTCCCTCACCCTTTACTCTTAAAAAAAACGATAAAATTTAAAATCTAAAAATGAATCCTAAGTTATGCCTACTTAGATAAGAGTAAGTGACAAAATTAAATGATATTCCCAAATAAAGTGTCACAATTACAGGACTTCTCGTTGGTGTCCACTTTAAAATATTCTGCTGATGAAGGCCATGATATGGTTGAAAGCTTTGTAAAAAGCTATCAAGTGGACCTTGAGTTGGGACTAATAGTTTTGACTTTGATGTTTACCTTTAAATGAGGAGTCTAGGTGGAGATATGGAGGAAATCATAACAGCTACTGAGCTCACGTATCCACAGATCCGTCTCCATGATGAAGACCGTGTGATACGGTTAAAAGCTTGAAAAGTTGACATTGAATTGGGAATGTTTTGTTAAATAAGTGTTTTCCAAGGTCAACAATGAACTTTGTTATTGTTGCTCTTAATTTCATTAAAATATGACAGGTTCCTGTTGGCCAGCGTGGTTACACAGACGTGCCTTTTGTTCACAACCACGAGGTGATAAAAGCTGAAGAGACGTGTATTAAAAGTTCTCCTGACGAAGCTACTGTTGGACTGCTGTGCCAAAGTGTGTACAGAGCAAAAACCTGCACGTTTTATACTGTAGTTAAACAGTTAACGTCAAACTGCGCTAAGCTAGCGAGAAGCACAAAGGAAAAGATCAGATGTCCCAGTTACCTTTGAAATAAACGTCACATGTACCATCACAGCTTTGAAATGTTTTCAGGCTTCTTGTAGACCAAATCTAAAATCAGTCTTAATGTAAATTTAAAAATACATCTGTTACATATATCTGTTGTAGCTAACTAGCGCTAGCTTAGCTGCTGGCCATCTTTTGCTGCCGACAGAAAATCATAATTACTACAACCACTCTGTCACTCGAACATATAGTTTTTTTTTGTTATTATTACAAGCTGCTTTGCCTTCTGTTCAGCCTGTATGGGACATTAGTGGGTGATTTAATCTTAGTTTGGCTGTTAATTTTGAAGGCTGACACACAACAAGAATCATTTTATGTTCGGCAAAAATATTTTCCAAAAGCCAAGTGGTTTTTAAGAAGCTGTAAGCACAGACACATTTCCATTTTTGATTTGTTCTGACATGAAAAGAGACTTTTCATCACCAAACCCACAGCTGCAGACTGGCTGTAAAGGATGTTATCACGGACAGTCTCTGCAATCAGGGCCACGTTGACTTGCAGTGTGTGTAAGACGGAGATACATTCAGGCCTTTGCATTCAGCAGAGCTTCTGCCCGTCCTCCTCATCATCCTGCCACCTTCTCCGTGTCATCAGCATCGTTTTCCTGTTTCACACACTGACCTCCTGCTGATGAAGTAAACATTATTTAACGTTCAGTAATATCCCCAAAGTGTTTGTTTATCATCGAATCCAATCACCTTCTTCAGCTTTCAATTGTACTTCATCTCCTCAGCAGTTAAAACTTTCCGTGTGTGTGCAGACTGTTCGGCGCTGGCGGCGGCAGGAAAACAGAGGTCTGATTAAGGGCAGAAACTGAATCTTTGGAAGATCAAAAAAAAAAAGTTAATGATGCATTTCTGATGATTGGGGGCTTGACACATCGCTGTCATCCTGCAAAAACCTCAGAACTCCAGCTTTGATTTTAGTGTTTTCACCGCAGTTCAGGGATTGTGATCACAGTTTAAAATTAACACCTGCCTATGTGCCAAATGCAGGTAAAAATGTAATGTGGTAGGTAAAGCCGTCAAGTTACTAATGACTTGACCTATTTTAAAAAAAACTTTAACACCTTATCTACACTGGCCACATAGTGAAAGCAGCACGTCAGGAGCTGCAGTTCTCAGTTAGTGTTTATTCAGGATGTGTTGAAGTGTTCAGTGCTCAAAGTGCTCAAAGCCCAAAAGAAAAACATGAGTTATGCATGTAACCAAGTGTTCATAGCAAAAACAATATTGTAACAGCTAAAAAAAAGATCAAATATGATCCAGTTTAAGTAACAGATCAACGAGTCTTAAACACTTCACAGTGTTTATAATACTATGAAACAGGATGTTACAATTCTGGGAAATGACCACAGTGAATCATTTTATTCTAAACTAATCTACTGGGCATGTGCGATACCACGTTTGAGCAGTCAATGCAGTTTTGTCAAATGATGTTGCAGCAAAAGTTTTGCCAGGTTAAACTTTTTTGATACTGTTTTTATGCTACAGCTGTTTGTGTTTGCACCACATTTAATTAATTAACCAATTAATTTGGAGGCTGCGTTATTCCGGATGGAAATACAGTCAGTAAAAATATGATTCGGGTCGCAGCTTGCCTTGCGTCAGACAAGCATAAGACAGTTGACTGAAAAATGCAGCTGAAACACATCCTGTAAGACCCCTGTAAGAAAAGAGCAACTGTGAAACAAGGAATTACATCATGTGTGTATAAACACAACACACTCTTTTGTCCATATACGCTTCAAACCAAGTTTAATTCTCATAGATATCCCCTGTGCTCCTTCTTAGACAGCTCAAATAATAATAATAATAATAATACCAGCAACACATAAAAAGGCTGACAAAATGTAGAGAAAACGCCAACTTTTTCAAGTAGGAAATAAGTAAAGTTCTGCAGGAGGGTCAGAATGGTGACCTGTGGAAGATACAATACATATCTGAGATGATGTGACTTTAAGTTGTAATTATGTTCATGGTGAAATTTAAAATCACATTTTAAAAGTGAGTTATTGAGTGAATTCAGCTGTTTTAATGACGATGATGATTATATTATATATTACATTCTCTAACTTCAGATTTCTTGTGGAGATGCTTTCTACACCTCTTTGGCAGCAAAACAAGTAAGATGTTAAACTTGACTTACTGCACACTTGGTGACTAATTCATTTAAATGAACCATAACTCCAGAGTCAAAAGGAACATGCATGATATTTGTAACGCTTGGTAACATTAGCTTTCTTGTTACTTCTTGAAAAATACAGTAAAACAATAGAGACACAATGAAGAAAACACAGAAGAAAAAACATCACTTTTGTCTGAATTCAGTTTTTCCAATAAATTAAGTTTATTTGTCAACAGTTGGTTTTACAGTTAGCAGGAACCATGCAGTCAAGCTCTTTATGGCCAATACTAATAATAAAGATATTCCACATCACAGATCACATACAGAGTTAAATAAACACAAACACCAAGCATTCCTCCCTCTGCATTTTACACCAAGGTTTTACACCTTTACATATATACACAAGCTCAAATTGAACCTTGCTTGAAACGTTTTTGTCATTTTTAATTTTTTTGTTGCATGTTTTTATAACCTAACTGGGAAAGCAGTGTTTTTAATTAACAAAAAAGGTAGAAGATGTAACAGTATAGCAAGGCACACAATTATATTTTAAAGATTTCAAACCCTATTTTGTCCTAAACACACCTGACCCAACACCCCTCCCAACACCCCAGCGTCACTGCTAATCATCATCTCAGTTTTCTAGAAAATAAAAAAGGAAACAATACATGGTACAGTAGTGGTGTACATACATACAGCAGTATTAATAACAACACACGTCCTCATCAACAGTCATCAAACCTTCACGTCTACACAACAACACCGCTTCAGCTTTCGCCAACTTTGGTCGTGTTGCATAGATAAAATACCATTTTGTTTTATTTATCTTATATTTTTGGACACCTGGGTCATCACTTCAGTTTGGAGTAGCTGCTGACAGCAAAGAGGGGAAAAGTCAAATGATCCTGATGAGTGCGGATAATATTCCCATCGATACAGAGCACAGTGACTTCATCACCACATCTCCAAGCTAGCCAGTTTTTAGAATCAATGAGGACCACAAAATGATGGTTGGTCACCCAACAAAAGTTAGCTGTGTCCAATTTCACAGCAAAGAATCCTTCAAAGGACGCAGCCTGCAAAGGCGAGACCTGAAAGCTAACAGACTGAACCTGTCCCTCCCCAAATGAAATGGTCTACAGAGGATTCACAACATCATCACCACTTCCGGCTCTCACGAAAAAGTTGGAAAAAGTAGAGTTTACCACCAAAAGGTTACACTTAAACTGTTGACAAAGTGGTAAATGCCAACTGGATTGACCATAAACGCTTTTTTTTTGTTTGTTGCTCAGGAACGCAGAGAAAACGCTTCCACTGATGCTTCCTCTGAAAAAAGCTAGCAGTAGACCAGCAGACTGAACCTAACCTTCCCCAAATGAGATGGCGTATGGAGGATTCACCACAGCATCATCAAAGCTAAGGGTATGCTGAGGAAGTCATACTGACTGCTGACTGATAAACTTGACAAGGTACTAAAAAATAGCCACCTGTGCTTACTGGGCTGACAATGAATGCTTGCAGAAAATGTTTTGTTTCTCAGACACACAGAGACAACGCTGCTGACTTGACTTTGAGGAAGACAGACGCTGGAAAAGGTTAGCAGAAAACCAGCAGTCTACGGAAGATTTACCAAAGCATCATCACCACTTCCTCCCTCTAACGAACGAGTACATTCAAGGAGTCATTGTCAGTATGTAATGGTTGAAAATGTAGAGTTTACCACAAAGAAGTTGCACTCAAACAGTTGACAAAGTGTTAAATACCAACTGTGCTGAGTGAACTGACCATGAATGCCAAAATCTGGATGAGATCAGGCTGCACTTGCAAACTACATTTGAAGGGGCCTTTGAGAAGGAGTGACATTGTTGTCCTGCCTTCAAAGGACTCTGAAAAATGGGAAACAGCTTGTAGCTGCAAGAGTAGACAAAACTACGAACCAGCCACAGTCAAAGTCAAGATCAAGCATCAGTCACAAAGGAATCGAATCTCCAAAAAGCTCGAGAGTAGAGCTGTAGTCATCTCTCAGCTTACTCTTAACATGTCTTAACATGTTCCATGTTTTGTCTGTGTACTTTAAATAAGCAATGGACACTCCATTAGGCCAAATCAATCGATCAGTTAGTGTAATACACCCAGTAACCAGTCTTTACTACATCTTCAGGGATATTTTTACACTTGTCCGAATTACATCAAATATAGGCGAAAAAGTAAAGTACTTTAACAACACTTAAATGATGCCATGAAAGAGTAACCAAGGTTTCAATAAGTCCTCCAAAGTTCTTGCCAAACCAAACTGTGAAATAAGTGCTTTTTCAGTGCCTTAAAAAATGAAAAGTTTGAAAGTTTTGTGATCTGACCGACTCCATTGTCAGCAGGCTACACCATTTATCAGTGTCTTCTTTTCTGTGCCTGACAGACGAGGAGCACCTGTCAGGTAAATACAGGTAGTTTGAACAAACGCTTGATGCTGTTGTTTTTCTTGTGAAGACATTCTCAAGGTTTAGCATTTTGGGTTCAACAGTTAGACACAACTCTAAATCAACTGCACGACAAAGTCAAAGTCTAGCAGCGATTGTATATTTTTATCTTCTATAAGTACAGTTTAATATGAGTTATTCACCTCCTTCTGTCCTTTAAAGTTAGATTTTTGATTTGTATTTGTTAACAAAAAGTCAAAACATGTTTGAAGATTTGTAGCTTTCATACTTATTGATTTCCTCCAATCTTTTCTATCACCTATCAGTGATAATACTTTACTAGAACTGGTTTTGTCCCTTTGTTTAAATCACAAACTGATGTCGTCAGTGGTTTGGTATCTGTTAATGACTTTATTTCTTCATATTTGTTAAGTTCTTGCCACCTTTTAAACATTTCTTAGTGATAGCTTTAACAAAGCAGAGTTTCAGTTCCTATAATAAAGACTATAGTTCAACTTTAACAGATTTCACTATTTCAGATACCTAAAGATAAACTGTATCTGAAAGAAACAGGCAAGAGCTTTTTATGGCTGCTTTAAAGCCAGAATGCCTTGAAATTTCAAAAGTGGAAAACATTTGTTCTACTTTTTCTCTAACAAATTATACACGCTCTGTGGTTGTGTGATGCCGATATAACAGTTTATCTACTGAGTGATTCAACACCTATGATCCGCAAGCTGCAGTGTGGTGCCGATACTACAGGATGACGAGTTTCTGTCACACCTACAACTGTGAACAGATCTACTGAGTTTGACCAAGTCACAGCATAACATTATGAATACTGGCATCATCTACAGACAGACAAATAGACCAAGTCTTATTTTTTAGGAAGTAACATGCTACTTGTGCTACAACACTGCAGCATACAGTTATTTGTTACTTGCAGTTATAACAGGATGTACACAACTGCAGCAGAAAATAACTGAGATAGCAATATGTCATGCAGACTGGCTAAAGATGTGTGTGTGTGTGTGTGTGTGTGTGTTCAAGTGGTGGCAGAACAATACTGAGGTAGCTCCAGAGCAACACAGGAAGAAGTTTGTGAGGGATGAAGAAAGAAACAAACTGACAGAAAGACAGAAAGGTTTCTGGTTGCTCAAAGATAGACTTAGATGTTTACCTGAAGTCTGACTCGCTGTTGATGTAAGTTCATCAGTTTAAAAAAAAAAAAAACACACACTCTGAGGACCCAGCACCAAACAGAAGACAATGTTAGAGACTAGTTGGTGAAGAAAGTGGAACATCTAGCAGCTAAAGAGACAGATATTTTTCTCAGGAGTTGAGGTGGTGGACAGAGACACGACTCCAGTTGGATGCTGGATGTGCAAACTGTTCGCAAACATGTCAGAATAATTTGATTAGCCAATGGCATATCAGGGTCTATTTCTGTCAGCTTTTTTGGGAGTCTTTCTGCCCCCTACTGTCCAAAAATCACTTGACACAGCTTTTAAAAAAAGACCACTGCAACCCCGCAGCAGACATGGCTGCAAAATACTTTTAAAAGTGGTTTAAAACATGTAACAGGAAGCAGCTTAGCCTGATAATCAGACAGAATTTGCCGCTTTGTTTCACTTATTTCATTCAGTCTGACATGTTTCTGTTCGGTAGGGATCTTTTTGTTCGTTTTGTTGCTCGGAGCAGCGAGGAGTTGTTATTTCAGTAAGTCGACTTACAACAACCAGTACAGTTGCTTTGATTTCTTTTGTGGCTGAATCGCCAAACAAATCAGCTCTGTACGCGATGATTTAGAGGTTACATACAGGTGGCATTGATGGTTACTATGGAAACTCGCCTCTTAGCTCTGAGACGGCCTGCGGGTATGTTGGATATCTCTTTAGAGCTTAAAACCTAGTTGTTTTTCAGTTTTGTCACATTAGATGAATTAACAGAGAAACTAGAAGCGGACTAACTCGGTAGACCAGTCTAACGTATCTTTGAGCAAAACAACAGGAAGTAGCATCAACAAGGAAATACAATAAGGAGGTTGGGGTCCATCTGAGTGTAAACCAGTAAAATCTAGCTGATCCCAGGTCAGTTCAACACCATTTCTTCACATTAGTCACATACACAGACTAATACTTCTTGGTGCTTTATTTTTCCTTCTTGAAATGTCAGATTCTTACTTCATTGGTGCAGTTCAAGTGGCATCAGTGTTTTAAATATTTGCTTCTTCATCTGCAAACTGTGTTGCAGAACTCGATCATGACACTCGACAGCACACTTAAAAATACACAAAATAAAACAAATAAAAAGATGAAACCTGGGTTGTCATTTAAATGAAAAAGACATTTTATATTGTTTGGAGTGCTTTTTCCTGTTTAGCCAATCTTATGTAATAAATATGACATGTAACTATCTGACTGTTAAATATTTTCCTTCAAGGTTTGATTTTCACTTCAGAAAAGTGGGAATTCACTGCACACACTTCTTATCTGGTTTGTGTTTGATTACAGTCAATAATTTAAAAAATAATCACATTTAAATGTTTGTTGGATGTAATTTCACTAAATTAGGTTCCTCACAACTCTAAAAACCACTTTCTTAACCACACTCAAACTGTATTTTGCTGTAAATTCTACATACTGTCTTCAGTCTAACTCAAAATATGCTCAGGCAAACCGTACAAGCTGCTTCTGAGCACAAGTTTAACCCTGAATTTTGACTCATTATTAAAATGGTAGATATGACCACAGCATGTGTTATCCTCAATTAAGAATTAGTCTGAATTGGTTTGAAGGTCACCCTGAAACTGCAGGTTGAGTTTTCTGTCCAGTCTTTTGAAGATCAGTTCAGTTACAGCAGTGAGATCAGAGGTATGAGAGGCTCCAGGAACAGAGAGGGGGCAGCCAGAGGGATGAAGCCCAGGAGAGAGATCAGCTCAGCTGGGGTGGAGATGGAGAGAGCTTCCTTACAGCTGGATCCTGGAGGTTCCTGCTCCTAATGTAGGTAGTCTCTGGATGGATGAATCAAGAGAAAAGGAGATAGATTGTTAATCCCATGTTAATAATAATAATAATAAAACCAGCAATGAACTGATCTACTAACAAGTATTGTGTGTGTATCAAAGCCTGATATATCTTATTCCTCTGTTGTGTCCAAAAACTATTAAAAACACGTCAGTGAGTCACACCGCTGCACTGGGTCACATGTTCCTTCATCACCATGAACACACACGTGTAGTTTATTTTGACTCAATCCCACACACACACACACACACACACACACACACACACCGTCCTGCTGCCAGAAATAATCACTAAAGCACCAAATGAAAATAGCCCCCCAAAAATGCACAATTTCCTTCTCTTTGTTTTGTTTTGTCAAAAACTACAGTGACCAGCTGTTTTAAACATGAAACTATATATTTGTGACAGGTTTTTAAAGATATAACATTTTAATTAAAATGTATAACATTTTTGCTCTAATTTGTGCCCTTTCTGCATCATTTTATTTTCTTCCTCTGAATTTGATGTTGCTCACACTGATTTTATTGTGTACTAATTAAATTTTAAATGTTCTTTGAATTAATTCTGCTCATTTAGTATTTCTGCTAAACGAATATTTGCTGTTTGATTCTATTCCTTGAAGGGGACCTATTATGCTCATTTCCAGATCTATATTTTTATTCTGGGACGTAGTTTTGCATGATTCACAATTAAATCCTTATTTATCTTATACTGGCCCTTTATGCAGCCCCTCAGTTCAGCCTCTGTCTGAAACAGGCTGTTTTAGCTCCTGTCTCTTTAAGGCCCCCCTCCTGATGAGCCTTCTGATTGGCTAGCGTCACAGCCAAACTCCGGCTGTTTGAGAGACTACGTAAACAAACCATGAAACAAACTATAGTAGCAGGATTTCACTTCTTTTTCTCGTTCTTTCCTCGAAATGTCAACTTCTCAAATACATCTGTACATGTTGGAGCTGGAATCCGCTCTGAAGTGAATATGTGCAAGTATATGCAAGACTATATGCAAGTGAACAATGCAAACAACACATGGAAAAACCTTAGCAACAACCTTAGCAACCAAGGCTACAGAATGGAGGGCCGTTTACGAGCATGCACGACGTTCTGACATCAGCTCGTCGGCAAGGTAGGAAAAAACGCCACAAATGAAGCGTCAGCAGGTTGAAGCCCTGACTTTTGACTTGCAGGCAGCATTTCTACGTACTTTCACCTCAAGTTTTGGAACTTTGACCATGTTTAACATCAGAACAGCATATAAATAACAGAAAATCACAAATAACATAATATATAATAAATGTCCCTTTTAAATGACTGAACTGTCTTCTTTTGTATGATATTCTGGTTTTATGTTCACATATTCAATTCAACTCGTGTAAAAATTCTTTTCTTTCATTATGCTAATTCTATACTGTTCTGATCCTAACATTGAATTTCATTTTATTTAAGTTTTCATATACATCCAACTGCATATTCAACTAGCTGCTGCGATCATCTTCTATCTGTTCTGTTCTCCACTGTGCTCACTGACAGTTTCTGCTTGTGTCTATCAGATATTCAGCATCGTTTTCTGTTCTGCTTTTCTATGAAACTTTCAGAACATGAGTCTGTGATGAAAGCTGAACACACACACACACACACACACACACACACACTCTCTCTCTCTCTCTCTCATTCTCTCTCCTGTGTGTTTTGCTGCAGACCTTCTGCTGTCTGGGTCACAGAGCACATCATGAGCCGCATTCACGATTGCTTTAATTGCACCTGTGTCTGTGTGTACTGTATGTGTGTGTGTGTGTGTGTATGTATGGGTGTGTGTGTGCGTGTGTGTGAACAGGTGGGCTAGACTGGGGCACGCCATGGGGGTCAGGACCAGCTGTACGCATCACTGATATGATGTGCGCATGTGTGTGTATGTGTGTCCTTTGTCGTGGGTATACATGCGTTGTCTGTGTGTGTGTATGTGTGTGTGTGTACACTATGCTTGATTTCACAGTCTCACGTGTGTATTTCTTTGCATGTGAGTGTGTATGTAGGTTTGTCCTCTGGTGTATGTGTGTGTGTGTGTGTGAGTGTGTGTGTGTGTGTGTGAACAGCATGTCTGTCTAACCTGCAGCTGTTGGGCTGTCAGAGCTTCTACCTGGACTCTCATGCCCTGCCCTGAGGGGTGTGTGTGTGTGTGTGTGTTTGTGTGTATGTGTGTGTGAGTGTCTGGAGTATAGGGGCAGTAGGTTTGCTTAGCCCTGGAGGCACCCATAGGGCGGCCACTTCTCACACACACACACACACACACACACACAAACACACACACACACACACACACACACACACAAACACACACACAGACTGTGTCAGTAGTCGGGTTTCCATCCAAATGTATCGCAAATGTGAACCAAATTTTCAGAAAATCTGCAAAAGAAAAACTGAATTTATGCACGTTTCCATTCACTACTGTTATGCAAATATTAGGAGTTGGTTCATCGAGTTAAGCAGTAGGTGGCGCTAATTCTCCAGTCAGGTGCCATTATACCACTGCAGAAGAAGAGGGTGCACTGAGATGACGTAATTAAAAGAGCGCCAGTCAATGTTAGTTTCTTGTATTAATTCAGGGACCGTTGCCGTCTCCTCTTCAGTCCACACGCCTGATGTTTTCGTCTGCCGCCATTTTTCGTCTCTCCAGTGGAGCGAAAGCTTGAGGGACATTTAAGTCACGTGATTTCTGTCATCATTTATGTCATCGCTGAATCTGTTTCCTTTGCACTTAGTCTTTTTTTGTGCAAATTGAAAATGCAAATGTACATGTGTGTTAACCTACTCTGATTGGCCCCGTCCTCGAAGTGGGCGGTCTCGCTGAGGCTTGGCTCCGCCCCTGTGCAGCCCTGGTGGCATGATTGGCGGCTGACTGAGAGGGAGAGAGATAAAGGAAATAGCAGAAGAGAGAAAGATGTAGTGAATGAAAGAGAGAGAAAAGATTGGAACAGAAATGAAAGGATGTAGAGAGCAAAGACAGACAGATAAAGGGATAAAAAACAAGAGAGGAAGAGAAAAGAGAAAGTGTTTAGTTACATGAAGGCAAATACATACGATACAGCAGAGAACAAGAAAACAATGTTCCTCTTTATTCTTTTCTTTCCAACAGTTAGAGAGAGAAAGAGGGAGGTGGCGATGGATGGAGAGAGAGCGAGTAAAGGAGAGAGACAAACAAGAGAAGAGAGAGAAGAATAAATCAAAATGGCATTATCAGGCTGAAACGTTGTTTGTCTTTGTTTTCTAATCGGCTTGTTCTTTCTTTGAGCCCAAACTGATGAAAAGTTGCAAATTAAAACAACGAGCATCAGGCCGAAAACAATCCCCCCCCCCACCACCCCAGTCTCTTAATTGGTTCACAACTAATCGCTTTGTAAAGACTTGTGAGGCTATTATCCTTCCCCATACATCTACCGATGCTAGGGATTCACGCACACACATAAACACAGACACACGTATGCAAATGTGGTCACGGTTACATGCACATATACATGTCGTCATGGCTGCACTCATGTAGAAGCACATCTACCCCCCATCCTCGCCTTTTCTTTTGGTCTTTGTTTGATGCCCCTTTAATGAATTCAGAAGGTAATGAGGAAACTATTGCACACTGAGACAGACAGAAAGCTGCAAGTTTGTGATTATGGTGTAAAGAGTTGACATCGTCATCGGTCAAGTGAGAATTGAGATTGATGATCCCCAAGAAATCTCTTAACCTTCCTGTTGTACAGTCTCAAATATAGATATATGTATATGCATATATATATATATATATATATATATATATATATATATATATATATATATGCATATATATAAATGCAACAATTTCAAAAGTCCGAAAGATAAAATCACAAAACTACATATTAGAATTTCATAACACACAACTCAAAAACACAAAAGATACAAGTACAAAAAATTATTTAAAATACAAAAATAAAACATACAAAATACAATTTAAAAACAAAAAATAAATCCTAAAATCCTGAAAATTAAATATCAAAAATCCAAAAGTAAAATCTCAAAAACAAAAATGTCATCTCAGAAACAAATGCCAAGTCCTTTTTGTTGTATGTTCCTGTCATTGTGTAGCCTACATTTTAGAGCTCTGATGTTTATCCTGTTTTGTGTGTTAGCATGCTAACATTCGCTAATTAACTAACTAGCTAACTAAACTCAGCAAAATTCATTAACACGTCCCTGCTAAAAAGGTGGTGCTGGTAGCTTGGTGACGTGCTGACTATTGGCAGGGCTAGCTGGTGAGCTACTGTGGAAAGCTAACCACTGACATGCTAGCTAGCCAGTAGGCCGAACATGAAGGAGCGCTGGTCAGGCACAATAGCTCCCTAAGTTAGCTGCCTTGCTACTAGTTAGCTAAGTATTGGTTAAAAAAGCTGTCAGGGTCTGTCACAAACCACATGAGTTAAATGGTTAGCTTAAGGAAAGGGTTTATATATAGATCCTGTCACCTCCAGTCTTCTGTTTTATAATTATACAAACTGTGTCACTGTTACAATGAAATATTTATGATAGAAATGATACATTTTCTAGATAATGTTAAGTTAAACTTGAAATGTTTTCACTCATATTCAGCTTTTACAGGTATTTTATCATAGAACACGGACAGAATAATTAATCCACATTTGGTGTGGATGGTCATCAAGTGGTCCTGATCAGTCATTGTGTGTTGACCTAATGTTCATATGTGATGGATGGTAGCGATTGGAAAGATTCTCATGTTAATGACTTGCGAGGGTCCACGTCACCAAGATGGCTGTTTGATTACAGTCGTTCGTGTAAAGATTAAAACACTGCATTGACAATATTCAACAATATCAGTTAAATCTGGGTTAAGTTACACTGAACAGAAAACTGCCCAATCTGGCAACACTGCTATAAATGTTATGAAAATTGTAAATTCTGTCCAACACTTGTGCACACCTGTTTTTATTGCTATGGGATGTACAATAATGAACATTGCAGCGTGCAGGTGTCACCATATCTTTTAATCTTGTTAGTATATTCATTCTTTATGGAAACCATTTGCACCTTCTATTAGTGGATAGTTTAGAAAGCCAGGAATCTTAGCCACTGACTCAGTAATTGTGATCAACACATCATGTTGATCAATCACCTGCAGATACATTAATGTGATTTTGGGCTACGGTGCAGTAAAAGTCTTATTATTTCCCCTTTAACAGCGCAAAGGACATGTAGCCCACATTAATATGCACGGCGTGAAAGACAACTGCACTAGATCAGAAATGAAAGAACCTCTTCAGCTGAGCCATGTTCCTCTTTAAGAGAGTAAAAGTTGATAAACAGAGGAGGTAGCAAGGTTGCAGAGATGCTAAAAAATGCCAGACTCATTTGCATAAGGAAATAGAAAACTTAAAAAGAGCACAAACACGCTAATTCAGCGATGAAATGAATTGAACGATCACTGCGGGAAGGAAAAGCTCTTAGCTGATGAATCCTAATGAAATCTGACTGATAGTAATTATGCTGATGTTGTTCTGTGGACCTTAACCTTTTGACTAAAAAACTGAGAAGTCTGCAAATCCCCCCTTCCATTAACACCTGAGGGAGGAGAGAGGGAGGAGGGAGGAGGAGGCTGGAGGGGGGAAGAGGAAGAGAGGCGTGAGAAGAGGAGGGGGGAGGTAGAAAAAGAAAAGTGAAGAGAGCAGGAAAAAGAAAAGGAGGAGAGTTGGAGAGGAAAGATGCCTGCTGAAGGAGAGGAGGATAGGGTGGAGGAGAACAAATGAAGCAGGTCTTGAGGTAGGAGATGAGAGGAGTTGAGGAGGTGATAAAAGAAAGAAGAGGAGTTAGAGAAAATGAGCAAAAAGAAAGGTGAAGAGGGATGAGGAGGAGAGGAAATGGGAGTTGGGAGCAAGAGGAAGGGGACAGGAGGAGGTGATGAGAAAAAAGGAGTAAAGGAATATGAGTAAGGAAAGAGGTGAGGAGGAAACAAGGAAATAAGGCTGGGAAAAAGAGGAAAGGTTGGGTGTGAAGTGGAGAGGAGAAGAACAGAGGGTGAGGAGGAGGAGGAGAGGGTAGGTTACGCATATCAGCGCCTCTCACGTCTGTCTGGCCTCAGAAATGGAAATGAGAGAAACGCACACCGGCCTCATTACATTCATAGCCACTGAGGGGCTCGACTCGGACTAATACCTGGAGTAGAGAGGTGAAGTGCAGTATCAAGGCCCTGTATAATGTCCTGAGATAGCAGATCAGGCTAATACGTGGAACACTAACCTGCTTCGCTGCTGCTGTCTTTGCTTCCTGCTGCGAGCCGCTCCGCCCTCTCCTCCCCTTCTCCTCCTGCTTCACCCGCCGAGTATCCACCTCTCCTCGCCTCTCCCCCTCCTCCTTATCTGCTTCTCTCATCGCCGAGCAGTTAATTTTGGGATTAATACGCGTGGCGGTGGCGGCTGGCTCTTTTGAGGGATTTGTAGCGGAGCTGCAGACACTTATCTTGGTCATTACGGTGCCCATATTGGATTCAAGCGTTTTAGTATCTGCCAAACATTCGGCTGCGGAGGAGTCTATCGGGGCGACACGCGCCCGGGGATTAAGATAAGGAGGCCCCTCATTACGACTCCTCTCCTCCTGCGGCGCGCTGACACTCGCAGCGGCCGCGACTTCTCCTCCAGCGACATCACAGAGGAGGTACGGGTCCTCACCTCGCTTCTCTTCCTCAGCGCCAGAGGACACGGGAGGAGGCGAGGAAGGGTTGTCGTCTCTTGGTTTGGAGCCGGGCCCCTGGAGGAAGGCGGAGGCGCTCTTTGAGGGTGAGGAGGTGGAAAATGAACTGTAACAAGGCTCCAGGAAAGGAGAGGAGGAGCTCTGTGTTGTGTCTGTTGTCACTGTGGGACTGGACCCTCGGAAATGCAGGTGATCCTGGTTTCTATCCAGTAAAGACTCCTCTGAAGGAGACAGGTAGCTCAGACTATCAACTGGTTTGGAACTGGGCCCCTTTTGAGACAAATATTGAAGACTATCAATTGATTTTGAGCAAGGCAATTGAGTTAGACTGTCCTTCAGTTCATAGCCAGAGTCCAGGGAGGACAAATACCCCAAACTCTCCTTCAGTGAGACCCTCCGTGGTTTCTTGGTGAGCACCATGCTGTAGCAGAGAGGCGGGCCCAGGTACACCTCCTCTGTACAGGCTGCAAACAGGGTCTCCTCATCTCTGATGTCTGGGCTAGGGGGCAGGGATAGAGAGGGGCTATTAGGGCCCTGAATGTGGCTACCATTAGTTTGGCTATCAGCAGACTTCAAATCAAGAGCACAGAAGTTGTTCTTGGAGTCAAGGCCAGTAGAAGATTGTTTGGAAGACTGAGCTGGGTCTGAGGCTGGTATCTGCTGTTTGGGGCTTGTAAACAGCTCAGGGCTCGGGCTGTGTAGGCCTTGTGTTGGCGTGGCGTAAGACGGGATGTTGTAGGGCGCGGGAGTGGAGCTTTTGTCCTCGGAGCACTGACTGACCTCGCCACAGTCGCTGTCATGGGAGGAGAGAGACAGGTAGGAGTAGAAGTCTCCCTTACGAAGGTGGAGAGGCCGGTGGGAGTGTTCAAGGACCTACAGGAAGAGGAAAGAGAAAGTTTGTAGAGGTTGATTTAAAAAGTAACAAGCAAAATAATGCTGCCTTTATAGGTTTTTAAATCTCACCAGCACAATCCTTTTTTTCTTAAACACTTTGGTATATGTGTTTTCTGGTTTTGTTTATTGTGAAAATAAAATAAAAAGACAAAAAAAAATTTGTATTTATTTGTATATATACATGTGCACATGTAGATAAATCTGAGGGGTCACAAAATAATAAATGGGAGAGAAAAAAAAAATATATGTGTAAATTATGTATTGTTGTTCTTGAAATGAAAGAATCTGAAACGGTTGCTAATAATTCACATTATGCTCATAATCTGTGATGTGAGGTCATTTTAAAGGGTGATAAGCTAAAAACTTTGTGTTTTTTGTATTGTTTATACAGTATGTGTTATGCTTATAACACACATTATGACGTAAAACCAAACCATCCAGAAAACCATCAAGCTTTTATTTGCATATTAAAAAAAATATCTGTGTATTTATATTTTACACGTTTACAAGAGGAGCAAAGCGTTCAGCCTGATTTAGTTTTTCCTTTCAGAAATAAAATGAAAACTGATTAGCTTTTAGATGACTTCACTTGAAAAAGATACTGAAGAAATTAGTCATTACATCCTAAAAGTTATGGTCTGTGATGCGATTTATTGAATTACTCTAACTCAGTGAACAAATTAACTGAGATAACTTTTGATACTTTTTTTTTTTTTTTGGATAAATTTGTCCTCAAAATGTAGAGTATAGGAGGTCAAACAGGACTTCAAACACTCCATCAACATCTGCAACTGTTATTTTAACTTCTATTTAATTATGTTTTTGTAATATAACA
Organism: Scomberomorus guttatus; assembly: GCA_038419695.1. NCBI lineage: Eukaryota > Metazoa > Chordata > Actinopteri > Scombriformes > Scombridae > Scomberomorus > Scomberomorus guttatus. The sequence continues at coordinate 2,530,963 of CM076455.1, forward strand.
TATATACTGTACCTTCTCTCTGATCTGTGTTAGTGATGCAGGGCTTTGGTCTGGGTTGGACCCACTGATCTCGCTCTGGTTCGGTTCTTCCGCCTGGATCTCTTTGCTCTTCAGTGCCAGTGAGGTCATGTCAATTATCTCCAATACAAAGTCATGCACATTCTCTTTCTTGCCCTCGTCTACACTGCGTGGATGGAGGGAAGAGGGGGAGGGAAGGTGGTTGCAGCAGGAGGAGAGAGAACTGTGCCGTTTTTTAGGAGGCAGGGACGATTCTTTGTCTCTAACCTCCCTCCTGCTTTCTTCTGTCACAAAAGACGAGAACTTGAACTTTTCCTGAATGGTGATGGCCTTCCGTCCCCCATTGTGGGATCTGCAGTCCTCAACAGGCGAGAGGGACGGAGGTGAGGGGAGGGAGGAGCTGTGGCAGGGTAACTCCCCCCTCAGCTGTCCAACCAAAGAGGAGGAACGGATGGACGGGAAGGGGAGGAGCTCACAGGACGGGGATGGAGAAAGCTGCTTCGTTGAGCTTGATTCTGTTTTTACTATGAAGTCGCTGACATCCTGAACTAACTCTCCTGTTTTGGCAAACATGTACGACTCCCTAAGTGACTCTCCTTTCTTTGTGAACACACTGGACTCCTCTCGGAGGAGTTCATCGTCTTCATCTTTCCCTTTTAAACAGCTCTGATCCACATTTCCATTTTCCACGTCGTCCACAAACTGGCTGATGTAGCTTCTCGTGGCGTTCCTCCTGTTCTCCTCCTCTTCCTCTTGTTCTTTCTTATCCCTTTTTGTTTTAGTGTTGCCACCGTTGGTATTAGCTTCTATTAATTTTGCAGCCGAGCGGTTTAGAAAGCAGCGCTGCTCCTTGTTCTGAGAGGAGGAGGTCAGGTTGGTCCCGCACTGCAGCTCATCCCGGAGGCCTGCCTCTGTTTTAGAGGCGGAGGAAGAGGAGGTGCGAGGAGGTCGTATCCAACTCTGCAGCTCCCTCTTCATATACTCTAGGCCCAGCACATAAGACCCCTCCATCTCCTCTTCATCATCATCCTCATCGTCATCGTTACCAGAGGAGGCACCGCTCAACCTCTCCTCCTCTTCGTCCTCGCCGTCCCGTACACCGAGTTCCTCCTCGGTGAGAGTGAGTGTGGAGGAAGACAGGAGGTCGCTGTCGTCCTCGTCCTCATCTGTGCACGCTGACGTACAAGACACGTTCACCACCATGCTCAGGCTCGCCGCATCTGCTTCATCCATCCCCTGTCCTCCTCGGCTGTTTCCGTGGCAACGTTTCCTATAAGAACTTGAGTTGGCATTCGCTGCCATGGTGGGATCCAGAAAGTGGTGGCGGTGATTTTTGAGCATGGCGAAATCTTCAGACCCCAGAGACGAGTCTTCGGCACTGCTCAGCTCCGTTAACGATGCTGTTGCTGAACTCTCGTTGATCAGGGATGGTGGACCTTTCCGTGAGGAGCCTGAAATCCCGGAGAGGGGAGTGTGTCGGCCGCCGAGAGAGGGGGAGGCAGGGAGTCGGCTCCGCTGCGGGGAGCTGCTCCGAAGCGTCATATCAGAAACACTGCGGGTCATCTTCGCTGCCAAGGGAGTCTGAATGTTCTCTAGGCGTTTAAGGAGATCAAGAGTTCTTCGACTCAGCTCCCCAGAGGACGGTTCTCCTGGTGCACCTTCGTTGTTCTTCTCCTTTCCTGGTTCACCACCAACCAAATCTCTGCTCTGCCCCAGGTCCAGCTCCCCAAGGCTGGCAAGGCTGCCAGCGGTCTCCCCTTCAGCGCTGAAACAGGGGACCAGGCAGCTCTCCATAGAAGCACTGCGATGCAGCAGGTCTTTGGAGGGAAATAACTCCACACCCAGAGCCAGCAGGGACTCCAGAGAGGAGCCCTGAGATAATAATGGACTCGACGCCCGGCGGCTGATCATGGGAGGAGTCTCCAAACCGTTATACTGGTCAGCTTTGAACTCTGTGATGTCACTGCGGGACAGGAAAGGCTTGGATGAGTCTACACTCAGGCCTCCCACCTCAAAGTCAGAGTCGGAGTCAGCGGGCGTCAGTATCCCACGGCCGTTGATAAGGATCTCAACCGCCTCACCTCCTCCCCTCCTGTGCCTCCTCTTTTTCTCCTCTTCTCTGTTTCTTCTGCTTTCACCTCTGATTTCATCCCTCCTCTTTTTTATTTGGTTGTAATTGGTGACACTGTCTTTGTGCAGAGTAACATGAACTACAGTGTCATCTTTCTCCTTCTCCTCGTCCTCCTCCTGTCCTTGGATTTCAGAGTTGTTCGTTATTGTCTCAGTGTCTCCTGTATCGCTGACGATCCCACTCTCGCTCTCTGACCGTCGACTGTTCGCTGACTGGCCACTTCCCCTGCCCCCCTCCCTCTCGTTTTCCCCATCCTTGTATCCCACAAACCACTCTCCTCCTCGGCCGTTTGGCATCAAATCCCCCAGGATGTCAGGGAGGGATTCCATGGAGGAGAACGAGGAGTCTTTACTCAGGCTCTTCAGCAGCAGATGCTGTTGTCTTTTTCCCGCTTTGGTTTTGTGCATCGTGGAGGAAGTGTAAGGAAAGTGAGGCTGTTTGTATAATTCGACATTATGGAGGCTGTACACCTGGTAGACGTTATTGTTGTTGGGGGGAAGAGTTTGGGAGCTCACACTGGGCTCAGATGAGGCTTCACCCCTCATGCGGGACGTGACCTCAGGACTCTCATTGGCTTGGACACCTGTCTGGATGCTATTGGGTTGATTCCCGTTGGACAGAACGCTGTCCGAAGGCAGATTTGGTTGTGCGGGGAGGTTGTGCATAAGATCGGGTTCTGGTACTTCTTGTGGTTCTGATTCTGTGATTGTCATATCTGTTTCATCCCATTCCCAGGAGTCGTCTGGAGCCGGCGCCACTGGGCATGCTGGGACTGGGCTCATTTGGTGAAGGTCGACTAGTCCTGGTTCCAGAAAGTTCCCAGGAACCTGCAGACAAAAGGAAAGAAAGAAAGAACATGTTTGAAATTGTTTAGCGAGGATAAAAGGGAATCCAGGCGTCTCGGCTGCCAAAGCACAAACCATGAACTCTCGACGTTCAAGGTTTTAATCCTGCTGCATGTCAGAACTCTTGTGTCTCTCTTCTTATCTTTCTTGTGCTTTTTGAAAAACACCAAAAAGAATTATCTTAAAAAGACAAAAATCAAGTGTACTCTAAATGAACTGTGTCACTACTGCAGCAAAGAAAAGAAGGAACAATAAAGAAAGTACACTTGTCAGAGTCATAACTGAATGCAAATACAACACATTTAACTCTTTATTATACAGTATGAGCATTGTACTATATGAGGGTCTGTTATAGCTGTCAGCGTTAGCTTGACAGTAAGATATACATTAAATAGCCAAAATATCAACTTTTTGGGAAATAAGAAAAACAGCACACCACCACTTTTTTAGTTTGGCCTTTAGCTCCTTGCCTCAATCACATCATATTAAAGGAATACTTCTTCATTTTAGGAAATATGCCTATTTGCTTTCTTTCAGAGGGTTAGATGAAAACATTGATACCACTCTCATGTCTGTGCGTTAATTATGCAGCTGGAGCCGGAAGGAGATTAGCCTAGCTTAGCATAAAGACTGAAAGCAGGGGGAAACGGCCTGACTCTGTCTCCCCCTGCCTAGCCTGGCTCTGTCGAAAGTTTAAAAACCAAAACCACTAATAATTCTGAGTAATTAACACTCGTTTCTCATTTTTTAAAAATTTGTACACAAACAGAAATGTAAGAGTGACATTTGTGGTTTTAGGGTGTGTATGGATTAAACTAACAAGATATGTGTTAATTAATGAGCTTTACAGGTGTTAAGTGTATTTTCTAAATTTGTAGGCTAGCTGTTTCCCCCTCCAGTCATTATGCTAAGCTACGCTAACCACGTCCTGACTCCATCTCTGTACTTAACACACAGCCATGAGAGTGCTATCAATCTTCTCATCTCACTCTCAGAAAGAGAGCAAATAAGAGTATTGACCCAAACACTGAACTAGATACAATATCAGTGATACATGATTTTCATCCAATTCTGACTTTTGAAATACAACCAATCTTTAAGGTCTTCTGGAACAACACTAGAAATCCTTGTTGGTATAAGGTGAACATGACTGAATTTAATAAATCTTAAAAAAAAACATTAATAGCTTTTGCCCAATATTTGAATCATTGAGATTAAGTGCTAAAATTGGCATTAATCCATTAACATGATGCTAAAAACTCTCTTAAGACAATTATTGAGCCCTAAATCAATAAATTCCAAAAAGTTCCCAGAAGCAAGGTTCATCATCCTGATACTGGCGCAGCGATGTGCCTAATGGTGTCTTCTTTATTCTAGGACGTTCCTGAATTAGGATTTATGTCTTATTTTTCTTTTCTTTTTTAAAGAAAAAAAGTCTTGAAAGCCTAATTTGAGGCCAAACTTGTTCAAGCAGAAGAGTAATGCAGTGAAATTTTAAAACCTAAAGGTCCATGAAATGAAGCTACCTATTATATTATAGTTACCTATTATTATTATTATTATATCATTTTAAAAACATGTCATGGTCTTAGTTTGTGCTATCAAACACTGTGTGAGTATAGGTGATGTTTTAATCAGACGTTGGATATCTTGTTTTGGCACCAAACTCTTTAAAAAGACGTGCTGAAAGTCCCACGTCCTTTTCTGAGAGTGATGTCTTGACTCAGGACTCCGTTTGAAAGAGAAACACTGACACCCGACTCTGACAAAACACGTTCTGTGATCATTTTTTTTTTAAAAAGGAGCAAAATCAACCCACCCCACAGCAATTGCTCATAAATCTCAACACAAATTATTCCGCTCTGGAACAAAGCGATGAATTATTCAAAAACGACTTCTGAAAGAAAGAGCACGAAGCTGAAAACCCCAAAGTAAATACGTAATCAAAAGCCTTCAGAAAGCTCGGCTGTCTAAAAATATGCTTAGACACAGGAATTCTTCCCTTCCACAGACATAATTATACAAATTGCTCCGCGTCTCGTTAACAAGAGAGGGGAGTAATTCGTATTAGCCATTCATAGCCTATTAATCTAATAAACTAGTTGGCTCTGTGTGTGTGTGTGAGTGTGTGTGTGAGGATGTGGGTCTGTGTAATGAATTTCTATTAGATTTGTGTTTATTCCCCTTGTGCTGATAAGGGAGATGGGGGTAATGACTGAACTGGGTTTTGCCACTGCAGACGCATTCAAAAACACATTCAGCGCTGAGGGGAGAGGCTACCAATCAGCCTAATCCAATCAAACCGAGTATTTGATGACCCACGAAAACCTTGTATATAATTTATATCTGTAATTTATCTAATTTCTATGATTTTGTAACAGTTTATAGCTGAATTGTGGGTGTTTTTATGACCTCAGACAGGGGAGGGAGGTGACTTCTGGCGTCCGGCAGCCACAGTGGCTTCAAAAACATATTTTTTAAAAGCTGAAAACAACTCTAAAGTGTTGCTGGTAACCTGCCAAAGAGGCAGAGCTGGCAAGATGGCAGACAAGACAAATTTACCAAACAGTGGTGATCATTTCCCAGCCAGACTCCTGCAACATGCCAGGGTATTCCTCTGTTACATGTTGGTCCAGATGTTACCCAAGTTTCTGCAGGATTTAGTGGCCTTGGAGTGTTCACATGCAATTAAACTGAGTTTTTGTTATACATCTGTAACTGACATGTGTAGTTATGCATCAGGGTTTTATATCTCAGGTATACATCTATGTACATACATGTGTCTAAAGAATTGAAATGTGAAATGTTTGAAAGCGTTTAAAATGTAATGAATCTCGAGGACTTCTTAATAACCACCCACATGTGAAAATAGATTTGGTGTAGTGCTAATTGATGTCACTCCTGAGGGGGGCGCTAGTGAGCACTGTATGGAGTAGACGTGTTTTTCCAGGGCTCCTTTCCATACGCAAAATAATTCAGTCATTCACTCAATATTTAGTTTAATTTGCTGGTTTTGTCTAATAATTTCCTTCGTCTGATAGCCTCAGGATGTCAAAACTGAAAGCTGAAAGGGGGAAGAAGCAGGATAAAGCCCCAAATGAGACTGATGGTCAACAGCTTTCAGAGCTAGCCAAGCTAGCCGCTACAGCCTCAAAGCCGGATAATGAGCCACAAACATCATCTCTGCAGTATGATGTATGAGCAAGACGATGACTGACCGATTTAATGATTTAGAGGCATCTTTGGCAACTATCCAGGCAGCTTTGGTGAATCTCAGCAACCAAATAAAGAAGGTGGAAAATGGTAGCTCCGACTATGACCGCCACCTCTCGCTTGCTGAGCAGATGTGCACAAAAATGCAGCCGGAGAAAGAAGCACTTTGCCTGAAAGTGATCAACCTTGAGGCTCTGTCCAGGCTGCAGGATATTAAAATTGTTCGCCTACGTGAGAAGATCGAGAACGGCCGTCCGACAGAGTTTTTGACAAAGTGACAACTGACAACAAAAAATAAATAGCACAGAATTTTTTCTACCATTTCCTCTGTGTGATCGATGTAAACCTACAGAAGGCTCTCTGACCCACCTTTGGGTCTGAAACTCTATCATCTTTGTTGTGACATATTTAAGTGGTAGTGGTTAAGACGTACGGCTGTGTGTTTGAACCTGATCCAGAGACTGTATTATTTGGGTTTTCTCTTTCCCTACGAAACCACAGTGTTTCTGTGCAAAGCACTATTATATATGGAATGTTAATCACAAAGAAAGTAATTTTAAGGCTCTGGAAGACAGATACTGTGCCTCAGTTTAAGACCTGGTTAACTGAGCTCACTGGTATGTTACATATGGAGAAAGTTCGATATGGCATGATGGACAGTCTTAATAAATTTTCAGATATATGGCAGCCATTTCTGGATCACCTTGCTCAACATGATGCTGAACCTGACCGGCAAAAAATCCATAGTGTGCCGTCCAACTTTCTCATTGAGACTTGTGCTAAGACTTGTTGTGCTAGTGATGCAGCAGTGTGATTCATTGTTTTCTTTAAATATGCCATGTTTCTTTGTTGTCACTTGTCTCTACTTTGTTTTTGTTTTCTAATATGTGTCTCTGTTTTCTGCACTGTATCATGGAAAATCCCGATAAAAAAACTGCTCTGTCTGCTCTGTCTGTTTGCTACATGGTGGTGCAAGTTTGAGCAAAAAGAGAAAGCAGTAAATTCCACAAGAAACTGTTAAACTGTTACACTTGTAGAGAAGGGGGACTAATAGTCTTAAGATACTGTAGGAGATCCTGGAAGCTGCAATAGTCAATACACAAAAGCGATGGAAAGAACAAACAACACATTGGTGATTTAGCTCCTTAGCATCTTACCAGTTGACTATAAATGTCAAGTCTCTCCTGTGGGTGACACTAAAGGAAAAGTCATGGGGTCATAAAATCAAAGGGTTCCCCCTCTTAGGAGCAGGACTGGGATCAGTAAATTTCATGTTAAAACAAGCTGTGGATTCAGGTAAAACAATCACACAGACCAGGCTGAGCACATTCACATGAACATCAGAGTCTGGTGTTTACAGCGGCTCCTCCTCGCTCGGTTTCTGCCTTAATCGCAGCCTGTGACAGTTTGTGCGCATGCGAGGGACCCGTGCAGCGTTTTTTGGGGTGAAAACGGGACACTTTTTCCCATTAGCTCTGGTTTGACTGCTCCCATTTGTTAGCATAGCATCTGCTGGAAGGCCCAAGGAGAGCACAGCTATCTAGCAGCGTCTGGGTGATTATTCATGTGCCTGTGCTCCTCCTGGAGCTGCTGCTGCTGCTGCTGGAGTCTCTGCTGGCTCTCTGCTGTACTGGTTGTTAAAGTGCTGAGGGAGCCCAGCGTCACCAGTCTGATTCAAAATGAATAGAACCGCACAGATAAATCACCTCTCCATGCAGAGTGGAGGAGCAGACAGGCTGCTTTGAATGTAATTGCAAACGGTGAATGAAAACCTCCATATGTTGCTCATAACTCCTCTCTAAAATATATTTCATGATCGCAAGGAAAGTGTTCTAAAATATAATTTCCATATATTACATTGGACTTACAGGTATACTTTGTGAAACTTCATCCCCACAACGCCCTGCAGGTTTAATTTAGACTCATTTACATCACATCAAAGATAAAACAGGATTTCTCATCTGCTTTCTGAGCAGAGTTACACTCTGTTACACACCGAACATCAAGAGACTAATGTAACAACCTCTCTGGTGCAAAATCACATGTTCAAATCGAAGCGTGCTACATGAAAAGTCACGGCCTGTCCAATGGAGCTCCATGGCAATCATCATACAGGTCACACTCAGGGTCTGAGTAGGGACAAATGTTTCATAATCTAAAAGTCAGACTGGTTGGATGGCTTCATTATCAGGTTATCTGCTGTGGATATTCATTTACTCGAGCATGTCCAAACACTAACATTTGTAAGTTTAAAACAGCCTTTTTTGTGTTGTTTCAAGATAGATTCACTCATTTAAAGAATATTCATGAAACAAGCTGATTTCTATTGGAAACAGGTTGATATGTTTTTACTACACTGACCTCAAAACATTTGGCTTTTAGGACTCGGGTTAAGATGGAGATTTCTGGCAGTGAATATGTAATATTTCAATTTTAGTTTCATTAAATAAGTAATACAAAGATCATGGTATGCATGGTATAACACCATGGCAGAGAGATTGGGGTCTTTATTTACCTCAACTGCAGAAAGCCTTTATTTTTATCCTTATTTAATAGAAAACAGGGCACTAACTAATGATTATCAATTAATCTACTGATTATTGTTTCATTTAATCTAAAAAAAGTGCTGAAATTACAAGTTCCCAGAGTTCAGGGTGATGTATTCAACTTGTTTTGTCTGACCAACAATCCAAAACCAAGAGACCAGGAGAGAACAATCGTTTTATCACTGAGCAGGAGTGTTCATTTATAAGCTAAACCGCTCAGATATATGCCTCTCTGGTTCTTTCTCCCTCCACCTCCCGTCCCTTCCTCTCTCTCCCTCTTTCTCTCTCTCTCTCTATTCCTCTCCCATCTCCAGTAGAAGTGAAATTACTCTCCAGCCAGGCAGCGAGGTCAGAGTGTCTGGCCTGTTATTTGTCTTCTCCTTCTCTACAATGTGTGTGTGTGTGTACGTGTGTGTGTGTGTGTGTTTGTGTGTTTGTGTGTGCGCACAACAGAAACACACAGTCCTACCTCCAATAGCACACGTGCAGCAGCATTAGGCTGTTCCCCACTAATTTTCAACATTCATAAAAGAGCCATTTTAAACTCCTTGTCCTGTTCAAAGGCCTTTCAGAGCAACTTTATTTATCCCTATAAAGGTAATTGCATGAATGCGGCAGTAAAACACACACATTAAACTATTGTAGGAAACAATAACAACAACAATAACACATCTTTGCTTCCAATTTTCCATCTGGAAATACTTCCTGGCTGCTCTGCAAAAATTGCGACACTTCCACCTTAAAGGATATGTTGGCAATTTGTGCTAAAACAACAGTCAGGTGAACAATGAAACCGTTTTTTCCCACTATAATCATTCCTCCTGTTCATACTGACCATTCGAAGATCCCATCCAAATGTGCTCCAATGTAAGTGATGGAGGATCAAACCCACAGTCCTCCTTCTGTGCAAAAATATATTTAAAAGTTTATCTGAAGCTAATATGAAGCTTCAGCCGTCTGAGTTAGTCAAATAAAGTGGATATCTCCGTCTTTTTGGCATCAAATTCCCTCGTTGTGTCTCGATGGACCCAAAAAAATGTCAAAATCACGCTCTGGGAGGTTGGAGAAGCTGTGACTTCATTCACTACTGTACATTTCCATCCACCAGTTTTAAGGTGAATTTACAGTGCACACGTGAAAAAGCAGAGTGAAAACATCACCAATTCGAAAAAAGCCAAAGTTTAGTAAAAAATGTTTACGCTCGGCTGAGGAGGAAATCGAAAAAGAGGAAAATGTGATAAACAGATTTTTCAGATTACAGCTGGACGATGTACTGTAGACAAAGCTGCCGCTCACAGTTACAGCCACAGTCTGTAATCTTGTCACATTGTCTTGAAAGCATTTGTCTAACACAAAGGTTGATGCTGATGTAAAGGCATCAATTCACATTTTATTTTTAACAATTTCATGGAAACACACTGTTGACCTGATGAGGACTTAATGTCAAAGTGAAAACTGAGCTTGTGAGAAGCCGTCTGGCTGTTCTGTGCTAACTTTAGTTTTGTAATAAAAAACTAGTATTTACCTCTCTTCTCTCTGTCTGCTCACTCTGAGCTCTTAACACATCACAATACATCAATTAATCGCTGGCATCAATAAGAAAAAGTGTGTGTGTCTGTGTGCTGTCACGTGCACATGACACATGCATGCAAGCGTTTCTGTAACACAACATATGTATTTACTTCAGTGTCACTATATGTATGTGTATTTGCACAGATTTAATCTACATGTGTTTTTCTGTATGTGTGCAAACATAAATGTGTGTGTGTATGTGTGTGTGTGTGTGTGTGTGTGTGTGTGTGTGTGTGTGTGTGTTAACCTCTTCCACTGCAAAACTGCTTCACCTCATATCTAAATGCACCTCCTGCTTGTTTCTATAGAACCATATTCATCACTATTAGAAATCCATAACAGCTCCATTCTGCTGCAGCTCTCTGCCTTCATGTTACATCAGCTGAATAAAGCACTCAGCTCTCTCTCTCTCTCTCTCTCTCTCTCTTTGTCTTTGCCTCGTGCGGCCCGAGCAGCTTGGCTCCGGACGACTCCCTCATGAGCAATATTTCACTTAACACCTACAGCGCTCAGTACTTCACATCCTCAGACGAGCTGCACATGTGCTGAGCTGTCAGCCCGCGGCGTTAAACCGTCGCCGTGATCAGTGAGCGGCGCCTACCTGAGACGTGGAACCTGAATCGGTTCATCGGCTGCAGATTTCTAATAAGACAAACCTTTTGGCGACGCGCCGTCATGGCGGCAGACATGCGTGGTGTTCTGATATGCAAACTGTCAAAGTGTTAAAATCTCATTTGCCAAGTTTCTTTTGTTTGTGGAAGAGGTGGCAGATGAAACATCATCTCTGTGACACTGATCGCACTGGAGAACTAACAGATTAGTTTTTATCAACTGGCTGCTTCTGGACTGTTTCGCTGATTTTGAATGGAGTTGTCGTCTGTAGGCTTTTAAAAGTCAAAACAGACAAAGATACTTTTGCTGTTATGGCAGCAGAGTGTCAGGATGGTGGTGACAGTTAGTCTGGTTGGGTATTTGTCTGTTGTTCCATCAGTCTTGAGATATCAGAACAACTACAGGCCACATTGCCATGAAACTGGATACTGACTGTCCCTACAGGATGTTTCCCAGTGCTGTTTGGTGACCCTCTGACCTGTCCTCCAGCACCAAATAATCAAAATCTAACAGGCAGGTTAAAAGGCACATTCATACTCCCCAGAGGATACACCCTGGACTTTCTTTTTTAAATCACCAAAAGGCTTCAGGACATGCTGGATTTTAAGAAAGTATAAATACTTAAATGTGTTCAACAGTATGTTTAGAGAGGAGAATAAAACTGGCTGATTTGCTGTAGCTGTTGGAAAGATAAGAAGGGGCGTAGTTTTGCCTTATGTTTCTGAACGTATGTATGACAGATGTTACATTTCAATGATCTAAATGAAGGAAAAGACAATATGTTTTGTTGTGATTTAACTGCAGAAAACTATGAGACAACCAGGCACCGATGTCTTTGAGACAATTATGTAAAGTATCCAGATTTTATAAAGCTGGACATCATCAGCATAAGAATGATAACAGACACGGCAAACCAACGGATAATAAGCCCTAAAGGGAGCGTGTAGAGGAAGAATAAGACGTGTTTGTGTCAGACATGTCCAAGAATTGACCCCCGAGGAAGCACAATCAAAAACAGCAAATGTTACAGAGTGAGAGGCGAAAAAAGTTTGAAAAATGGGCCAATGGATGTCAAAGGATCCAGGAAACCATTCCATAATGCTGCATTCATGTCAGAGTAACCATAATTATTAATTTCTGACTTGTAAATACTGTTCATGTCAACATGTAACCGTAACTACAACTTCTCTAAAAGCTAAAAGTAAAATATTCTTTATGCTAAACTCTGCAATCATGCAACTATCTTGAGTTTTTCAGGTGACATGAACGCTCACAAGTTGTAAACATTTTTAAGTTTCTACCGTCCATCTCATGTAACATGATCGCAGCATAGTTCCAGCTACGTTTCAGGTGACCCAAACTGATTCTTCCAGCGGAACAAATGGAAAAGGCATGACCAGGGCTGATTACGCCTATTTACTGCTATTAAAAACTGCAAGTTTTTATGAATATAATCTTCCCATGATGTCAATAGATATTTCAAAAACAAGTGATTTTGTGCTTTGTTCCAGAGATGTTTCTTATTAAACAGAATAAAGTAAGAAATGTCAGGCTGTAGCTCCTTCCATCACTAAAACATTGCAGCTTCAATCACAGCACCATCTGTCTTTCACGCTACATTTTAGCATCAAATCAAACTTCGACATGCTCACTGAGTGTAACAATAAGTCAGCTGACTGCCTGCAGAGTAAGATGAAGGATGTAAAGTGTAAATGTCAGAGCTCTAACCTGCTGCTCTCCCAGCTCTCTCTTCAGTCTGTTCTGCCACTGCAGCGCCTGCATCACAATTGCCTCCCACCTCCTCTCCAGGTTGATTGAAAGCAGCTGCAGGGCCTCACGGTGCTGCTCCGCCTCTGGGCCCACCTCCGCCATGGGTCCCGACTGTCCCAGAGGGATTGAAGAAACAGTTTCATCAGAATTAAAATGGCTATTACCATACTAATAAAGGATTACATTTACAATATTAAGAATGTACAATAATATAGTTCCTCTGAGCTGATTCATGAGACAAACCAAAGAAACAAATCAAAGAAAAACAAGCAAATTATAACATTTTTAAAGCTGGCAAATGTTTTTTTCCTTAAAAATTCAAGTTATAACTAATTTCTGTCTGTTTGAGTAATTTGCTGCTTTGGTTCAGCCCGTTCTCATTCCCAACTCATCAAATACCAATGCTTTGTCACGGCCCTCGGTGTCACTTTTTAGCGCACTGGGTACCCCTTAGCATCATTTTTCAACATGCTGGGTAGTCCGATAGACTTCTAAATCTATCTACTTCTATAAAAATCTACTTCTACACTTTCTAGACGCCATGAGACTGATGGCGTCTATATAAGGTGACAAATGTCATTAATTCAGAGGTGGCGGGTTGGGGGGTGGCTGGATAAATAGATGGCAAAAAGTGGACTTAGCTAGACTTTGCTGCAGGACACCGCTGTTCACTTCCTGCTTCCAACCACGTTACAAGCGAACATTTTAACCCAAACCATGATCCTTCCCTAACCCTAATGAAGTTGGTTGGGTACAGTTAAGATTCTTCTTCTTTAGATGACGGCTCGAGTCATAAGGTTCAAGTCCAAATGAAGTCGCAAGTACTTGGTGAGAAAGTCGACGTCAAGTTGGAAATCTTTTTTACTGACCTGACTCTGTTGCAGCAGCTTCTGGCAGAGTTTCAGAACAGAGGAGACTCCTCTTCGTCGGTTTCGCACCTCAGAACACAGAGACTGGTGGACGAAAGAGAAAAACAGGAAGAAAGAAGCAAGGTCAGCAAATATTAAAATTGTTATTATTTAAATACAAACACAACAACGATCCTGCTAATATTACGTCCACATCGCTGTCTGGTTGCAGGAAGTGATGTGTTTCACATTTCTGAGCTGTTTGCAATAAATAGAGGAAGAACTGGGTGGTTAAGCCACCAAAACCTCCTAAACGCAAACTACATCAATAGGAAATGTTAAAACTCACAATCATGAGTAACAAAGCTGGAGATTAAAGGATGATGCTGCTTTATTATTGATTATTATCATTATTATCATTACTACGGCTGCTAGATGGCGTAAATGTAACTATAGCTCGTTTTTTGCTGCGTGAGTTTTAGTCGTTTTATTATGAGGATGTGTTGTTTTCACCATAAACACCTGAATACTCATTTCTGTACTTGATTCTTACTTATCCATCAGAATTTATAAAAATATCAACAGGTTTCAGAGCATTTTCATATTGTGTTTCCAACCTTCAGAACAGAACAGCTCCTCATCTGGAAACTCATTTATTGTGTCTGTCCTACAGTGAATATCTTACTGCAGCACTGGCAGCTTTTAATGCGCCTCAATACTGACGATCTGCAAAACAGCTTCAAGTTAGAGACATTTGTTCCTCTGAGGGACTTTTTATAAGTTTTATAAGCTGATATTCTTCATGATGTGTGTGTGTAATTGTTTGAATTAGTGTGTCTGTGAGTGTGTGATTGTGATGTGAACCACAGTTTTTAAAAATGTTTTCTCTTTCTCTACTTATTTTGCTGCTTTATCATTTTTTGTCTCTTAAGAAATCAACAATGTTCTGTTTGTTGGTGCCTTGATTGTCTTTTGTGTTTTGAGATGCGTCTGTGTGTTAACGCACATTGCACACGCATCCTGTGCAGTGAGTGATTATTTGCGACATTTTAGCTGGTTTCACTTTCAGGGTTACATCCAAATAAAGTGGTTTAGATAATCTGGATAAACTGTTGGTTTGTTTGACTGCTCATGTTTCTTGACCTGTCAGACTTTGTTGTTGCGTTGTTGTGTTTCAAGATCTCAGCAATTAATTTGGCAAGTGTCATTATAACAGATAGAAATTATGTGCAAAAGAGTGAAAATACGACCCCAGTTGTAAAAAAACAGAATTATACTTCAGGTCATAGGACGAAACAACAAATTTGTTTATTTAAAAAAAAAATTCACTTCAGTTCAGTTTGTTAAATTCAGGTCGTTCATAGCAATTTATTAGTCAAATTCAGCACACAGATCCTTGATCAGCAGTAACAGTGCATAAAATAAATGACAACAGCCAATATTCCCCCCTCTGCTTCCCTCTGTGCTCCTGTCTAATAAATGCAAAAAAGAGAGAGAAAAAAAGAAACACGAGGATTGGCAGTGCCTATTATAAATCACTATATGCTGATGAGTTTCCACACGCAAAGGTCAGTGTGGGTGTGTGTGTTTGCATGTTTGAATGTTTACTCGTGCAGGCGTGTGCACGAGTGTGTGCAGATGCGGGCGTGTGTGCAAACATATGCATGTATTTCTGAGTGTGTGTGTGTGTGTGTCACAGTGAACAGAGGGGACAGCCTTACTCCTCTGCAGCGGGGACCAAACACGTCCAAGCCCCAAACTATTTATGCTAATCCTGCCCGCTCGCCGAAAAGCACTTCCTTTACATTTTCTTTACATTTTTCCAATAAATATTAAACACTATTACAATGAAATGGGATTCTCTGTCTCTATCTCTCTTTTTCTTGCACGCACACACACACACACACACACTGCCTCTTCCTCACACACACACTCAACTCTTCTTCTTCTGTCTTTCATCTCCTCTTTCTCGCTCTCTTCAGTTTAGCATATTTGCGGCTCGCCTGGTTGTCTAAACAGGAGATGGGGATGCAGAATACAGCAGACAGGATCAAGAGGACAAGCCTGGTGTGTGTTTGTGTGTATGTTGCAGATAAATTTATTCCAAACAGGAGGTGTGTATTACGTTGAAGGAGGAGGCTCTAAACAACAACAAAACGACTGAGTGATACTCGCTCTGCGCCAAATAACTGCAGCAGACAGCGTGGAAGGAGCACAGGAAGATGAATTAAACTAGATTGGAGCTGGAACAATAATTCAGCATGTTAGAGTCAGAGGATGACGGCCATAACTCTAAAATCAGCTCCACAAAGTCTGGCTCAACAATGCAAAGTCTTACATATTGACTGAGGGAAATTTGAAGTTTATGTCACACAGTTTGAGATTTATTGTAAAAGACAAGCTGGAAAATTCTTTCTCATCAGCCTGCTGCAAGTCTTGATGACAAGTCAGATGTGGTACATTCTTTTAGGATTTTATGTCTCCCAACTGGCATTATGAGTCGCAGAAGTTCAACAACATAGTCAGCAAACATGGCAACCAAAGACAGCAGTCCAACTCCTTGTCTGTGCAGGAGAAACAGCACAACAGCAGCTGTAATAGATCTGTATTACAGTAGATAGGACTGATATCAACACTGAAGATGATAATCATCACCGTTATTAGTTATGATTGCAGTCTGGTGAGCCTCAGATCGAAAGAGTCTTTTCTCTGAGAGT
Organism: Scomberomorus guttatus; assembly: GCA_038419695.1. Lineage (NCBI taxonomy): Eukaryota > Metazoa > Chordata > Actinopteri > Scombriformes > Scombridae > Scomberomorus > Scomberomorus guttatus. Next base: position 2,547,235 of record CM076455.1, read on the forward strand.
TTATTTTTAGGCAGAAAGGAGAAAGAGAGAATCCTAAGTCTCTATTGTTTCTGCACTGCTGGTTTTTATGCACTGATCCCTCTCTCTCCCTCTCTCTCTTTCTCTCTGGCCGGTCGAGCCTGGCTGGGCCCATATTGACTCAGAGGGCTCTACAGACACAGTCAGACAAATATTTGCTAAAAAGCTTTTCTTCCAAAATACATGGAAAGCCGTGGAGTGGCTGCAGAGAAAGAGAAAGAGACAGAGGATGTAGAGGGAGGGATGAGACGGACTGAAAAGCTGAAAGCAGTGTGAGTGAGAGAATTTGAAGAAGGGGGGGGGGGGGGGGTGGGAGGCAGAAAGGACAGAGAGAAAGAAGAGAGATAAAAGATTAAAGTGAGCTTAAGAGAAACACAGAGATAAGGAAGGATAGAAATGATAAAGACAGCGACAACAAGGAAGAGAGACAGGAAATGAAAAGGATCGAAGAGGTAAACTGCTGATTTGTTAAAGTGAAAGTGAGAAAATCAGAGTGAAGAACTGACTGTGATCCCTAAAAACTGCAGAATCAAGCTTCTCTCCTGGTAACACAAGAGTGTTTCTGCCTTTCCAATCTTCAAATTAAATTATTGAATTTAAACTATTTCAGCAGAGGAATGAGAGTTCTCCGGCCTGCATCTCTGCTTTCTGCACATGATATGGTTCTGTTAGCTTCATCGACCTCCAGCGATGTTTTGCAGCTGAGTGTGAAGTGGTTGAGCTGAGAGTCAACACCTCAAAGTCGGACACCGTGGTACTGTATTGACCCGAATATAACATAATATTGTATTCTGAAAATTACATTTGAAAAAGTGGTGGTTGTCTTATATTCGAGGACGAGACAATTATGTATTCACAACATCAGATATTCTTTTTGAAGGAGATTGTACTGCTGTAACACCAGATCCTACAGAGAGTGTTGCATTATGGGTTGTTTGTAGCCTTAATGTTGCTAGGCTAGCAAGTTTCTTTCAGTCTGTTTGTAGTGCGTCTGTTAGAGTCAGTCAGTACTAAACATGTTTAGTTAGCTCAGTTTAATCTGCAGGAGGCTCTTGTAACGTGTTTTTCTGCCACAGAGGAAATAAATTCATGACAAGTGAAAAGTCCAAACCGTCTTCTGACAGTTACGTCAAGGTGGACTGTCATGATGAAGACGAAAGTGAAGTTCTTGATCTTTGTTCCAACGTCCAGCAACGGACATAAAGAAGAGCTCAGACATTCAGGAGGAACTCGGAGCAGAAGCGTCGCTCCTTTGCATCAAAAGCAGCCTGTTGCGGCGGTTCAGCATCTGATAAGGACGCCTCCTTAGCGTCTTGCTTTAGAGGTTTTCCAGGCACGTCCCACCGGAAGGAAACTCAGAAGCAGAACCAGAACACTCTGCAGGGATTACATATCCCCATCTGGAAGATCCCAAAGCATTCCCACATGGGATCTTCCAGAGGAGGAGCTGGAAGACGTAACTACAGAGAAGGGCGTCTCAATAGCTTGCTTAGCATTCTGCCATCATCATATGAGGCTGAGACTGTTTTTAGTTGGACAAATCAAGTCATTATGGCTCCATAAAGATCCCTGAACTTTCAAGAATCCTGACAGGAACCCTCTTTTCTCTCCGGGCGTAATGTTGCTTCTGTCGCATATTCAAGGTCGACCAACAGGAGGGACACGAAATGAACAAGTGATGTCTTTATCTCCTCCTCTATTTCCTCTCTCTCTCTCCATTTACTTCTCTGTCTGTCACTCAACATCCTCTTTCAGGAAGGGTGACCGACTCGGGATAAACAAAAAGAAGAGGATCTGCTCTCCTCTTTCTCTAATTCCCCCTTCACCCTCTCTCTCTCTCCCACTCCATCCTCCTCTATCTCTCTCATTCTTAAATCTCCCTCTCCTAAAAACAAAATCCTCTTATCTCTCCTCCACCTCCTCATCTCTACAATCTAATTACCAAGACCTGCCGTGAAGAGAGGGAGGGATGTCGGGAGGGAGGGAAAGAGAGAGAGAGAAAGAAGGGAGGAAGGAGGGGGGGGAGTAAAAAGACAGATAGAGGAGAGTGGAGGTTGTTAGTCTCATTGCTTTGTCAGTGGTTTCCATGATGGCAAAGCACTTTGAAAGAGAGTGAGACAAAGATGGAGACTAGACCAGGACCGGTTCTGAGTTCTGGTGCTGATGCGAATATTATTTTCAACCCGTACTTTTGAGTTTTCTACCAAGCCTTTTTTTTCAATTCATAAAAGAAGCTAAAGTTAGCTGTTGGCTAAACACACGCAGCTGTAAAACAACTCTAATCAATTAAAACTACAAATCTGACCAAGAGCATTGGAGTTTGATATCCACCAAACTGTGGACATGACAAAAAGGAAAAAGGAAATGATCAGAAAAAGAAAGAAAAAACAAAAACAAATCCTCCAAACTGAGACATTTAGATCTTATTTAGGAGAAAACAAGTAAGAAAAAAAAATCCACTTCTGCCTTTAAGTTGTAATTTCAAGTCTGCAATTTTGGGAATTTCTGCCAGCGACGATATTTTACACTTATTGTAAAGAAGACTAAACAAACTGGTGGCAAAATGGCTGCAACCATTGCTGTTAGTCTAAATAAAATCCAATGTTAACACTAATAAAATCTATTCAGCTAATTTAAAAATGTATATGGTTTCATTTGCTAACAAACATCAGTATACAAAACACAGAACAGTGTTAGACTATTTAAATGACAGGACTACAACACCAGCAGTGTGGATATCTGTGTGAACACTCAGCGGTCAGAATATCGAGAGGTTTTGCTGTTTTTCCAATTCTACCTTCAGTGCTTGAATGCAGCATAAACAAGAAAAGATATTGTCCGTTATTGCCTTCCACGTTTTCTGATCCAAATTCCCCTATTGGTTAAATGACATTGTTTTTTTCAGGGGTTATAAATTACCATTACAAAAAGTACTCATGTGTATTTGGGTAAGTTTAGGCACTAAAATGAGGTGGATAAGTTTAGCGAAAGATCGTGGTCGTGATTAAAAGAAACCAACGTTGACTGGTCCTGTGAAAACACTTAGTTGACCCAAACATCTACCCAACATAGCCGCTGTGTTGGGTAGATGTTTGGGTAGATTACTTTACATGAATGGCAGATTCTACTTGGGATTGTCGCTAATTAAAAAATGAATCCCGCATTGATGATTTGAGTTGTAAAATCCTGTTTTATGTCATTATAAACCGCTGTGTGAAGTTTTGGCATCTGATAAGCCATATTTTACCGTCTTACTGGTAGCTGAACAGCGCAATGCAAGAGCTGTTTTTTTATTTTAAACATAAAAAGTTTGGAAAAGACTGAGAAAATAAAAAGGAAATAAAAACAAAAAACAAAAAAAATAGAATCACTTCGAATGAGACGAAGATAAGAACAAGAGCAAAAGAAGGAAAAAAGAAAGAGTGACAAAGAGTAAGAAAGAAAAAAGTGACAGAAAAAAAGACAAAGAGATGAGAGACAAAGACACTAAGAAACAGCAAAAAAGGAAAAAGTGAGATAAGTAAAGAAGACAAGGACAAACTGTAAAGTGAGGAGGGAAACAGAGAGAGGGAGAGACAGAGAAGGAGAATTTTGGCTGCTTGCGCAGTGACCCAGTGGATATTTCAATCAATTACCATTAATTAGAAATCTCTGATTAATTCTATTTGTTGATTAAGTCAATTAAAACCACAAGCACTCGTTATCGCACAACGAGCCTAATGAATTCCTGTCGACAATTTGTTCCCACACACATATTCCCTCCGCTGCTGCTAATACCGCCTACAGCTACCCAAACTTTGTTGTTTGCATACTCTTCCCATCTCTCCCTCTTTTCTGTCCACGTCTGATATTCCCGTCTTCCTTCCTCGCTCTTTCTCCACTCTCTCCTCCATTTTATCCTCTTCTCTGCTCTCAGTCCTTCTCTGCCTGCCTCTTATTAATTTCTTTGTTCCAGCTTCACTTCATCTCTGTCCAGTTGAATTTATAAAAATGCAAAAACTACAGTGTGCTGTAGAGGTTTGTCGAAGACCTTGACAGACATCATCGAGCAGTGAGGAATGTTCAGAGATCACTCCCGCCAGGGTTTGCAAGAAAATCTTCCTCTCACTACCCTGTACTCCTCAAGGCTAGAGGTTCCCAAACTGGGGTTCAGGCCTCGCCAAGGGTCCTTCACACAGACACAGGAGGTGAACATGGTTGTAAACTAAATCCAAAACTTCCCTCCTAAGGTTCAGATCCGCATTTTGGAGTGAAACTCAAGTTTTGGGTGCAAGGAAGATGTGGTAAAAGCATGTTGTCCATTTCTTGAGGTATTAAATGGTGGACAGTGATTAGCTTTAGCTCTTTGCTAGGTTAAACATCTTCCAATTATTTAGAGTGCGTTGACCAATCATATACATGCAAACGCACATTTCTGGTGGATTACTTTGTAACGTGAACACTGTGTTTCTGCTGTTTACCTCACAATCACCACAACAAAAGGTAAAATAGTTGCAGCCGTGTTAACTTTGCAGAGTTGTAGAATCTTGTCTGTGAGTATTATAAACCACTGTGTGGTGTTTTGGCGTCTGATAAGCTTTTAAACTCATTGGTCTGTAGCTCGACTTCATCGTCTCACCGGGACCTTAAACAACAACCCACACCAACGCAGGTCCTTGCATTGTTTTAACACAGAGCAGATTTCAGTCTGAATGCAGCCTGAGTCCACAGGTTTTAAACACATGAATGGATAAAAGGATATAAAACCATGTTGACGGGACAATTTTAACTCTCAATATGTCAAACATGACTATGAGTCTACAGCCTAGTAGCTCTGTGAACCTGTACTTACAGGCACAGTAGTGATTTGAGCTAAATGCTAATATCAGCATGCTCATATGCTGAAGTTAAGAAGGTATAAATTTTACCGTGTTTGCAAGTTAACATCTGCTAATTTTCTTAAAACACAAAGTGCAGCTGAAGCTGATGAGAGTGTCCGTAATTCTGCAGTTTTAGACAAAATCTTTTGACTACTCACATCGTATTCTGTAAAAACTGTTGCTGAAGCTAAAGATTTGTAGAAACCTGATGTAACATTCAGCAGTTTAAATCAGTTCACTTTCACATTCTGGACAAACTCAGCAGCCATGACGCAGTGTTTTGGTCCCAACTGCAACAACAAAGCATTTTAAATTTGCAAAAACTCAGATTTGCGTCTGACTGGTTTCTTCTCCATATCAATGATGGCTGAAAGGTGATTCTTAGGATGTATTTATAACCTAAAGCTGAAGATGTAGGTTAGGTTAAAAGGATCCATACTGCAAAGTGCTTTCATGTTGTCAACCTGCGACCTCAGTGACCGTCTCTCCTTTAAAAAAAACGCTGAATTTGCTTTAATCGTGTGCTATGTATCATTTTTTAAGACTTCTTCAAATGGGTCATACCACATTATGGACTGACACTTGATGCTCTGCCTTCGCCGACCCAGAATCCATCTTTTTCCTGCTCTCCGGTTTTTAACATCACATATAAATGGGGTCTGAAAGTCAGTGGGATTCCTTAAGGGCTTTTAGAGCAATTCACTGAAAATGGAAGCAGACAATAAAGTAAGATGTGCCTCTCCCACTCACTTTGCCGCTGTGTTTGTGACATTTATGGCAAAACCTGTATGCATTAAAATATAAATTTAGCACTCTGACAAAGTGAGAGCTCAACTCCAAAGTGAGATATTTATGTTTTCACTTTTGGATTTTAACTGACGCTCCTCTCAGGAGTGACTCAGGTCAGAGATTGGAGGTAAAACAGGTAAAACAACAAAGAGAGAAGTCATGAGAAAAGAAATAAATGAGGATGAATATAGAGGTTTTCTTTTTCTTCAGCCTTTTCTTAGCACCAGTGGTGGAATGTAACTAAGTATATTTACTCATGTACTGTACTTAAAGGTTTACTATGCAGGATTTTCCTAAAAAAAAAAAAATTTATAGACTCATACAAAAGTAATGTCCTCCGCCTGTATTTTACTATGTTCATATTATTTTGCTGTGTTCAGGAAGCATCTGGGCAGTGGGTTTTTTTAGCCCCCAGCCAATAACCTTGCGCAGGGTGTGAGGTCGGGACTGGTAGCGTAGCAACATGGCTGTCTCTCCTCTGCTCTGCTCCGCTCTCGGTCTCTGTGTCATGGATGTATAAAGAGCAGCGGGTCTGTGCATCTGTTGACCGAGGGCGGTGCTGAGCTACACACACACAGAGCAGAGAGGCCACAGCTGACAGAATGAAGCTCTGCATTCACACAGAATCCGGCGATGTGGCACCTTCCCGTTTATTTGTGGTATTTGAACGTAACCGCTGTCAAACAATCAGAAAATAAAGTTTTATTTATCTGATTCACAGCTTTGTTCTCGCCACCACAGCTCGCTCTCTTCATTCACTCTCTAGCTCACTCGACCACTGCTGCTCTCTTTCTCTCTCTCTCGTTTGCTCATTGAGCCGGGGAGGAGGGGCCAACTTTGAAAGCTGTGTGTTTACAAATCCTGCATAGTATACTTTTAAGTACAATACTAAATACTTACTAAGTATTTGTACTTAAGTATTTCTATTTTATGCTACTTTATACCTCTACTCCACTACAATTCAGGGGGAAATATTGCACTTTTTGCTCTACTACATTTATTTTACAGCTGTAGTTACATGAAATAACATATAATAAGCTTATAAAATATAAATATGAACTTTTTGGCTTGTTAACCCTGTGTGTAGTTGTGGCTGATATCAGTCACAGTCAAAGCAACTGATTTTCTACAAAACAAGTACTTTTTGTAAATTTAGCTACTTCTGTATTTTTACTTAAGTAGGATCTTAAATGCAGGGATTTTACTTGTAATGGAGTAATTTTACATTGAGGTATTGCTGCTTTTATTTAATAAAGGACCTCAGTACTTCTTTCACCTCTTCTTAGCACCTAATAATGCATCTTATGTCAAAAACCCTTCTTCATGGCTGGAATTAGCTGGACTTTTTTTCAGTATTAAAAGTAATCCAGGTGGTTGTTTTCTTTACATCCGTGGTTACAGTAAAAAAAGGACCTTCCTTATTTATTTCTGTCAGGTTACAGCTCTGTAAATATTCGGAGCAGACAGCTGTAGTAATATTTTCACTGTGAGTAAAATGAGTGAAAACTGCCTTTAGAGTTTGAAGGTTTAAAGGGAAACTCTTTAAACATACCAGCTGTTTGATTAAAGGAAGCATTTATTAAAAAAAAAAATCCACCTCCGTGACAAAAAGCTCAGCGGCCTTCATGTGAAACTGGAAATGGATTACTGCTGACATCATCAGGCGTTATTGATTATTGTAAGTTATTAGCTGAAGTCCTCCTGCCCACTCTGCGTGCGGTGACATTTTAGGGATGAAAGCTTTACTCTTAAAATATTCAGCAGCAGTAAACAAATGAAGGATATATGAAGTCTTTGTGAGTGGAAGCATTTACTGTCCTCACTAATGCAGCCGAGCGAACGCGCCGCCGCAACTTAAAACGCTGCTATCAATAAAATCCAATCTTCTTCTGTCTGTCTGCATTTCTCTGTGTATTCGTCTTTTCAACTCTTCCTCTCATCCGTCTTTTCCTTGCTTTCTTTCTGCGTCTCACTTTACAGGCTCACCTCCTTTATTCCTTACTAGTCTCTCCATCTCTCTCCTTGTTCTTTCCCGACCGCTCTCTCCATCTTCCCCCCTCTCTCTCCACTACCACCTTCCCCATCTTTCACTCTGCCTTTATCCCTTGGTCTGTCTCACTGTCTCCCTGCTGTTCTAGCAGATTAAAGTGTTTTTCTCTTCTTTCCCTGTTTCTCTCTCTCTACTGTAGGGTAGTTTTTAGTTCACTATTGGGGGCATCACGGCTGAAGTAAAGGTTAGACTGTGAGTGGGACAAACATCTGGATATTATAACAAATTTATATTTATCTCCTTCACCTCCTGTGAAGAAACTTAATGCTTCAGTTTGTTTGTTGCAACAGTAATAAGAACACAGCGCAGGCAGATTGAGTAGCTAATGAGGGACTGATGACCTTGTGTATTGATGACCTACTTTAAGACAAAATCAGTATCATGTTGTTGGAGATGCGACAGGGAGCAATGAGAAAAGATGCAGCACAAACAAACAGCAGCAAGTTTAAAGGATATTTCTGGTGATTTTCTGTATTTTCCTTATTGTCAACAAATCTCATGTGCAGAGCCAAACCTACAATGTACTGATCTACTTTGTACTGAAGTTCTTTAAGAAATACACAATGTAGTACAAAGTCTAGAGGTTGTGATATGTAGCACGTCTGCTCAGTGGCGTCTGCCGTACACAGAACTACTCTCCTGAGTATGAAAACATGATGCTGTTATTAGTCTTTGGAGCCGTTTCTAAACAAACTAACGTGACCAAACTCTTCATAATGAAGGAACATGTGACCCAGTGCAGCGGCGTGACTCACTGACGTGTTTGTGGACAACAGCGGATACACACACAATACTTGTTAGATCAGTTCATTGCTGGTTTTGCTCTGCACATGAAATTTGTTGACAATAAGAAAAATATAGAAAATCGCCAACCAAATCGTTTCAGGTAATAACCTCACAAATAGCCTATAAAGTTATGTAATTATTATTCAGCTTTTATTGCAGAGCTCAGTAGCCGTCCACCACTCAGGGTTTGGGAGCCGCCGACCAGCTGGAGAAGCGTTTTCTGTAATCTCAGAGACCCGGTCTACTTTTAAACTTCCACTGCAGGAACTGCTCTACTCACCTGACGCTCAAATAATATCAGAAGACAAAAACACTGGCTTTTTAAACTGTATTTATGGTGAGTGTTTGGATTTTTGCACCTATTTCCAGGTGAACCACACCTTAAAAATGTTGCTGTTGGTTGAAAGCTGCATTTGATTTTTTTCATGCTGGAGATGAAGAGAGGCTTTCTAAATCCAATCCATGCCACAACAGATCGACTCCATGGTTATTACACACAACACTAAACCATCTAAGCAAAGCTATAATTCAGGTTACGTTTTCTTCATGCGGAGCGATTTCTGCTTCACTCATTCTAATGCAGGTTTACGATAAGTGTTCACTGTAAACTGTATTATGCAGGAAAAAAAACAAAAGTAGAGTTAAAATAAATATCAGATCAGAACATTTAGTGAAGTCGAATGAAACTAAAATCTTTATTTAGTCATGAAAAGATCAAACTCAGAAATGTCTGAATGTCTTTATTTTTCTTTTCCTGACTCTTTGTCCATGTTTTTTCTCTTTTCCTTCCTCTTTTCTGCTCTTTACTCTTTCCTCCCTCTCTCTCTCCATCTTTCTCTCCATCTCTTTTGGTTTGATTCCCCTCGTCTCTTTTTTTATTTTCCATCTTCATCTTTCTCCTATCCTCCTCTCTGACCGCTCTCTTCTTGTCTCTGTCTCTCTGCTTCCTCTCATTTTCTGAGCTTTCTTCTGTCTTTCTCTGTCTGTTCTGTGTTTTGATTCTCTCTCTGTCTCTGCTCCTTTAGCAGATGAAAGAGCCGAGTGTTTTCTTCTCCTCCCGACCAGATGAAGATGAAAGTCTGATCTGTTTGTTGACGTCGTTACTGTGGCAACGTCTCACCTGTTTCCTCGCCTTCAACCTCTAACGAGCAACTCTTAACGAGAAAACACCTCTTCAAAACACAGACGAGCACACGCACACACACGCAAACCAAGAAACACACACATATGGGTGTAATCAAAAGCTGTACACACACACACACACACACACACACACACACACACACACACAGTCAGCAGCCGGTGTTCTTGGCAGGTAGTCGGTTGATCTTTAATCCTCATCATGCAGCAGGTATTGATATCAGAGCCTCGCTGTCACCTTCTATTAGCTGCCTGACAGATGCTGAGGGGGGGCGGGTTCATACACTATGGGGAGTGAGGTGTAGTTTGTGGACTATAGAGCATATGAAAGTGATGTCACTGTACGCAAAAGTCATAATGTTAGACGGTTAGAGTGGCAGACGCTGTTGTGTAATCAACACAAATGGATTCAGACAGAATCTAGGCCTCAGTTTATTGGACTTCTGATGTCTAAAAGAGAAGAGACGCTGACACATCATCAGCTTTAAGTTGATATGTTGAACTTGTTAGCCAACATCCAGCAGTTACACAGCAACATTATCATTCATTTGGAGTCGTGTTTCTGTCCACCTGGTGAATGTAAGTCCAATATTCACTCTCTTTTAGCTGTTTCTGCTCTCTACCAACTCCTGAGGGAAATATCTGGCTCTTTAGCTGCTAAATGCTCCACTATGTTCACCAGCTAGTCTACAGCTAACTGTGTCTGTTTGCTGTTTGGTGCTGAGCAGGTAGTGTACAGTGGCTTTTTACAGCTTTTTCTCTGAAAACGACGCTATGAGAGCGCTGAGAGTGAACCATAACAGTAAAGCTGCTAAACAATGAGCTGAAACTCACTTTAACGCTCCTTAAAGCCGAGGGGAGCTGCAGAGTTGGGTGATAATGGTATTTTTTACCTTGGCAGTTGTGTGTAGGTTTAATGCCAGGTGTTTTATCCCAGCAACAAAATTACATGCAACGGCCATGAAGTGTCAGGGCTTGATTAACCCACTTGGGGGCCCTGGGGCAAAAATGGACAGTGTGCCCCTACTGGGACCCCTGAGGGTCTGGGGCAGTTGCCAAATTTGCCCAGTTGATATCCAGCCTTGTATGTAGATGTTATTTTGTGTCAGGTATGTCAAATTTTCCAATAAATTCAAATAACAGGTTCTTTTTGGACAACTCGGTCTTTAATCTACTTTTTTGATGTCGAAATAAGGTATAAATATATGTGACCAGGATGGGGTTAATAGTTACAAATGGCATGTGACCTAAATATGTGTGATGTAATTTTTCGGGGTTGGAAGAGCTCATATACAAACAAATCAACATGAGAAGAGAGAATATTATCGTACAAACATGGAGGGGAGGGGAAGGGAAGCTGTGTATGAATCTATTGACCTTTGTTTGAATATGAGGAAGGAGGGATGATTCAAAACCAGTGAGGGGAAGCGTGAATTGTGTTGGGGTGGTCCCTGTCAATCTGTAGCGTACATTTCCTTGTTTGCCACCAGGAAGTTGTAGTTGAACGGTAAACAACATTCATTAGAGTTCATATATATGTTGTTATACTGGTTACTGGAGGTAACAGGCAACAGGAGCTTGGCGGGGTCACAAGTCATGAATGGTAGAGGAAGAGAAGGCTCAGGCTGTAAACTGTGGGGGGGGTCAAATCTTACAAACGGCAGGAGGAGAGAGGGCTGAAAATAGAAACGACTGAAGGAGGGTGGGGGGGTACGTGTTACAAATGATGAGGAAGGCCGGAGGGCAAAGAGCATGATTGGACGGGTTTGGGGGGATGAGGGGGCCGTGGGTAACAAACAGTGGGGGAGGACGGGTTCATCTACTGTCAACAGCAGGGGAGAGAGGGAGCAGCTGAACAGATAACAAGAAAGAGATGCGGCAAAGACGACAGATACAGACAAAAACACGGGCAGATAAATGGAACCAGGAAGAGTGAAGAAAAGTAGAGAAAAAAGAAGGAATGAGACAGAAAGATAAACTGAAGAGAAACAAATACAAAAATAGAGACAGATATTCAGATAGAGAGACAGAGGAGGTCAGTTTGTTGATCTTTACTTCAGAAGAACGAGCTAAATGCTCACACTGATATTCACCGATCTACGCTCACATCTCTGTTTGTGTGTGTGTCACGAGAGGTCGCCTCCTAACAGTGTGTGTTCGTCTGGCCGAAGGAACAGAGACTTTGAACACGAACAGTTTCCATTTCCATCCAAGGCAGAAATACAGAAAGAAAGAAAGAAATGATGACCTCTATTTTTTAAGGTCACAAAGGACACAAAAGAGGAACTTATTTTGTTTTCTTGTGATCACAAAAAAAATATTATTTAACTAAACGTTCAACCTTTCTCTCTCAATCACGGAATAATAATTTTACAGATTACCAAACAGTTTTTATAACATTGAAGGAAATCTTGTAATTTTTTAAGTAACATGTTAACAGTAAAATGTCCTGACTACAGTTCTGTTATTTTACAGCCTGTTATTGAATAACTGCGGCAGATTTGACCGAAACAGATATGAGTTATAATATTTGGTAAATTAAATGTATAAAACCAAACAAATAACACATTTAAATACCAAATAAACATTTTTTGATGACTGGATATCAGACATTGTTTGAAGGATGTTATTGTTTGATGTGTTTTGTTATCAGTCCATCTATAATTTTCTCACCCTGTTTGTCCAATGTAATTTTGTTTTTCTTGGTCTATTCTGTACACACATCTATTGTGTATCTGTCCTCCTTGTTGCTCTTCCTGAGCTTTCTTCCATTTTTTATGGAGTTCCTTATTCAAATCGATTTTTAGCTTTTTTACAAATCTAATATAGTGTAAAATGTTTTTTACTTACTGTTTTTTGTGACGTATGACGTGTATGATATTGATGTTGATTGTCGTGCAAGCTGAAGACAAATTTCCACTTTTGTGCAACAAATTATGAAATTGTTTTGATTTTGATTTGATTTGAAGAAAAGTTTTGTGCATTTCTGAATTCCAGGAGTTCTGTAACTCCACTTTCTAATTCTTCTCAGTTCAAAATCTCAAATATGGCAGAAAATATCAGAGCGGACAGAGACAAAAGATAAGAAAATCTAAATTGTGATTGTTTGTCAGTAGCATCCAAGTTAGCTGCTTTGTAGGATGATGGGCTGCTCTTCATTCTACACACTGCCACATGTCAACTATTTGCTCTTGCATGTTTTTGGTGTGAAACTCGTGATACTCAGCTGTCTGCAGTGATAACACGGGAGTTCAGCTGATTAGATAAAGTGAGAAGAGAAGAAGAAAACCACCAACAGGCGTCATTTAACCTCCTAGAAAGAGCCGTCAGTGTGTGTGATTCATTTTCAGTCTGCATACCTGTATATGCATGTGAGCATGTGTATTTGTGTCGGTACCTGTGTGTGTGTGTGTGTGTGTGTGTGTGTGTGTGTGTGTGTCAGACTCAGTCTATTAATTCTCGGTGTGTCCGGCCCCAAGAGCGTCTCCACTACAATAGAGAGTCATCGGAGGCCTGGGGCCTGCTGGAGGAACGTCTGGGCGACACCGTATCTTAAAGGAGCACTAATTCAATTACGAGACAGGTTACAGACAGACTGGGGGGGGGGGGGGGGGGGGGGAGTGTAGAAAAAAATGACAGGACAGACTCTGGCTGGTTATTTGTATGTGAGGGAAGAAAGAAAGAAAGAAATGAAAGAGTGAGAGATACCAGCTGGCTATAAAGATTCTTATTTCAGCTCAGCCTGCAGACATAAAGGCGGTCCCAACCCGTCCATGTCTCCTGGCAATGGGCTACTTTAATTACTACGATCTGACTGTCAAACATTTTTCAAAGTCCATCTTTTTTGTGGAGTCAAACATGGAAGAAACTTAAGGGATATGTCGGTCCATGCTGGTTTTCAGTCGGAGAGAGTTATTAGATCACTTTAAAGCACTTCTCAGTTCCCTAATGGGAATTTTCAATGTGGACACTGTGCAAAAATATCTACAAAACATAACTTATGTAATGCACACAAAGGAAAAAGATTTCATATTTGTGCTATTGTCAATCTTCCCATGTGGTCAACTGTACAATCTAGACAAACTTCCAGATAACTAAAAGAAAGTACCTGTTAGCATCTGAAACCAAATATTCTGTCACACTTCTGTTCACTTTTGGACTGTAGCTCTAGAATAAAGATGTTTTATCATATTGAGAGTTTGATGCCTGACAAATACCTCGTGTTTCAATAAACGTTCTTCTGCATAATTACAATCTAAGACATTAGTTTAATTACCATAAACAAAAAGAAGATCATCAGCCTCTAATCTGCATTTACCAGGTTGAACTTGGGGGGAAATAACTGGTCGGTACACAGCTGCACAATCTTATGTTACTCTACACGTGATTTGTTATTACTGGGATATCAAACTGGTTTGTCACATACAAAAAAACAACTTAGTTTGTGGTGCTCAGAGCATTGAAATATTACATTTAAAAATTCAGCAACAATATTTCTTTCCAGAAAAAGGGTCCACTTTAATCTGGATAATATGCAGAACACACAGTTTTCACAGGGACTATATCTTCTTTAGAAAGTTATTCCAGTGGTGTAAGGCTCTTTTTGGCCTGGCTTTATATTACACTTCTGAGATCAAAGACTTGTGTGCAGCCTGAGGTCCTCAGACAATAACCTGCTGGCTGTTCCCATGTCCAAATAGAAAACTAGACTGAATTGTGCTTTGCTGTCAGGTCACCTGAGGAGCTTAGGCTCTCCAAACCATTAAAACCATTAAAACTCATCTTATCGATTAGTCTACAAAGAACTTGTCTGACGTCTGTACATCTGAGAATTTGTCTTATGTCTGTTTTACTGGGTTCTGCCTTGCTTCTTTTATTCCTGTATCTTTGTTTTTGTTGTTTGCTTTGTGTAAAGCACTACGTGACATTGGTTTTGAGAAGTGTTGTACAAATAGATGAGGTGAAAGTTCAATATTACAACCAGCAACAGCCCAATTTCTCAAAACCCGAACAAATAAAACTATCTGCTTGGCTAGATACCACGAGAGGTATGTGAGTATATGTGTTGTATTTTGGCTGAACTGACCCTTTAACACTTTAATACATGTGCATGTTTCCGTGAGTGCTGGTCTTAATGCGGCAGTGTGTCTTTTTGAAATGTCTCCATTGAAATGTGTGTGTACGTGCTTTTATAAATGTATGTGTGCATTTGTGTGTGTGTGTGTGTTCCCCAGCGACCTCTGCCGACCCCCGCTGCTTTCTCATACAGCCATACAGTAATAAGCTGCAGCGCAGAAATCGAACCCATTTACGAGTCCAAACGCCAAAAACAGACAAATGATCGCTAAAATGGAGTCGGCTTCTCTTAAAATGGAGCCCCCTTCTCTCCATTTAGCCTCTCTCGCTCTCTCTCTCCATACAAATGACTGCTATCAATATTTCCAATCTTCATTTCTCCAGAAGCTCAGGGCCTCTTTCTGCCAGAAATCAATGGCTTCCCACTGAGAGCTGTGACAAGGATCAAAAGTAAGAGCGGCTCCCGGGCTGTAAAGTATACACCCGCAGCCCCTGTGAGGCGAGGGGGGGCCGCAGTATAAACAGGCCCCGCCCCGACCTGTCAACAACTATTATAAGAATTTTTAAAAAATAAAAAGTTTTTATTTATTTTTTAGGGTGCACATTGTGATACTGACTGTATTTTCAGAGCCAACATTGGCGTAAAAATAAAATAAACGTTTAAAAAAATCTTTGCTGGTCCGTCGTTTTCTTTGTCTTATACATCAGAGACTTTGTCCAAGTGATACATCAGGCGGCAAAAATCAGTACAACTCAGTGACATGCTCAAAAACAGCACAATAAACAAAAATCTGCTGAATTTACTGCCAAACTTCTGAAAATAACATCTATAACTGGAACGGTAAATCCTGTCAGCTGTGATGGATGAAGTCCGTCAGAGTCAACAGGCAGCGAGATGTTTGCTAAAGTTTACCGACACAAGTTATTTCTCGAGGAAGATTCAGAAGGAAACTGCGCGGCAGACGAGGATGAAACAGGCCGACCTGACTGTAAAGACAGCGTCACAGATGAGGAACACACATCAGAGGAGAGAGAGACCGCCGCGCCCCGACGGCTTCAGCGTCAGGTGACGATCTGAGTAACAATCTGATCTGAGTGGGCAGGTGGGCTTTTTACAATAACTTTGATAACTTTGATCCTGCACTCTGCAACAATGAGTGACTGGGGAGGAGTCAAATACGGAGGAACCCAGACAGCTCCGGCTATCATGGCTGTCGCAGGATCAGCGACTGTGACACTTTATAGTTTATGTTAAAAAGCTCCAACATTTTAAAATGTATTATAACTCTTTAAACCTTAAAACCCTGAGGGGCTCACTCAGGGGTGGCTGCACTGATGCATATTTGTTCTGTAACTGTTACTCTGTCACAAATTATCTCTGAATGTTGCGACATTTCCAAACACATAATCATATTCAACAAATGTGATTTATTTTATGTGGAGACGTGGAGGTTTTTTGTGGTTTTGGTCACTATTTGTAGATATTTCAGTAATCTTTTGTCTGACTGGAGGCTAAACATTCCCAAATATTGTGAGTGAAAACATATGAAGGTTTTACTTGCAGCTGCAGCCCCACAGTCCTACTTGCAATCACACTCCAAGTCTGTTATTATTTGATAATATTGTATCAAACATGCCTCCATAAGACGCCGATCAGCTGTGTTGTAGCTGTAAATATAAATATGTAAATATGACTTCTCATATGTCATACATGTCATTCTGTGCTGTGACCACAATGACTCAGTGACTGAATAAGGGACTTTATAGATTCTACAGAATCTAAAAAAACTGCAGAAGAAGAGAACAAAACTGAAAAGGATCCAGACCAGGAGATAACTGCGTCTGAAGTAACAGATGAAGACATGAGTACCGCTAATGTTCACCTAAACCCAGCACAAAGCCCCGACCCTTAAACCAACTCTTTTGCTGAAAACAGCCATTAGAGGAAGTGAGGTCCAAACAAATTATCCTCATTTTCCAAATTGTCACTTTTCACGGACGTCTTCACTTTACAAAAATATCCTCACTTATCAGGTCTAAACTCAAACTGATCCTTCTAATAATTACAAGTCCAAAAATGTTTGTAATGTACTTTCCAAAGTGTCCCCACTTTGAAAAATGTCATTGCTTAAAAAAAAAAAAGTCCTCGCTTTCTTAAAAATAAGTCGTCATTTACCAAAATGTCATCACTTTCCCAAATGACCTCAGTCCCCCCCCCCCCCACACACGCTCACACACACTCACACACACACATACACACACGCTCACACACACACCCGCTCACACACACACACACACTCTTACAAATGGACCTTGGAAGTTTTAACAACTTGTAAACAAAAGATGTTTATAAAATGAATGTTCACGTAAAAAAGAAAAGTGAGTTTTCTTCATCAATAAAATCACATTAATCAGTTTTATGTGTAAGTTTTATGAAAGTTTGCAACTTTTTGTGCGACTAAATTCATCAGTTTATGTTTGTGGAAGTGTGTGTTTTAATGTGTGTGTAATTACAGTCATCTTTACGTCTTTATGCATTAATTCATGTATGCATGCATGTGAGACTCATTTGCATATATCTATGTAATTGTGTGTGTCTTTATTTATCAGCACATAACATACATACATGAATTAATAAACTTATGTGTGCATCCATTTATAGTTTGGTGAGTATACTTGTATGTGTATGTGTGTATTAGTGTGTGTGTGTGTTTCTGGTTGTCAGTCACACGGCAGGGCTAGGCTAATCAGCGCAGCTAGCTGTTCGCTGTGTGATGTAGGCTGATTAATATCCTGTTAGCGTCCCGTGGCTTTTAAGGCTAACTGCTGTTTCCTCTATACATCCATCGCTTCAAAACAGCCCTGCTTTCATCTGGCCTCATTAAGACGATGTATGACTATACTTAGCAACAACACACACACACACACACACACACACACACACACACTCAGACACAGTGAAGATGTTTTTAAAAGCTCAGTGTTGATGGGCCAAAGCTTTGTCACATATTTAGCAGCAGCCAAAGTTAGTGAAGAAAAGTTAAGTGACACATGACTGCTGGTTTATAACAGATTCATTATTTACTGTAACTTCCTCATCTCCTCTTTATCTGTGATAACCTGTGTCTCAATACACCCTGTTAACATTTACTGTATGTATGCTGTATAAGGTATTTACTAGCTTCATTTTCAATGTATATACAGTACATTTTCTATCTTAAATTCCTTTACATTAGGAGAAAACTTCACCGTATGAAGGTCCAGTGACTGAGAAGTTGTAACTGACTGAAGTGATTAACAGTGTACGGCGTTTCTGGTTTCTTCTCAATTAACACAATAAACATGCTTGGATTTGTAATTGTAATAATTAAGTGAACTGGTTCTAAAGAGTATGAACTTACAGCATTTTACTGTGTGATCCAACCATTACTTCTACAGTCTCTGTTATCCAATAACCTTTGTTTTAAAACTTACTTCTAAGATCTTAAGTTCTTTGGAGCTCAGTCCTACTTGAGGACTAAGCTTAGTGGATTACTGGGAATGTGATTTGGGATTTCTATCGGAGGACTAAGTAGAATATTCTGTTGGGAAGCTGAATTTGTAGTTTTTTTGGAGGTTTAACTTGAGGTTGTATTTTACCCTAAATGTCCTGTAAATTATATATTAGACTGTATGATGCGTTTCCATCGAGCTGTTTTTATTCAGATTTTCAAGGGAAAACAAAACAAAACAAAACAAAACAAAACAAAACAAAACGCCTGGCTGAGGTGGAAAAGTTGGCTTAACGATAAAAGAATAAATCATGAACTACATGAAGCATGTGACTTCAACGTCCAATGAGGAGACGAAAACATCCGATCTGTGACCAGGAGACTGTAACGTTCCTCAAATTAATACATGAAACAAACAGAAACGTCATATTTCCATCACGTTTTTTACGCTGTTTTTCAACCGTTTGAGCTTTGACGTTCGCTCGTTTAATTACATCATCTCATTGTGTCCTCTTCTTCTGCAGCGGTTTAATGACACCGACTGGAAAAACAGCGCCACCAGCTGTTTGTTTTGATGAACAAACTGTAATAGTCACAATAGTAGTGGATGGAAAGACGCATAACTCTGAAATTTCTTTTGCTGATATTCTGGCTACTTCGAATATAAACTGAGCTTTAGTTGCATGTTTTTGTAAAACTCAATGCTCTCCAGAAACATCTATGCTTAACTTTCAAAACAGTGATTTAATTTTATGTTTTTCAAACTATGACCATGTTTGATAGATTTTATCCAAGTGGTTTTATTTGACTAAACTTAACCGAACCGTTGATGATAAGTTGTTTCACACAGATACTGTAGAAATACAACAGCTAAAAAACATTTTGCAGGTATTCTCAGATCTTAACCTTCTTTACATAATTTCTGTGAAATGTAATTAAGCTGCTCTTCCTACCTTGAAGCTCTGGAGCTGTGCCGAGGCGTCTTTGTCCTGTCTGAGGCAGGAGTTGAAGATGAGGAGCTCGGTGTCTCTCAGCCACGCCTTCAGCTCCTTGATACGAGCCTCCAGCTGCTCCAGGAGCGAGTTGGTCAGCGGTGAGAGGGCAGCGCGAGGGTTTTCCACGGCCATGTCCTGGCTGCCGACCAGCAGAGAGTTCATGTTAGCCCAAGAGGACTGGCTCTGCTGGGATGAGCCGCGTCCTGAATGCTTTGAGAGGATTTTCTGAAAGAAGGCAGAAGACAGAAGAAGAAGAATGAGGCCACAGAGTTGATGTGAGGACTCCTTGTTGTGTCAATATTTCATCATGGAAAGCAGCATATCAATCAATACATACATGGCCATTAATCATTTACCTTCAGAAATGCGCAGATCAATAAAAGGGATGTCATGTATTCATTCCTAAACTGCTGAAGGCTGGTGTGAACGTCAGATTTGAAGCTGAGTGTGATGTCATTTATGTCAGTGTTGCTGTTGAAGATGTAATAATCATCACAATCTTCTTGTTGACATTTGTACATCTGGTTTACAGTCCGGTGGGAGTTTATCAGATCACATACTGTATATAAAGTCATATTTTCTGTTTCTTATATCTTATAGTGTTTCTTTTCTTTGTTTAAGGACGATTATTTGTATCAATTTTCGCAGAAAAATAACCTGATTTTTGAAAAGTAGCAGAACAGTTTAAACCACTGGTCTTGCCTGAGGGTCCAGATTTTCCCTCTGACATCAAGTTACAGTCCACCTTCTTGTTGTGAGGATACAGGGCTAACCACTACTGCCGCTTCACAAAATGAAAACCAAAATAACTGAAGTACAACTGACTGAAACACAATAAAATAAGAAGCATTGCAACAGCAGAGTGACTTTAGGGCTCAAAACCAACATTTAAAAAAACATTAGAAGCATTGCAACAGAAGTTACAGCTAATTCAGTTTTATTTAAAACATTTTTTTACAGCAGAATATGTAAACAGGCTGTTTTTTTCTTCTTTTTTGTGTCTGTTTTGTTCAGCCTGTTGTGGAGCAAACTTTTTCTCCATCAACAGCTACTGTCAACAGACGTCTAAGACAAGGGTCACATGACCCACAAAGCCTGCATCCGTAGGTTACTTGTGCTGTAAAGTTGGATGTTGTAGCTCTGCTATCTGAAATTAAAATGCAGTTTTCAAACAACAGATAATAAATTATTTCATACTGTCACACTTTGACTGACATAATGTGACTCTTTCACTATATATGTTGCTATAAAACCCTCTAATATCACAGTCATGTGTTTGTTGTTATTTCGGTCAGTCAGCACAGCATCCTCTCCTCTAAACATGTTGCTGTGGCTGTGATTCAAACTGATTTTCTCTCAATTTACAACCTTTTTTTGTTCAGAAGTCGTGTTTTCTGACACTGATGATCGTAGACACAGTTCAATATTTCTGGTGAAAGAAAATGCCAATAATCTGCTGTTGTGATCATTAATTTGTTTCATGTTGGTGATGAAATGATTAATTTAGTTACTACGACTATAAATTTTCATACCAGTTGTTATCAGTTATCAGAGTTATCAGTTAGGTTGAGGTCGCTGATGCTGTTGTTTGGGTGGTTTTCATATTCGTCAGATTATTTTATCTATACACAGTTTTATTTCATTTTATTTTTTGGAAACTTAAAGCTTGAAATAAAGATCAGTTGAGTTTAGAATATGTGCTGCACGATGACACATATACAATATAAAATGACTTCCTGTATACTATGATAGAATATTTTATCCAGCTCGTTCTGTTGTAGAATTATTCATGTCAGCAGTGTTGACAATCCTGTTATTGTAACTACAAATTAGCTTGATGTTGCTAATGCTGTTGTTGTCGTTGTGCTGGAGTCTGTTATTATTGTGTTAACGAGGACGCTGTTGTTGATGAACAAAGCTTCGAGAATGTAACTGGTGTTTTTCCAGGTGCAAACAGATCAGCTGCTAATTCGGAGCTTCTAGCAGCTTCACCTACAGAGCTGATATTCACACCCAAAACAAAACATCATTTAGACACAATAGAAACTGAAAGAGTGTTTGGCGAGGAGCAATCACTGTTTCAAATAGGAACAACTGAGAACAACAAGAGTCTGACTCTGAGAGAGAGAGAGAGAGAGAGAGAGAGGGAGTGTGTGTGTGTGTGTGTGTGTGTGTGTGTGTGTGTATAATAAGCTCTGCAGAGTAATTTTCCAACCCCTGTTGATCACACAGTAAGACACAGCAAGCCGCTGAGAGACACTATTCCCCACTTGGATTTAGACAAGTGTGTGTTTGTGTGCACTGTGTTTTTTCCCCTGAAAAGAGCTCATCAATATAGAAGAAACAAACTTGTGATTTTCTTTGTCGACAAGTTCGGGACAGAGTTGCTGGGCAACGTTATTAGTGAAAGGCAACGCTGCAACTTGTGGATTAAAGCAACTCTGAGGGTCAGGAGACGGCGTAGAACTAATGTTGACGGTATTCGTTGGATTTGCTGGATACTGTAGTATGTACAGTACGTTATGTTAAGTCAGTGCCCAGATAAGTACTCTAAAACAAGATTAACTCACACAAATCATATCTTAATGCATAAGTAGTATACTTGGACATAAATACAGGATGCGCCTATTTTAATTTTACTGTAAATCATTAAAATACGTTAAAAAATAATGTCATGAACTTAAGAAATTAGACTTGCAGATTTGAGTTCATTGAGCACATTTTGAAACGGTTTCCTCTGGTTAAGGAGAGTAAAATTCTTCAGGATGAGAGAGAAGAAGCATTCGAAAGTACACAAAAGCAGCTTTTTTTGCACACTTAGAGTGATAAGTGTGCATGAAGACATGTACGTTCATATTTGCAAACCTTTCCTGAGCTCGTCACTAACATTTTCCCACTGAGTAGATCAAGTCACTAATAGTCTAATCCAGGCCGACACAGTGACGCAGGTTAAACTAATATGTATCAGTATGGGTCAACCCGCCTCCTTCACAACCCTCCTCTTGACCAGGATTGGATGCAGGTCTGACGCAGGAAGACTTTCTCATGAATATCGTTCCCTCGACGCGGGTTGCCATTCAACAAACTGATTGGTGGCGTTGTGAGAAGAGAGTATGATGACAAAAATGCTGCTCTTCTCGATCCATGTTCATCCCTCAGACAGAGATGTCCGGCTGTGCAGTGATGTATGCAGAAATGTTTTAGCAGAACCGGCTGGAATCTGCGTCTTATGGCGTTTCATGCGAGTGGTGATGAGGCAGGTTTGACCAGTGTCCAACGGTCTGATATGAATGGGTGAGACGTGGGTTAAACATGCGTCACTAGACCCGGTGATACACTGCTGCCTGAAAGCTGTACAACTCTGCCTGTGTTGGGGTTTCACCCCCACTGATACCCCTTTCAGACAGAAGACACATGTCACAATCTTTAAGAATTAAGTCCCTTTTTTAGATGCTTCTGTTGCGTGAAGGCCTTATTATTTTCATGGCATTTAATGGAGGTGTTTCCTACTAATGGTGTCTGATTGCCAAAACGTCTTAATTCTTTCTTTGGCTGTTGGATACCGAGCTTTAAATATCTTTGTCATTGTGTTTTCTAGAGCATCTAAGATTGGTTCATTTTCTTTTTGAGGCTTTGACAGATTTTACTAACCTGTCTGAATTTGCCAGAAGAGGTTTCTGTTCGTTTGACCGACCTATGAAACCATTCATACACCACATCTCTTATTCTGGGTTCATACTGTATTGTTTTGCAGTGTTTTAAGAGTTCAGATAGCTGTTATCTTGCAGTTCTTATTATGACTTTAACAAGCGGACATAACAGGAGAAACTTTAAAAACAGATCTGCTCCTGAACGAGCCCCGCATGGGTCCCTGATGCTCATTTGCATATGTATGTGTTTGTACAAAAGGTATTGAGTCGTTGGTATAGCAGCGACTCTCCCTCCTGAGTGGAAACACTACTTTAGCTGAACTCTGGCAGGTAAAACCAGCCCATTAGACGATGAAGAGGGGTGATAATAGGACCCCCTGACCGGCGAAATGTGCAGTTAGCGTTGTGTTCAGGAGAAACGGCAGCGATTATGAGTCTGTGGTTAGTTTAGCAGAGAGAAACAGAGAAGGGAAGGAGGGGAAATGGAGAAAGAAGATATATGAGGAGGAAAAGAAACATTTCAAGAAACAGCGAGGTTCATGCTGCAAAGCAACATGACCAACAAATCACTTCACGTCTGTTCAGTTCCTACAGAGCTGAGCAGCACGACACTCAACTGATGTGCAGACACTCAACTAGCTCATCAAAGCTTAACATCTTTCTTTAATACTGTAGTTTTCAGTGTCCCCTGGAAATGTATTTGTGCTCTGTGCATCTCGCTGTGTTTCTGTAATTTCTTGTACGTTTTCTGTATTTTGAGGGAGTTTGTTTATGCTGTTTATGTGTTCTCCAATAGCTGAATGTGTTTCTTAATATGCTTTTGTTTTATTTATATGCTGTGCTTTTTAAAAAACTTCTTTTATGTGCACTTGTATTTTCCTGATGTGATTTTAGACCTGAGGAACTGCTCAGTGCTTCTCGATTCAAACGTCTATTTTAACAGATGACAGGAACAAATCTTTCAGTTCGTTATTTTTCTTATTTTTGTTTTCTGTTAACTCTAAAATAATGCTAGCTAAATATAACTTGTAACCTTTTTCTACAATATATCTGAGGAAACATTTGTCAAGTAATAAAAACTGTCAAGAGGGGACACAAATGTTACTGAGAACATTTTGCACATACGTAAATGGCATATTAATGCCAACAACATTAGCAGCCACTTTAGGATTTCCTCATCCGCCATGAGCTGAGAAAATTTACTGCTCTTAGCTTGAGGAACCTTTAAAAAATGAACACAAAGCTGCAGGAAGGTCATTGTGTTTCAGTGAAAACTACAACAGTGACCAAAAGTCAGCCAATTAGAGGCTGATCTCAGTGGTCCACATTTGTAGACTCACACTGTTTGTTCACTAACTATGTCAACGTACCACGAGAATTTATTACAAAACGTAATAAAAATGATTCAACAGTTGTCGGTGTAAAACTTTGTATATAAAGACACATTTAGAGAGATCTACTGTATCTCCAGGGCAGCGCTGAGATATTAAACTTGAAGTTTAAAAGATGAGAAAATTTGCAAATTCTCCATTTGCTTGATACAAAACGTGACCTTATTCTTCCTAACAACACTTTTTTTTAATCAATATAACCCCAAAATTTGCTGTCACATCTAAATCATTTATTTTTGTTTCTTTATTCAGCGAGGCTACAAATTGAGTATTTAAGATCCTCTCTCTGGAAAAATGACAAAAAATAAGAATGACAAAGCAATAGAAAGGAAAATAAGTATGAAGAAAACAAAGAAGAGATGGATGAAGAGAGAGATGGAAAAAGACGTGATGTGTAAAAAAGACAGATAGGGGACAAAAGAGGATTGGGAGAAACTGAGAGACGGTAAAAAAAAAGAAAACAACGAGCGACTGGAGGGAGCAAACAAAAAAGATTTAGTGAGAGTGAAAATGAAAAGAGAAAATAAGCAAATAAGAGAGATAAAGAGAGGAGGAGAGCAAATGAAACAAAGAGAGATGTTGTTTTAGGGGACTCAATTAACCAGAGTCTGTTTTTCGTCTCTCCTCCTCTTCCTGTTTCCCCTGCAGGTTGAAGTGGTGACTGAGTCCTGACTCCTGCGTTTTAGAGAGTAGATGAGAAAAGGACGTATGAAAAGATATTTTAAAGTGTTAATTCACCTGACAGACCAATAAGAACATCATCTCATGTTTTTGTCTGTTATTGTCTTTCCAATTTTTGCGAGGGACGTATTTAATATTTTCTGAAATGTGATGTTCTTTAGAGGGCAGATTTTTTAACTAAGAATTTATACATTTACACATTTGGAGATAAACCTGGTAAGTTTAAGATTAATCAGATTTTTTTATCCTGGCTGTCTGTCTATCCATCCTGAGACAAACACTGTTTGACCTTGAACAACTGCATAAAACGACAAGCTGCTGCCAAAATCTACAACACAAAAGACAAAAGCTAATTTATAACCTCTTTATTTTCTTCGTCATGCAGGTTGTGTGTGTGTGTGTGTGTGTGTGTGTGTGTGTGTGTGTGTGTGTGTGTGTGTGTGTGTGTGTGTGTCCGCTCTGTCATAAATTCTTCATAAGGCCAGGACAGTTCAGAGGCGAGGCACAAGACATCAATTCCAGTTAATTCCCAATTTGTGTCAGAGCAGCAGATGCCAACGCCAGCACTGATAGGCCTGTTAATATGCTACTGAGACGCCATGTTGGAGGGGGGGAGGGATGGATGGAGGAGAAGACGGAGGAGGAGGAGGAGAAGGAGAGACAAACAGAGGAGAGACCTTTGATGTGTGGTGAAAATCTTGGCTAAAAAAAGAGGAGAAACTACAAAAAAAATCCTCAAAAAAATCAGATGGCAGATTAGAAAGTGAGCAGGGGAGGACAAAAAGAGGAAATGAAGAATGAAGAGAGAAAAAAAGAAGATGAAAGAGGGAGATGGAGTAGAGTAAGAGTGGGAGAAGAAGAGGTGGATGACAGAGAGAGTGACAGAAAGAGAAGGAGGGAGGAAGTGGGATCAGGGAGGAACGAGAGAGAGAAAGAAAAGAAGGTGACATAAGAAGGGGAAGAGAAAGAGGAAGGAGGATTACAATGAAGGGAAAGTAAAAGAAGGGTCGGGCCCCTCCAAAGGGTCAGCAGATAAATCTGAGGGGTCGTAAGAAAAAACAAAGTTCTGATACACAAATCTGTTTTCACTTTTTGGACTTTTTCTCTAATCTTTGATTTTTGCTGAAATATTGGATCATTTGAACATTTATTGAAATGAAACCATGTGAGAAGTTTAGAGGGAAAAATCACTATTTGGTGGAGCTGTTAACAACTCATAGACATCTGAAATGTGACCCCGACTACACACTGCTTTTTGTAAGACGTCAAAAGCCAAAAAGGTTGGAAACCACTGGTTTCATCTTTAACAATGTGTTGTATTTTAAAAGCT
>CM076455.1:2578490-2585990 GCA_038419695.1 Scomberomorus guttatus
AAAAAATCTGTATCCAAAACTCTTCCTTTAACTTAATGTGTCAGCTCTTTTTCTATTCTTCTTCTTCTTTTTTCCTGTTTTAGCTGTTGCTGCTTCTCTTTCACCCCGTCCTTGTTGTCTGGATTGTTTTCACTTCAATCTGTCTCAACTCATTTTTGTTTTGACCTTTGTTTTCTTGCCTGTCTATACTCTCTGTCCCCTTGTCAGACCTTCCATTCCTCCATTTTTGCCTCTTGTCCTCATTATCATCATTTTATCCAGTTTCATTGCCTTTTCTTGCTTGTACCACTCATCCAATTCCTCTTTTTTGCTGAATAATTCAAACTTTTTTCCCCGTTCTTCCTCTTTTA
The DNA here is from genome assembly GCA_038419695.1 of Scomberomorus guttatus. Taxonomy (NCBI): domain Eukaryota; kingdom Metazoa; phylum Chordata; class Actinopteri; order Scombriformes; family Scombridae; genus Scomberomorus; species Scomberomorus guttatus. The sequence goes on from CM076455.1 coordinate 2,578,841, forward strand.
AAACATTTCAATTCAACCTTTACATGTTCTGCCATTCCTCCCTCCACTGCTCTCTCCTATCCTCTTTTATTTTGTGAATCCCTTCATCATTCGCAGCTCTTTCTCCTTTTGTCCTTGTCGCCTCTTTTTCACGTACAGCACTTGCTCCATCTTTGTAATTTGTGGCTCAACACTTCTCCATCTTTATTTCCTTTACTGTAACAATCCCTCAGCCCTCCCTTTGTATTTGCTTAATTCATCTTTTTCCTCCATCACTCTCATCTATCTCCTCTCTTTCTGTCTTCTTTTCAGTTGTTAGTGCAACTCTCCTTTCGATGCCTCCATCTTTTTTTTTTGCTTAATTTCCCTCCTTCTCCTCCTCCTCCTCCTCCTCCTCCTCTGTTTTCTCTTTCTCCTCTTTTCATTTTCTGCATCGATAGCTACTTGATTCTACTTTTCCCTTGTCGTTTATCATTACCGCCCGGCGCCATTTGAATATTTAAATGTCTCTTCTCTGACTCTGTGTGTGTGTGTGTGTGTGTGTGTGTGTGTGTGTGGGTACGTATGCACGTGTGAGTGTTTTTGCTGCGCTGTCATCAGAGAGGCGGCGGCCATTTTTCAACGTCGCCGATTCTGATGGAGATGCTATCGCTCAACGCTTCACGGCCATCCATCCCCTTCACTTAGCTAATAGCCACGCTGCAAGAACAAGGGATCGACGGCAAAAAAAAGAGATGAGTGGAAGGTAAATATGTCGGCGTCGCACTCGTCTAACAGTCAGGAAATTATACGATTTATTCGCTGATGGCAAATATTGATTTAAAAAGGGGAAAGGGAGCTGGTGGGGAGCGGGAGGGGTTGTTTTGTTGTTGTTGTTGTTGTTTGTTTGAAGGATGCCACTGATCCAAAGTCAAAGAAAAGAGGGAGAGGGGGAGAAAGGAAGATAGACACGCCGATTAAAATGCATGAGATCCGAACTTTGAGATAAGTGCTGAGAGAGGGATCTTGGAGAAATGGGAGGGTGGAGGGGGGTGAGAGATGGTGGGGAGAGAAGGGCGGGGGGGACGCATGGATGGCTAGTTGTGATGTATTCATGCCTCCAGTCAATCTCCATGCAAGGATGGACTGAGATACACAGGCCTGAGGACAGAGAGAGAGGGAAGAGAGGAAGACAAGATTGTATACGAGGGATGAAGAGAAAAAGAACAAGAGAAATGGAGGAAGAGGATGAGAGAGAGTGAAGAGAGGACAAGATGCTCGGACACCACGTCCACACATATGAACACTGGAGACGTGACAGGATCCCTTTCATTGTTAACTGAACCTTGAAAAACTCGGGACAATGGGATCAGAGCTGAGAATGTAAATTACGCTGCTCTGCGTAAACGTATCCGCAGCGACAGAGACTGTCTGCAAGTAAAAGTCATACAGCGTCTTATTTAAGTAAAAGTACAGTCGACAGTATTATTAATGTTAAAGCATGAAAAGGATGGATCTTTATTGCTGATGCATTCATGCTATTTTAATGTTGTAGCTCGTTGAGATGCAGCTAATTAATTGCTTTATTGGGACGTTTAACCTTTAGTAACGGATCATGTTTTATAAGCTTCTGTCTGTAAAATCATAATCTGAGACGAGGTCACAGTAGCTGTCAAAACCAAAAAAACAGACGTTTCCCTCTGAAGTATAAAGTTACACAATATCTCAAAACTGTTCTTAAATGTTTACCAGGCGTGGATAAAAGTCTGGTGGATTCCTCTTTTTGTGTGACGCTTGCCTCAAAGATTACAGATATAATCAGAACTGAAGCGCTGCTTGACAGGAAGATGTGTAAAATGTTGAGAGTGGAAGTGACAGAGACGGTGTCGTGTAATCCGTTTGCTTCCGGTTGGGATTTCGCTGCAAACTGGCTAACTCAGAAAAAGTGAACGTGTGAAACTACAACAGCTGTATTGTGTCACAGAGAGGCAACAGAAACGTTTTCAGATTCAGCTGCTTTAGTGTGTATCTGAATGTGTGAGTGTGTGAGACAGAGGTCAGGTGTCACTTTTTTATTAAACCTTTGTTTAACTAGCAGATAATCCTTTCCACCTTTCTTCTCAGCCATTTTTTTTTTATTTTTTCTCTTCCTTCTATCACCACCTCAGGGCTCACAGGACTTTAGAGGGCACTCTGACCTCTGACCTCCTCTCTCCTGGTTGCTCTGGTACTCGAGGAGCTCTGAGTCTGACTCTGCTGTTCACGTCTTTGAAAGTTTTTCTGGATCAGAGTATCAGTTCAGTGTTTGGACAGAAATCATAAAACATAATTTGTGACTAATTTAAACAAATTAGTTGTCGTCTCAGTTCCATATGTTGGATATTCAGTTTCACAAAAGCTGTTTAGCCGCATTTCATCCCTCAGTACGCAGAAATGATGAACAGATGACTCCATAAACAAAAGTTGATGTCATGTAAATGTTAGAAGAAAGGCAGCAGGTAAATGGAAGACAACAACTTGAGTTATAAACACTGTTTCAACTAGAGGAATTTGAACATTTGTACTTATTTATACAAAATGTAATGTATGAATGTCAGCATTATGTTTTTTTTCCCAAACATACATTCATTAATTTAATCTTACCACGATGTTTAAGCTTCACTGTGCAGAATGATATTTAATATGTGCAGAGTGTGTTTTCACATTCAGCTGCTGAACGTGGAAAGTTTCTCTGAGCTCACTGAAAATCTGACTTTAAGGGGCGGGCCTATGAGCGTGATTTGTGACATCACAACTAGCTTGGAGCCAACTTGGAGCCAATCGTGGTCCAGTATGCAACTTAAACATCTGTGATGTGGAAACGTGAAGCCTCCAGTGCACATTTTTGTTGTAGTAGAACATGTACAAACTTCCTGCACTCTTACTGTGTCTGTATTACTGCTACAGGCTTCTCAAACTACACTCAATACACTATCTGAGGTTTGCTGAATGGCATTCTTAGGAAATGTAAAGGATGATTAATTGATGTAAAAGCAGACAAAGAGCTAAAGTGAGGTCGTCACAGAAGCATAGATACAAAAAAGTTCCAAAAAAACAAAAGTAGGTGGACCGATTTGTAGATTTTTATACTGTAAAACATGCACGTAAATATATTTTTGCATCACTAAGTCAAACAATTCAAATGTCTGAAAACCACATGTGCTGATTACTTGTGAATTATATGTGAAAATGTGAATACACATACAAATAATGACACTAATTTAAAAAATGCTTGTGTCGTCTTTTAATATAATGATAGTGCAGGCTGGTAAAACTGTGTAAACAGTGTTTAATCCACAAAACAAAACCTACAGCTTGACTAACGTAGTAAATGTCCATACAAAGACATATATTTAAATGTAATATATTTAATCACATAACGGAGGTGAGAGATAAAGAAAAGTGCCAGAGCTTTCCAAAAACACAGAGAAACGAGGGATAAACGCTTGACAAAACAGACGAGAGGGAAAGAGGGGGAGGAGAGGAGGGGGGTGGGGGAGAAAATCAACAAGCAATCATAAGTTTAATTTGGTCTCCATATTAATGAGCACGGAGCTGAAATGTCAGCAAAAATGCAGTCATACATGAAAAACATTTAATGCATTTTGAACATTCGTTTTTTTTTTCTTCTTCTTCTTCTTCTCTCTTCTCGCAGATTCATCTTATCCGCCAAATGAGAGAAAGTTTGTCTGAGGCTGCGTAACGGAACGGTTTTGTCGACACGGCAACTAAAGTTCGGGGGAAGTGATAAGGACGCATCTTCATCCTCATCATCATCTTCAACATCTGTCTTTTGTGTCTTCATGCTCTGAATCTTCATTTACTCCTCTCTCTGTTCTATTTCTCCCCATATATATATATATATATATATATATATATATATATATATATATATATATATATATATATATATATATATCATATTAACAGAAAGAATGTGGAAATCAAGTAAATTACACCTGCACTATCAGTCATTAAAAGATTTATTACGACGTTATAATAACAAAGTGAAGGAGGCTCGAGGCCAATACTTCTCAGAGTTAATCTCTGCTAATCGGCATAATCCTCGCGCTTAATTCAATACCATCAATAACCTTGTCAATCCGCCACAAACAACCGCAACCGCCTCGTCTCCAGCAGAGTGTGAAAATGTCCTTACTTTCTTTATTAATAAGATAAATATATAACTCCTCCTGCATCATCTGTGGGTTAGGGTTAGGGTCCAATAATCCCAGCCCTTACCTGGGATTATTGGATTGTTTTATTCCCACATCACTACAGGACCTTCTCGGCAGACACTGTGTCACAAACCGGCCCTCTCCCCCCACTAAACCTTTGAAAGAGATAATGGACGCCATCGCCCCTCATCTGCTCAGTATGATAAACGGTTCCCTCTCCTCTGGATGTGTGCCTGACCTCTTTAACATGTTGTGTGTTCAGCTGCTTCTCACAGGGCCCACACTGGATCCGGCTGACACACAAAACTTTCGGGCCAATTTCTGAGTTGTCATTTCTTTCAAAAATATTAGAGAAAGTAGTTTGACGCAACTTCTAGAGGCACTAAGGAACAATAACATCTTTGAAACCCTAGAGTGTTTTTTGAAAGCTACACAGTACGGAAACAGCTCTCCTCCGTGTGACAAATGACTTATTACAGGCTGCAGACTCTGGACACTGATCTGTCCCAGTGCTGCTGGACCTAAGTGCAGCTTTCAACACCACAGAGCACAAAATTCTTATTGAGCGACTGAGGAAACGGGCAGGAATCACTGAAGACTCATGGTTTGCGTTAAAATGTTCACTTGAAACGTGGTTACTACTTCCATAAAGTTAGACAACCTTCACTGTCATGAAAACCAACATTATGTCAACACCACATTATGGTTTTTAAAAAAATGTCCCGACTCGCAGTTAGAAACAGGAAGCGAACAGCAGCCTACTGCAGCTAAGTCCACTTTTTACCACTAACTAACTATCTAGACGTCCACACAACCCGCCTCCTCCTGATAAGGAAGTCACCTTATATAGACGTCATCTGACCTGCGTCACTGCTCCGGGTCATAATTACTACGGCTGCTAGATGGCGTCTGTCACTCAAACGTAACTATAGGTCGTTTTTGGTGACTGAATTTACGACATATACTGTTGTTTTTCTTCCTTTTTACCTGTTTAAACTCTCACTCAGTCTCACACCTGCAATTTATCCAGAACTCAGCAGCCAGATTATTAACTAAATCCAGAAGATCCTGTCATATCACTCCAATTTGGCTCTGTCAGTCATTTTGAAGGAGACAGACATATTCATATTTCCTCTTTATATTTACTATTTTAGTTTTATTTAATTTTGCTTGTTTTTAGTATCATCATTTTAGTATTTTTATATGAATTTTCACATATTTTGCACCTTTATCTGTTTTATATTTAAGAGATTATTTTATTGGTATTCCATCTGCTTTCTTGCTTATATTTGTGTGTGTGTGTATTTGTGTGTGTGTGTGTGTGTGTGTGTGTGTGTGTGCATGTGTGTGCATGTGTGTGTGCGTGTGTGTGTGTGTGTGTCTCAGTGTCTCCGGTTGAGATGGATGTTCCACCGGCTCTGAAAGAGCAGGAAGTGGCTCTCTGACACCCCATTTATACCGCCAGACACAACCTGTGTGTGTGTGTGTGTGTGTGTGTGTGTGTGTTTGTGTACAGCCACATAAACACCTTGTAAGTGACATCATCCCTGCCTTCAGTTTACAATAATTGCAATAATTACAACCATATATTCTCCTTAAAGTTGTTTTTTAAAGACATAATAGTGAATGACATGTTTATATTTCCATATTTCTATATTTCTGTCACACTTTTACAAATTATGGCTATTACATTCAACTTTTACCAAACATATTCCCAATGACCTTAAACATTTAAACTGAAATTAAATAAATGTTCACATGTTTGTGACGAATATTAGAGATTATTTATATAACAGGTACTTTGTTCAAATATATATACAAATATATAAAAAGTATTTTTGTTTCTATATTTAAATTCTCTCATATATTTATGATAATTTTAAATATTTCTACCTTCATGATATAATAAACTACTAAATAAACTACTGTAACCTGTTAAATCTAAATTTAAACTGAAGTCAAACTGAACTCTTCTCTCCATGTTGCCGAGAGTTTCTGGAAGTTTCTCTTTCACCAAATTAAACCCTTCTGTTTGGACAAAAAGATGAAAAAAAAAAAAGCAAAGAGACTTTCTCTCTTTCCAAACGAGGCGACAACAAAAGACCCGGCAACACGTTTTAATTGTTGCCATGGAGACCAGATGAATGAGCCATTTGACTGGCCGGTAAAGACGGCTCGCCATTCAGCCTCGCAGTGAATCACGTGTGTGTGTGTGTGTGTGTGTGTGTGTGTGTGTGCGTGTTGGGAGGTCATTAGTACAAAGCAAAGAAGGTGAAATTTCTACCAGTCTGCTGAGATAGAGACACAGAGAAGAAGAAAAATTGAATTGAGAAGAGAGAGAGAATAAAACAGACAGTTGAATGAATGAACATACTAATAACTGTCTATTAAAAAAGCAAAAGGAAAAAACAATAAACATTCCCTCCAGTTATCTGTGGATTTTACCTGAAAATGCTAAATGAACTTTATTCACAGGATTATATTATAGTATATCAAACAATAAAAACTTTGAATTATTCAGGATTGTTCAGGATTTTAACCCTGTTTACCTCAATAATGGTAGTTTATGAAATATGTTTTTGGGAGTGATATATTGTGCTTTAGTAGCTTTTCTGAGAGACTAAAGACGTCTTAATGTCTAGTTAAAATTTCAACTTTCAAGTTAAAGTTAAAATTTCATATTAAAATTTGGTTGGAGTGTGATTTTTTGATGTCTAGATTACATGTAACTCTCATTTTAGCAGCATTTTGGTGACTATATTTCACTATGAAGCTACAGCAGTCCAAACTTTGCGTTGACATATAGTCATTTAAACGCTGGTGACAATGATTATACGTCACCTCGACATCTAAAAACTTTCACTTTTCCATCAAATTTAGCCCAAACATTTAGATTCAGTTTGACCTGCAAACCACCAAAAACACTATTTAGTGTAGAGATACTATAAGACAAGTCTTAGAAGTCCACTTAATAA
>CM076455.1:2590990-2615990 GCA_038419695.1 Scomberomorus guttatus
GGAGAGAGAGAGAGGGAGAGGGAGAGAGAGCGAGAGAGAGAGAGAGAGAGAGCGAGAGAGAAAGGGAGGAAAGTTGGCGAGATGCTGCTGAGTCGTGTCTCTTTGTTCTAAAGCAGATATATCCCCGACTTTATCAAGACTGACAGAACAAACGCACAGGAAACAGCCTCCCACAGGACACATAATCCACACACACACACACACACACACACACACACACACACACACACACACACACACACACAGATGAGAGAGACGGCGAACACACAAAGACACACAGAGGGCTGAGAACGTGAACACACACACACAGAGGTGAGACAGTGAACACACTGTCAAGGTTTGACAGTGCACACACCAACACACACACACACACACACACACACTCAAAGATTCTTCAGACACACACAACTTTGAGAATATGTGTGTGTGCACTTTTAGAGGACACAAACACACACACACTTACTGTATACGCAGACACACACACAGACGCTAAAGTACGTACACACATGCTGACAAGAAAAGCAAACATATATACATGTTGCGATGGCACATATGACAACATGAGAATGTGCCTCCGTGGACCAAACAATACGAGAAGTGTTTCTACCAGAAGTTTTGAAAGTGAGACGCACACAACAAGGTCAAACAAAGAAAAGAAAAATAGCAACAAAGAAAAAAGTGAATCTATCCCCTGTATTTATGTACATTTAATATATCAACCTACAAACACTCATTATGATGAAATTGATAATAGGAGACTAACAATGTTTTTGACAAAATATGGAGTCTGTTTACAGCTGATGTCTCTCCACAATACTGAAGTAAATGTCACGAAATATCAAAACAGTGCAGCTGCAGCTAATAATGATTTTATAATTCAAATTTGTCATAACACAAACCAAAAGTCTGTTCTCTCTGTTTATTTGCTTTTAGAGAGCCGAAGTCAAACCTGAACTTGGAAAACTTCATTAAAAATCCAGCTGACATTTCTAACTATGCTGATAAGTAAAAATCCAGCCTGCACTGAGTTACTGAAGCTAGTGGAACGGAGGCTAACCAGGCGTGATGTCATGACTAATATTATTTTTTAGCTAATTCCTTCTAAGAATAGTTTTTTAAGGTATTCTCTTTTCATTCATTTGTTAATTTTTAGTCAGCTATGGTGCTCTCCAGGTGAAGTTTGACATCAGTGACATCACTGTAGATAAACAGTTATTTCACCTTGCTTTGCTCCTTTAGTCCCATATGTCTCTGTCTGCTCTTCAGCTGACACATACTGTATATCTGAAGTATCTGAAGAATGCATCACATCTGCCCTGCAGTGACCTCTGGTATGTTTTTTGGTGGATTTCACGATCGTTTGCTCCAGTTGATTCCTCCAAAAGGAATAATCTTGTAATTAGTAAACCTCATCTGGGGTCAGTGGTGCAGTTTTCAAAGTTTTGTAGTCCACACTTTGCTTAAGACGAGTCTCTTTAGGGACGGTAAAGGTCAGGTGGAGAAAAATAAGATTTTGAAAAGTAAAGAAGGACAATGTGTCTTTACTTACATACACAAACATGCAGAGCACATATAAAGATACACATGAAATCACATAAAAACTGACTGAAGGACTAAAAATATAGAAAATATGTGAGAAAATACAAACACACACACACACACACACACACACACACACACACACACACACACACACACACACACACCTTCAGTCTCAGAGGACTTCAGCTCTCTGCTTGTATAACGAGCTGTGACAAATGACAAAACACGACATCAGGACATCTGACCCAGGAAGTGTTCAACTAAACATATCCTGCCAAGCACACACACACACACACACACACACACACTGTAAACACACATTCACACAGTAAAAACACACACACACTGTACAAACACACACAGACAGACACACACACACACACACACACACTGTACAAACGTACACAGACACACACACATTGAGGCAGCGGCAGAGCTCTGCAGGTCTCTGGAGAGAAGAACAGGGAATATCAGTCTACAAAGAAAGAAAGAAAGAGGTGTGTGTGTGTGTGTGTGTGTGTGTGTGTGTGTGTGTGTGTCGGCCTGCAGGAAGTTTCCTTTATAGGATAAGGAGAGATTTTTGGTGTTTCAAAGTGTTTTTTTAAATGGTTGAAGACTGATTTTTTTCCTTCTCTTTCATTTCTTTCTCTCCTTTTCTTTCCATTGTTCACTTTAAATGTAGAGATCAGATGTTTCTATATTGAGGATTAAAGGAATATACTGAATCTTATTAATCTCTCTTTCTTTTCTTCTTTCCTCCTTTCATTTCCTCTCGTTTCCTTTATTCTTCTATACCGTCATTCATTCCTTCTTTCTCGCTTCCTTCCTTCATTCTTTCCCTCCTTCCTCCTTGCATTCCCGCTTGCCTTTCTTCATTCTTTTCCTTCATTCCTTGCTTTCTTCTTCTTTCCGTCTTCCAATATTGTTGTTCCTTCATTCCTTCCTGCATTCATCCCCTCTTACTTCCTTCATTCTTCCATTCCCTCATGCTTCCTTCAATGTCCTTTTGCTTCATTCCTTGCTTCCTTCCCTCATTCCTTCTTCCATTCCTTCCTCCTCTCATTCCCTCTTATAATTCTTCATTCTTCTTTTCCTTCATTCCTTCCTCGCTTCTCCCATTAATCTGTCACTCTTTCTGTCCTTCCTTCCTCCTTTCATTACCTCTTGCCTCTCTTCATTTTTCTTTTCCTTCTTTCCTTCCCTCTTTCATTCCTCATAGGCTTTAGAGCGAGATGGTTGAAGCAACAAATTACTTTTCTTCTTTCTTCCAATCATTTATTCATTCTTTCCTCCTCTTCCTCTCTTCTTCCCACCCCTCTCTCTCTCTCTCTTTTCTTCCTCTCTCTGGATGGAGGGAGGTTGGGAGCGTTAGCAGCACAGTGAGGATTGCAGCAACAATTACATGTGAAATTAGCCTCGCCTCATAGCCTGCAGTGTAATTCCAGCCTTCTGAGGCGTGGCAAAGTCATCTGTCTCTAATTAAAGATTCTCTCTCTCTACCTCCCTCCCTCTGCTTCTCTCCATCTCTCTCTCTCTTCCTCTCTCTCGGGTTAACATTCATCTTCATTCATCCCTCCTTCTCTCTCTCTCTCTCTCTCTCTCTCTCTCTCTCTCTCTCTCTGGAGGTGGAGGGGGTGGGAAGGTGTGTTTCAAAACCTAATTCACTGCAGGTCACAGTTTTTAGCAGGTAAAATAAATTATTTCCTATTTTTCACTTTATTTTTCATTTCTCGTTTTTCTTTCCTTGGTGATTTTTTTTTCATTTTTAGTGCTTTATTCTCTCCTTTTCCCCTCTAAAGAATTTTTATGCTGCCAATTTGATTTGACAACTTTCTCAAAGTTCAGTTTATGTTTTGAATTTATTGTATTTTTTTAAAATTAATCTGCCTTCTTTTCTTGCTTCTCTATAATCATGACAACATTATTTTTATTATTGTGAGTTTTGACATTTGACTTTTAGTTATTTTTTTTTAAGTTGATTGTAGAAAATGTCACCAATGTAAACCAGTTGAAGGTAATTGTGTAATAATCGTGTCCTTCAAAGTAACATCTGTTTTTTGGACTCACTCTTTGATAATTAAATGATTCCATATTTGACGATGAAACAGCAACATAACAGAAAATTATATCATAGTTAGAATAAAGAAAATATGAAGAAAGAAGGAAACACAGAGAGAGAGAAGGAGAGAGAGAGAGAGAGGAGGATATAAGACTGAAGCCATCTGCGTGTTTCTCAGGCATGACTGTGTGTGTGTGTGTGTGTGTGTGTGTGTGTGTGTGTGCTCAGCTTCCTGTTGAGGTTGCGTACTGCTGCCCTCAGGGTTTAAGATGGAGAGAGAGACACACTGAGGACAGACTGTGAATCTACTGATTGTTTTCAGTGGCGTTGGATCCATTACAGCTATGACACTGTCAGTTATATGAAAAGGTTGGATGGTCGTCACTGACATCTAGAAAGCAGCAGCACACCCGTGTCTTCATTCAGGAGGCCTTCCTATCTAAGTTAGTTATTTAACAGCCTCAGCTGAGCTCAGAGCTAATAACCATGACATGAGGCCACAGAGCAGACTGGCTTTAAAAGTTCCTCGTACAAACGCTGAACTGGAACAGACTGGTTTCCAGTACCATGCACTTCACTACTGGAATAAACTGCAGCACCGCTTAAAGTTAGAGACACTGGTTCCTCATAATGTTTGTGAGTGTGCAGGATGTTTTGGGGATGATTCTGTCTATTATTCTTAATCTCAATGAGATTTCCTGAATAAAGCTTAATAATAATTTATCTTTTTGTTTTTTACCTTTACATATTTGGGAAGTTTTACTTCTGCAGTTTACACACATTCACCCCTGAAAGCAGCCCAGTACACTGGTTTAGTATCCTGCAGGTCCAGGGATTGAACCGGCGACCATTTAGTCAAAAGCTAACTTCTCTAACCTTTAGGTTGGATTTAAAGTTATTCAGTGTAACATCTGTGTTGTAGTTTAAGCCAATGTTTGACTCGTGTAGGGAAAACTTTATGTTCTTATTGTGTTTTTAATTCTGGTTGTCAGGTTCTCCAGAACAGCGAGCCTTTACTGAAAAACATGACTGATAAAAAGTTTCTCAGCGCTTTTGAACTCTACAGTTTCCACTTGTGGCCCCTCTGGTCTCGACTCCTTCACTATTATACATTTTGACTAATTGTCTGTGGTAAGGCTGTTATGTATGTTTTGCTGTTTATTCCATAATAAGTTTCTGTTATTACCAAAGTTGTTTTTTTCTGTTATTCACTACACATCATATAACATCAATGTCAATAACAATTTATTTTTACTGTTCGTTTTAAATGCCAGTATGTTGTGTGTGTGTATTTGTTAGCTGTCGTGACGCCCCGGGCTGCCTTTGCTTGGTTTTCAGTCCTTTCTCTATTATGTCTTATATATGACGTCTGAGTTATGACTCTGAGAAGAAGGCGTGAGTCGGCTCGAAGGGTTAAACTGCTTTTATAGATAAAGTTGTATTGTTTTTTCTCCGTATCTGTGTGTGTGTGTCTCTGTGTGTGTGTGTTAATCAGTTCAGTGTCTCTCCTTCTGGTTTGGACCCGAGATAACCAGACAACCAGTGAAAACACACCCTCTGTGTGTGTGTGTGTGTGTGTGTGCAGCCTCAGACAGAGCTTCTCTGTCACACCCTCACTGATTGGTTTTGGAACCCAGTTAATGAGCAGGTGTGTGTGTGTGTGTATGTGTGTGTGTGTGTGTGTGTGCAGCCCAGCGTTTCATCAGAGCACCATGGGCTATTTGAAATGAGAATTTAGCGGCAGGGATGCACACACACACACACCCACCCACACACACACACACACACACACACACACACACTCCTGATAGCCACTGTAATTAGTTGGACTCCACTGGAACTTGCCACAGGGAGGGAGAGAGAGAGAGAGAGGAAGAGAGAGAGAGCGAGAGAGAGAGAGAGGAAGACATCTGTGATGACTTAATGAAATGTTTTCAAATGATATCTTGAATGAAATTTTAGATTCGTGTCATATATCCCTCCACTACACTTCCTGTCCTCTTTTTCCTCTCATGTAAGTCAAAGTAAGGTTGGAGAACAAACTTGATGAGCAGAGAGGTGTATTTATTGGCCAAAGCACCATTCGGATGGGATTAACATCACAAAGGGAGGCGGGGAACGAAATATTCACTGTGCTCCTCTAATTTAACGGACGGGATTTAACCGTCAGGAAATTACAGGATCGGGTCTGTAATAGACGTGGTCACTGGACAAGCTGCAACTCACTCAAATCTGAACACACAGACGTGAAACACATACTGATGTCATTCAGTGTGAGGATATCATTATCTCCAATGTCCATCACCAATAAACCTCCACACAGGAAATCCACTTAGAAAGTTTTCTTCAGTATCACAGTGATCCAGTGACAGTTGTCTGTACATCCAATGTTACACTGCAAACAGGAGCTGCTAACAGCTGATTCAGCAGACTTTCAATGGAGACAATCTTCCAAAATGTAAACAAATATTGGCTTAAAAATGGGTCTGAAAGAGAATAGCAGTACCTAACTGTAGCCGACATTATAACAGCCCATTTGATGAGCTTTTATGGGGTTTTTCTATTGTTATATTAGTTTCTAAATAGACCTACATGTTGGAATTAGATCAGCAAAAACATTTTTATAGTAGCTAAAAGCAGAAGCAGGTGTTCCCGTGAAAGATCTACAAGGATGTCACTCCAGATGGGATTTAAATTACAGGAGGAGCAGCGAGTTCACTGAACAACAGTAGCAGCTGTACTCTGTCTACATACAGAGAGAGTCTGGGCTACAATAACTGACCGGCAGGTAAAGTTAAAATCATCCCACTTCCTGTCCGAATGGGGCTTAAGTCATCAAATAGCTTTGTGAGGCTGCACTTTGCTGGGTGGTTTGAGCTAAATGCTAATTAATGTTTAACAGGTATAATGTTTACTATGTTCAGCATCTTAGTTAAGTGTGTTAGCATGCTAACATTTGCTAATTAGTACTGGGAATGTCATCTATTTCACAGGTATTTGGTCGTAAATCAAGTCAAGTATTGGTCAAATTTTGACCTGATGATGCCACTAGATGAAAAGTTGAAGGATCACCAAAGTTATTATAAATCCTCCTGAAACCAAATTTCATTAAAGTTCATCCAAAAGTTGTGAGGAAATTTCATTCAAAACCCACAATGTCAACCTCAAGAGGAAAAAGGTCAGGGGGCCAAAGTTGTTTCAAAAAGAGTAAAACACTGCTGAAGCTGTAAAGTGAAGTTAATTTATTTGTCTCAACTTTTTACAAATGTGACTTAAAGAGCAAAGACTGAAATCAGCTGATTCTGAACAGCGTCTGATTGATCGAAGCATCTCTAATGTTGTTTTCTCTTACTTTCTCCTACAGTTTCACCTCCGGCGGGTTTTCATTTTTAATTTAAACTTTTATTGATACCAAATGTGTTTCTATACGATAAAGAGACATCAAATGTGTGTGTGACTGTGTTTTCACTTTGTCTGTGTGTGTGTGTGCTGCATATTATGTCCATGCTTTTATGTTTCCCTGTGCATTTTTATTAGCTGTGTGTGTGTGTGTGTGTGTGTGTGTCTTAATCAAAATATTACCACGGTCAGTGAAATGCCACACACACACACACACACAAACACACACACAAACACACACACAAACACACACACACACACGCATGCTACACTTCTTGGAAATGAGTATTGGCTCCGCCTACTGTTGGGACTCGGGGCCAGAACCTTGATCATCTATTGGCTGAACTACAGGGGCCTTGATGTGTGATTGGTTGACAGAAGCTACCAGGTCTGATGCTTGTTTCATCTCCCTGTACACCCTCAAACACACACACACACACACACACACACACACACACACACACACACACACCATCTGGATACACACCAACAATCAACAACAAGAAAGTGAGAATGAACAGAGCAAACATACACACATGCACATAAAACAACACGCACACACATACAGGGATATAAACAGAAGAAAGGATGGACAGTGGGACTGACGTGGGAAACAAACAGACAAAACAACAAACAAACAAACAAATTTCTATTATGAGAAAGATGAAAGAAAGAGAGGCTAAAACAAGTTCACTCACACAAAACAAAATCAAACACAACAGTTATTATGAGGTGTAACTCTAAGCGACAATCTGTATATGTGAAGTTCACAAAAATATCTGGATTGTGATTCACACCTGAAGTGAACTCAAAAGCTGGAACAGCGACGGCTGCTGTTCACTGTGAATGAGAACTGCTTCTGCAGCCCGGTGGCCCCGACTGAGCTCCAGAGAATCAAAAGGTGTTCAGCTACACTACAGCCCAAAGTGAAGAAAAGCTCAACGACGGTGGTCTAACTTTAAGGAAGTCCCAACTTTAACCCACCACATGTTTCTCTGACCTGAACAAAGTGATCATTTTAACCCAAACTAGACCTTAACCACAGCTGTCACATCATCAAACATCAGTACTGTTTAACAGTGACGTGTGACAGTTTTGGAAAGAACAGCCAGAAAACGCTGCTATGTGTTGTTCTGGAGTCACATGATCATTTTATGACTGAACTATGACCAGGAAGCACTTCTTGTTTCTTTGACAGCGTGGGAATGTGACACCTGACATGTAGGCTGTTATAGGAGGTTTGTGAATAATATATTTATCATAATAAGGTGTACAGAAGAAAAAAGCATCAGTAATAATGTTGAGTATTAAAAAAAAAAAGAAATACCACAAGCACATGTTACTTGGCAGCAGATGAAGGTCTCAGGATACAAGAGTCTTTTCACCTTTTTAAATCATGAAACACTTTCCACCTGTTCCACAAATTGGAAAGATTCACAAAAAAAGTTTGAAAATCTTTGGCCCAAATTTACTGGTGTGAACGGGTGCTTGTAAGACACACACACACACACACACACACACATATCTGTATCAAAACACACAAACACACTCCTCTTCTCCTTCCTCCCTCCTTTCCAAGGTTGATAAGTGCCTCCATCTAACATCACAATAAACAGTAGAGCCCCGGCCTGCCAAGCCTGCCTGCAGAAACAACTGTCAGCCCAGCTTTCCTTTTCCGGAGGACGCACACACACACACACGCACGCACGCACACACACACACACATACACAATCTTCTTTCTCACTCTTTCTACACACCACACACAGACAAACGCACACACACACACAGACAAACGCACACACACACACACCTCCGAAAAGAACAACTTTTGTTGGGCCCTGGCGTTGCTATGGTTACAGGGTTGAGTCCCCCCAGCATTCTAGGGGAGAACAGCGAGGTTCTTTAACGGTCACATGGAGGAAGAAAAAAATGAGGGGGTTTAGAGCTTTTCTGCAGCCTCCTGCACACACACACATACACACACACAATCACAGAGGCAGCCATGGTAAACACTGGGGCAAATACTGGGAAAACAACCATATATTTCCAAAATGTTAAGTAATAAAATGTACCTAGAATTAAAATATGGACATAAAATAGCAACGTTTGGGCCTTTGAGCACATTTTAGTGCTTTGCTTTAGTGTTTTTTACAGTGTAGTATGGTGTATTTTGCTTATAGGGGATGTATATTTATATTCTGGGGCTCTACTGGAATATCTTTGCATGATTTCCAGTTAAAAACTCCTTATTTATCTTATACTGGCCCTTTATGCAGCCCCTCAGTTCAGCCTCTGTCTGAAACAGGCCGTTTTAGCTCCTGTCTCTTTAAGACCCCCCTCCTGATGAGCCCGCTCTGTTCTGATTGGATAACTTCAGGCTACGTAAACAAACAATAGTAGTCGGATTTCACGTCTTTTTCTCCTTTTTTACTCGAGGTGGAAACTTCTGAAATCCATCAGTACATGTTGGAGCTGAATCTGACCCGAAATATGAACGTGGACAACGTGAAACAACCTCAGCAACGAAGATTACAGATGTCCATACTATGATTACTCATCTCATTGGTAAGGCTGCAACAATTAGTCGATTAACGGATTAGTCAATCAACAGAACATTAATTACCAACTATTTTGATAATGGATTAATCGTTTTGAGTCATTTCTAAGAAGAAAATTTCTCTGATTACAGCTTCTCACATGTGAATGTTTTCTGGTTTCTTTAGTCCTCTATGACACTAAACTGACTATCTTTGGGTTGCAGACTGCTGGTCGGGACAAAACAAGATATTTTTCACAATTTTCTGACATTTTATAGACCAAACAAGATTAATCGAGACAATAATCGACATATTAATTGATAATGAAAATAATCGTTAGTTGCAGCTCTACTCGTCGGGAAAGTAAAACAAACAAACAATTGAAGCGTTCAGAGCAGCTGGAGCCTGGGTTCAGTCTTACAGGGAGCATTTTATATATATGTTCACCTCACGTTTTGGAACTTTGACCATGTTTAACATCTAATATCATAACAACATATAACTGAAAGACAATCACAAAAAGCAGAATATGTACTTGTCAGCCACAGTTTAAAATAAAAAGGTCTAAAACAGCCCCAACAAGCTACAACCAGTGTGAAAAATAAAAATAACCATATACTGTATGTGCGGCTTATGGTATAAAAGCCTGTCTGTGTAAGTCTCAGTGGTGGAGAGGGAGAGAAACAGTACAAGAAAGCGACCTTGGACTGGGCGAGGAGATGCTGTCGAGCTCCACATCAATATTTTAACAGGAGAGTTGACACGTCAAAAAAAAAAAAAAAAAAAAAAAAAGAAAGAGAAGAAGAAGAATGCCCAGCGATTCCAGAGTCATCTAAAATTCATGCATGCATCATCGCCGCCATGAATATTCATACGGAGATGAATATTTAAGTGCGACTCCTATAGAGAAATTAGGTTCATCTTTACACTTATCAATAATTCGCAGGCCAGGTGAGTCTCATTGGCCGCTAAATAAATCATGTCTGCTCACACACACACACACACACAGGCACAAAAAAAGAAAAGTTGGGAAGACAGAGAGAGAAAGAGTGGAAAACAACACAAATTTACACGTGTGTTGCTTTGCAGCAGTGCCTTCTGGGTAAGAAGAGAATGAGATGTCAGCAGTTCGATCCCTAAAACCCGAGCGTGTGAGCAGCATGACAGTCGACACATTACCGAGTGTGAAGATGTATGTGTGTGTTTTTATGTGTCTGTAAGTTTATTTCAGTGTGTTTCCAACGATTCTCGCTTGTTTTATTGTAACAATCCAAACGCTAACATTTCTTCCAAGCTCAGAGATGATGTTTCAAAGCTCAAACTGTTTTTAGTACTTTCAGTGGAGCTGGCGACACGGCGCCATTCATGGTAATGTCAATAAGTTGGTCTGACGGATCACAGTGAAACTGTTTGAACTGAGATTCAATTTTTAATAGACAATTATGATCCCAAGAGGATAAGTCCTACTGAAGACCAGTGTAACACCTGACACTGCATACAAAGACTTTTCTGATTTATTAGCTATATCAGATTTTTTATTTGTTTCATTGATTTATAAGAATTTACAAAATGCGTTTTTTTGCATTGGACACAAGTGGAATAATCTCACATCGGGATGATTATCACATTTGTTTTGATAAAAAACTATAAAATACTTTTTAAGATGTGATTTCTACTGTTACAGTACTGCTACAACAAATATTTTTTTTCAATATGCCTTTGATTTCTCTATCAGTGTCTGCACTCCCATCTCTGTGTGTGTGTGTGTGTGTGTGTGTGTGTGTGTGTGTGTGTGTGTGTGCTTGGTGAATGTGAGCTCTTTAAGTTTGATGTGAATTTAAACCAGAGGTAATCTGAATTTAACTTGGGGTATATTGTTTACATTTAAAGAGAGTTAGTGCTATAACATAACAGTTATTGAAAGATTATATGAATGGTTAAGTACACTAAATATTATTTCATTGTTTATTTGGGAAGTAAAGAGAGAAGTTCATGTTTTTATTGGAGGTATTTACACAGTAGATATTAATGACAGTTCGTTAAAGGAGTGATACACCTATTTTATTGCAGTATCTAATTCATCGAAGGAAGGTTATAGTGCATAGTTTTAATACAAGGGTTAAGTAAAATAGAGTCTAATAAGTGTGTTACAGCTCATTAACAGTGAATAAAGGGACCCAAGACAAATAAAATCAAATCTAAGTATTATTTGTTGTACATTAAGTTGGTTGATTTAAAGAACTCAGGGCCCTTCCCTGATTAGACTAGAGATAGGTGGGCTACATACCTACTGTATATAATTCAGCTGCTGATCATTCTCAGTAAATTTTACATCCACTAAATCTAAATGGCCTGACTCCAAACCTGCTTTCATCAGTTTATTGCTGAACTCAAGCAGATTGGCACCTTAATCAAAGACTGAAGCTTCATATTAGCTTCAGATAAACTTTGAAATCCATGTTTGCACAGAAGGAGGACTGTGGATTTTGTCCCCCATCACTTCCATTGTAAGTGCATTATGAAGGGATCTTCTAATGGTCAGTATGAACAGGAGGAATGATTACAGCAAGAAAAACAGGTTTCACTCTTCATTTAGGCTCCTCACTGTTGTTTAAAGACAGACTTGAAAATTGCAAACCCGTCCTTTAAAGGACTCCTCTGGCTTGTTTTTGTATGACAATTGTTGTACCTCTTTGTTGTAAATGATGAAAGTTTTTTGGGGGAAAAAAGAATTAAAGTAAACACAGAGAAACTTCGCCCCCTCCAGGAAAGAAATATGAAATCAGCTTTCTAGTGTCACTCTGAGCATACATCATTCTTCACAGTGAAGCTCAAACATCCCAGTGAACTAACCACTCAGTCTTACACTGATGGAAGTTGTACGTTTTGTGGGGAGCTCAGAGAAACACTGCTACATTTATTTTGGTCTTGCCTGCATACAAAACAACTGTGGAGTAAAGTGCCATTATTCATTGCTGATATTATCTACCTTCACTTTACATGAAAAAAATGTATTGTTTGGATTCACTGAATATGACAAGAATCTCTGCTCACACTTCTATTTAATTCATTTGCTTATTATTTTGACCAAATATTATATTCACAAATCAAAATTCTTAAAGTCCCCCTCCGCTCAAAAATATGTTTTTATTCCTGTTTCTTCAGGAAAAAGCTTACAATAAAATGGGATTATTTGCTTTCTGTGTGAGTTTTTGAGGAGGTTAACTACAGCTGAAGTGCACTGAAATGACTGAGATGGTGTACCAATGTTTTACTGCCTTTGTGTGCTGTCAGAAATATTAAATTACAAGCTGAATGTACGTAGTTGTTGAATTGACAAAGTACGGTAAACTGGGAGTTTGGATGTGATGTTCTGGTGGGCTATTTTTTGAGGAGTCTGGCAGACAACATTTAAGCAGTTTCACCTGTTTATCTTAATGCAAATGCACACACTCTTAAACATTTATTTGTCAAGCATTGCTGTTTTAATATATAAATCAAAAAGAAATAAAATACTCAGTTTCACATCTATTGTATGGTAATAACGATCAAAAGAAAAGCTTTCAAAGCCATTTTGTTGTTATTTAAACTGTTAAACTGTTAAATTGTTAAATTGACATAATGATAAGATGTCTCTCGATTGTGGTAAAATAATATATATAATATATATTAAGCAACTATATTATGCAATATTTAAATTCTTTGATCTGTAGAAATTGTTTTTTGAACAATAGCTTGTTAAGTCAAGATGCTGCAAGATACTGTTGGATAATTTTTAGTGCACAAATGTAAGTTTACTAAAAGACTTTAATTCTTAACAAGATTTTGGTGAACAGCTTAAAATGACATTAAAACACACTGGTATTTCTAAGTATTATGAAATGATTTATTGTGTATGTGTGGGTGTGTGTGTGTCGAGGTCAGTTATTCCACTTCTTATAACTCTAATTTAAGAGGAAATGCTTCAGACATTAAAAATACATTTCAATATATTTATTGTGGGAGGAAACCGAAGTACTCGGAGAAAACCCACGCCTGCACAGGGTGAAACACCACACAGCAACAAGAGCCTGTGTTGCTGTGAGGCCACAGTGTTAACCACTGAGCCACTGTGCGGCCCTGTAGACTTCTGACAGCGGACATTGCTGCAATGCTGCAAGCCTCCTCCGCCTGCAGCTGCTGATGTGTTGCTTTAGGCGAAGAGTATCACCAGAAGGAAGGTGACCAGACCAGCTATAGTGACTCCGGCAGCCTTGAGCGCATCTTTCCAGAAAGGGCAGGACTCTGCTTTCTTTGCAATCTTCACAGAGAGCTTTTCGATGTGAGTCTGCAACGACTTGATGAAGACTTCCTCCACAACTGGGTCTTGTAATAATATTACAGACCCCAGCAGGTGCCTTGCACAAAGCTTCTTTGTCAGGTCTTTTATCACAGCCTTGCAGACTTTCTTTGTGCTCTTCATATCCGGGCAGAAGTCTTCAGACACAGTGAGTCCCATCATCGTCTGGTCCACCAGTCTCTTTGTGTAGGCGACACACTCCTCCTTGCTCTGGTTCTGGAGAGCGTCACACTTAGTCAACACTCTTACTGTGAGGAAGGTGACGAACAACCGGAGCTTGTTCTCAGTTTCAGGCTCAGTTTCAGGCTCACGAGAGGCAGATGGATCAGCAGACTCTGTAATTGTGTGTTGTTGGTCCACTGTGTTTTCTTTCTGTAGGGTTGTCACTGGTCTGTCTTCAGTGTTTTCCATCTCTCTGGTTGTCACTGGTATATCTTCAGTGCTTTCCATCTCTCTGGTTGTCACTGGTATATCTTCAGTGCTTTCCATCTCTCTGGTTGTCACTGGTATATCTTCAGTGCTTTCCATCTCTCTGGTTGTCACTGGTATATCTTCAGTGCTTTCCCATGCGAAGATTGTCACTGGTGTCTGTTCAGTGTCGTCCATCTCGCTGGTTGTTACTGGTATATCTTCAATACTTTCCCATGCGAGGATTGTCACTGGTCTGTCTTCAGTGTTTTCCATCTCTCTGGTTGTCACTGGTGGATCTTCAGCGTTTTTCATCTCCAGGCTTGTCACTGATGTATCTTCGAATACCGTAACGTTATCTGTTCGTTGCTCTTCCATAGACCTCGATGCTCACAAATGTCTGTGGTTTTATCTTCAGATATTCTGCCAATATGAAGGCTGCTCATGTGTCATGAAGATTCTAGAACACTGACCTTTGATACATCACAGACATCACAGACATATATTAGAACACAGATGTCTGTTCTCTCACACACACACACACACACACACACACACACACACACACACACACATCAGATAATGGTCACTTTTGGGGACATTACATAGACTTACAGTAATTTCCTGTCCTGTAGACTTACCCTAACCCTAACCTTAACCACTAACCCAAAAATCAGCTTTTTCCTAGTTGGGGACACGGCTTTTGTCCCCAATTGGACAAGCTGTCCCCAATTAACTGGTCCTGAGTCTGAAATTTGTCCCCGAAAGTAGCCTATGACACACACACACACACACACGACAGGAGAGGACAACACAATGGAAATAAACATTTAGCTTTGCAGTTATTTTGTAAAGTTGTATCTTGTAAGAAACAATATTAGAGATTAGTCCCAAAAACTATAATATATAATAAAATAATATAAACTAAAATATAATAAATATATAAAATGATTGAATTTTGGTTCATACATTCATCATTTTACAATGATGAATGTATGACCCCCGGGTTTGGATCCCCTGGACTTGAAGCTG
Organism: Scomberomorus guttatus; assembly: GCA_038419695.1. Lineage (NCBI taxonomy): Eukaryota > Metazoa > Chordata > Actinopteri > Scombriformes > Scombridae > Scomberomorus > Scomberomorus guttatus. Next base: position 2,606,308 of record CM076455.1, read on the forward strand.
TAGAAATGTCAAAGTGTTTCAAACTTGCTCCACCTCAACCAGCTACGACAGTGAAATGCTGCTTACACAATGATGCTTCACTATTAACAATTTAATAATGTCATAGCCTATATATAATGTCACAGGGGCAATTGTTTTTGCAGAACAAGTGCTTTTAATTTTTAGCTGTATTTATACACTGTGGTATTGGAACTTTTACTTTAGCAAAGGATCAGAGTACTTCTAACAGTCAATGAAAGAAACTTCGTTCAACAGACTTGTGGAAACTGAAAAATGAGCTGATTTCTGAAAGTTTCATAATAATTTGTGTCTGATTTTGTTTTCTCAGCCTTGACCTGATTATATGAACACAATTCAAGTCCGAATCAGTCAGAATTCCTTCACAGATGGAAGGTACCACTCCCACCTAAAGAATATGCTATGCTATTGTTTTATGCAGTTCCCACAGGTTTTTGTCAGTTTTTAAGGAATTGTAATCTCACAGAGACTAACATTATTAGCTCAAAGCACATTTTTATATGGAGATATTGATATTTGGAATAAACCATGCAGTAAAAGACACATCTGAAATGCTTTGAACTGTGTTACACCTCCTGCAGCAAAATTCTTTTTGGTCTTCTATCTATTGGATTTTTTACAGGGGAAAAAGGCTTGTTGTATTCAACATAAATACTGCATTAGTAATAAAGTTAACAGTTATAGTTAAAGATCCTTCAAGATTTTACATTGAATTTACCCTGTAAAAGAAATGTTTCTTCAGAAGTATTTGGGCTAAATATAGATAAGATATGCCTGTTTAGAGAAATGATTTCTCATTTGTTTTTTCACTGTGCTCATTCAAATGTATTTTGGATAGATATGCAAAATTTTATAAATAGGAAAATTGGTACTAATGTGCAGATAGATGTATTTTGTGTTCAGTGGGTGGATAGCAATATTACCTGTAGCCAGGTTAAAAATACCATACATTATAATAAAGTTTATGTTAAGAGAAAGTTGATTAAGGTTAAAAGATACATCATAAATGTTCAGCGCTGTGTTTACACACTAATATGTAGCTGGTCTCAGATTATCTACCAGACAGTCTGTATACGGATACTCAGTCTACATATCAGCCGGAGATATTTCTACTCGAAGTTTGTTAAACAGTTGTTCACTTTGTCGTTTATTAGGTCATTAGCTCAACGAGTGAGTTGTTAGCATTCATTAGCTCAGTGAATGGACTCATAGCTAATATAACTAACACACATGTGGTGTGTTAGCATTCATTAGCTCAGTGAATGGACTCATAGCTAATATAACTAACACACATGTGGTGTGTTAGCATTCATTAGCTCAGTGAATGGACTCATAGCTAATATGACTAACACACATGTGATGTGTTAGCATTCATTAGCTCAGTGAATGGACTCATAGCTAATATGACTAACACACATGTGGTGTGTTAGCATTCATTAGCTCAGTGAATGGACTCATAGCTAATATGACTAACACACATGTGGTGTGTTAGCATTCATTAGCTCAGTGAATGGACTCATAGCCGCTGTGTAGCTAACCCAGCTAATGCTACAGGCTTCAGTTCATCGTTTTCAACACGGAAACCCTGAAGATTTACCAGCTCGTGCTATGAACTACTGAGTCAAAGCTCAGAGAGACTTTTCACTGCACGGACTGATCCCGCCATCTGTGGACTTCAGTGTGTCATCCTGTTCCTGCCCTGAGACCACAGACTGGTATAAACTGCTGATTGGATATCAGACTTGATGAAGGTACCACATTTTATTTTGTTGCTCTTCTGAGCGGCCAACTAGTGTTGGGCCTCTCCGTTCCCAAGCATCGAGTCAGGTCTGCAACTGGGGGTTTTATTTTATTTTAAAACCTGCCGGCTTGTGTGTGTGTGTGTGTGTGTGTGTGTGTGTGTGTGTGTGTGTGTGAAGGACAGAAGAGGATGACTCAGATCTCTAATCGTAACACATGCTGTTCTTCTGTCTGACTCATTTGGCTGCAGTGAAGTTATTACACAAACACACACACAGACACAAATCCTACTCTCTGTCTCGCTCTCTCTCTCTCACACACACACACACACAGTCCTCTATGATATGGTTATGAGGGAGGCTATGCCTTGTAATCTCATTCTCCTTGGTAAGGATGAAGACCGTGTGTGTGTGTGTGTGTGTGTGTGTGTGTGTGTGTGACTGGCTGGAAAAAGGGGATGGATGGGATGGAGGGAGGGATGCAGGAGACAGCCCGATTGATGGATGAATGAAGGATGCTTCCTCGCTGTTTCCACATATTTAGACATTTTTATAAACAGACAGTCCTCTGTGCTCCTCCATGATGAAGGCAGAGGTGGCTGATGGGAGATTTGTGACACTGAACAGAGAACATTTGTTGTGTGTTACAGCACCAAAAACTTTATAACCATTTCTCGACATCGATGTCACTGTTGTACTGATGTCGCCATAATGGGACCCAGTTTATCTCCCAAAGTTAAGAACAGTTAACGAGAGAAAGTGTCGACCTTACTGTTCTATCAATGTAGATACTTTTCATATTTTTATTGCCTTAAAGTGGCTGTAATTGATATTTTTAATAATAACAGCAAGTTTCAGCTCATTGTTTATCTGTCTGGCTGCAGCTGTACTGTTTTGGTTCACTCTCAGCGCTCTCATAGCGTCGTTTTGGGCCGCAGCAGGCAGCTGTTTGCAGAGAAAAAGCTGTAAAAAGCCACTGTACACTACCTGCTCAGCACCAAACAGCAAACAGACAGTTAGCTGTAGACTAGCTGGTGAACATAGTGGAGCATTTAGCAGCTAAAGAGCCAGATATTTCCCTCGGGAGTTGGTAGAGAGCAGAAACAGCTAAAAGAGAGTGAATATTGGACTTACATTCACCAGGTGGACAGAAATACAATTCTAAATGAATGATAATGTTGCTCCATAACTGCTGTATGTGAAAACAAGCAACTGTTTGCTAACAAGTTCAACATATCAACTTTAAAGCTGATGATGTGTCAGGTTATCTTGTTTCCGTTGCACCAAAGTGGCTAAAAAAAATTCAGCTAATGTAGGTTTAAAGAAAAATGTGTTATACGCCTTATGACCAATCACAGCTTTGTAGGCGGGATTAAGAATATGAACATAATTCTCTACATAGACACTGAGCTACATACCTGAAAAATAACGACAGAAAAACAGCCACGAAAACGGAGAGAAGTGAGGATGAGATCAACTCTGTTGTACAGGTTGTTGTAAGTCGACTTACAGAAATAACTCTTGAAGCAGCAAATATATTCAATATTGTGATAAAACTTTATGTAGCAGCTGCTGCAGCTACTTCTGTGTCCACTGAAAATGACGTAGGTGGGACAGTTTGGGTTAAAATACCCGGTTTTGTCGCCACAAAAACGCCACAAAAATACCTAGTTTTGTCAGTTGAAACGTGAAGCGAGCAGCGGTCTCAAACAGTGGTCTCTGCTGCTTTCTGCCACAACTCTCCAGCGAACCACCCAACCCGCCTCCTCCTAACATGGAAGTGAGCTCATAAAGATGTCGTCTGAACTACGTCACTTTCCCTATGATATGTATTGTAGAAATGTTGATATACTGCGTATTAAACGTAGAGATTAAACTTATCCGTGGTTTGCAGAAACGTACGATGCCAACATTTTATTCTGGCGACTGGGCTGTAAGAGGCCATGTTGGAGGCATAAAGGAAGAGTTACTGGAAGCCGAGTGAATCATGGAAAAATATTTTTTTACACGTGCAAAAGGGCTTCTGGTATGTGAAACCTTTTTGTGCGCTGCGAGGTTTGTGAGTCACAGACAAACAGACGGAGAGTCAGAAAGAGCTTTAGAGAGCTCGTCCTACCTTGAAGAGATGGTGTCTCTGCTCTTCTGACATCATCAGCTGGTGACTGTCTGTTACCATGGCGTCCATGTCCATAAGCCAGTCCCACAGCTCCTGGTACTCGGCCTCAAACTCCTGCAGACTGAAGACAGCGAGAGAGATTATTGAGTCGAATTATTTTTATAATTCAATTTTTCTTCTTGCTGTTATTAATATTGTGTTTCCAACATGATGTACTCTCTGTTATTGTTTCTTGTATTATTGTAATGCTGTTCTGTCCTGCGGCGGTGGGAGACATATGCATCTTGTTATGTTGATAAAGCATGAAGCTAAAAATGCAGAGTGAAATGAGAGAGAGAGAGAGAGAGAGAGAGAGAGAGAGAGAGAGAGAGAGAGAGAGAGAGAGAGAGAGCACAAAACAGACAATCAGCCGTTTTCAACCTGCTGTTTGAAGTAAAACTGAAATCTTCTTGTGATGCTACTTTTGCCATTTTTACAGGTGAACCATAAATACAGGTTGTAACAGAACATGACTCAGCTGACACCGACTCTACTTTGTCAAAGGTTATAGTGCTATCAGCAATATGTAAGCAGGTGGAGGTAAAGATGAGATTCAGTGCAGCGTTCTGGATTGCTGCAGTTTAGAAGGGTTTTTTTTTGTTTTTGTCATCTTTCTAGATCAAATGTTTCCAAAGGGACATAGAAGCTCTCAACAGTTAATTTCACTTATTGTGAGAGCTTTTAAAATAATGTTGAGAGATAAATTCAAAGCCTGTGGTTGTATATCACCCTTACTGAACCTGTGTAAATGTATAAATGCAGGTTTGTGAATGTGTAGAAAAGGTTTGTAGAAAGGAAACTGAGGATGTCTCTATTAAGTTTGTGCACACATTGTATTTAATGAGGTTACACAAAGGCTGAGAAAAAGAAATGTTTATGTGAACATCTGACTACAGATATGAAGCAGAAAACTGTGTAAAAGTCTGCACTTAAAGTTTCCAAACTGTATGAGACCCTGAAGCAACATCCTGCTGCACACACAACACTGTGAGGACGTCAGATATATTTAATACATTTAATACATTTTGTCACATTTTTTGTAAAAATTACAAAAACTACTCGTCTGCTTTGCGTTTCCACCGCAAATTAACTGCACTTAGAAGTCTGGTGTTATTTGACCCGTGATCCACGTCCTCTCCTTCCTACCTTCCTCTTCACTCCCTCCTCATCCCACTCTGTTCTCCATCCTCATCCTCCTCCTTTACCCATCCTTCTTTCCACCTTATCGCTTCATCTGTCTGCACTTTTACTCCTCACCTCCTCCACTTCTTCTATCTCATTCTTCTTCTACCTGTTTCTCCTCCTGCGTCCTCTCACATCCTTCCCTCTCCACCTTACACCTCCACCTTCCTCCCACCTCCCTCCCTTCTCTTTTCCCCCCACATCCTCTCATCTTGTCTGGATTTTACTCTTCCTCCCTCAGACTCCCCTTTCCACCTCATTCCTCCCACTCCCGCCCTCCTGCCACCCCCCTCCTCCCCTGTCCTCTCACCTCCTCCTCCTCGACACAGGATCACATCAAATATTTATGCTGCTGGAACAGGGGCCGATTGCTCAAACACACACATTAATGTCAGCCGTTTTGTTAAGGTGTGTGTGTGTGTGTTTATGTATGTGTGTTTATTATTTATATATTCGGTGGTTTTCCGGTCTCGGCGGGGATCGCCAACATGTTTCTCAACATTAGCGGTGAAATTGTTTGGAATTCTCCGGTCGCCAACTCCGACAGTTTGACAGCTCTGTCAGGCCCACGGCATTTCTACCATCACACACACACACACACACACACACACACACACACACACACACACACACAGTATAACACACGCTAGTCAAACGAGCATGCACAAAGGCACACTTGCTTAAAGCGCAAACATGACACACATGAAAACAATGCCTCAGATACACAAAACAACACACACACACACATATAGAGCTGCTGATGATCACATGTACACACACATAGACACACACACACACACACACACAGTTACAATAAACACTAAAGAACATACAGCAATCTGACAAGCCATCAAAGTGGAGAATAAACTATGAATGAAATTACGGAAAAAAGAACCGAGACAAAAGAAAATATAATCACTTCCCATCTCTCCCTCTTTCATTCCAGTTAATCTCGGTGCAACAAAATGCAAACTCAACTGTGATCCACTTTGATGAAACAACATAAAACTCAACATGTACATGTTTGTACTTCTATACCTGTTCATACTATTAAAAGATCCCCTTCAAATGTGCTTTCAATGTAAGAGATAGGGGCCAAAATCCACAGTGTGTCCACACAGTCATTTAAAAGTAGATGTGAAGCTTATATGAGGCTTCAGCAGTCTGAGTTAGTCATATCAAGTGGATATCTGCCACATTTACAGTCTTTTTAGCATCAAATTCCCTCTTTGTGTTTCCTCGGACAGTGTTTCCCTGTTGAGCTGTGGTGGAAGTATAGTAACAAAAAGAGGGACTTTGGCACTAAAAAGACTGTAACGTTGAAAGATATCTACTGGATTTGACTCATTTGGACGCTGAAGCTTCATATTAGCTTCAGATAAACTCTGAAATCCATGTTTGCACAGAAGGAGGACTGTGGATTTTGTCCCCCATCACTTCCATTGTAAGTGCATTATGAAGGGATCTTCTAATGGTCAGTATGAACAGGAGGAATGATTACAGCAAGAAAAACAGGTTTCACTCTTCATTTGGGCTCCTGACTGTTGGTTTAAGACACACTTGAAAAATTGTGAACCCGTCCTTTAACCCTCAAACAGCTCTCTGAATCTTTAAAACACATTCTCACTTTAAATGATTGAGGATATTTTTAGAAAGTGAGGAGATTTATGAAAAAATGTCCTCAATTTGCAAAAACATATTCAATTTCTAAAAATGTCTCAACTTTCCCACAATGCTTCCATGTCCCAAAAAATGTCTGTTTCTAAAACATCTTCTACTTCCATAATCTCCACATTTAAAAAACAAAACAAAAAAAGTCTTCATTTTCCAAACATATCTTGTTTTCCAACATGTCTGTCCTCTACTCTACTCCATGTTCTTCTCTTGCTAGTCAGTGGTCTGCGGACAGTTCCTCCTCTTTTAGGCTACCGCTGTCTCCTCCTCGTCTCAGTCCCTCCATCATGTCCTCATCAGCCAGATATCGAAATGAAATGAAACTTCAATATCTTGCCCCTTCATCTTTTTCCTCCTCTTCCCGCCTTTTCATCCCATCTCTTCCCACTCCTCACACCCTCCTTGTCCTCCACTGTGAATGATTCTCAATAAAATAAAACTACACTAAACAGAGAAGAAGAAGAAAGCAAAGGAAGCGAGCGCTACTTCCTTCCCCTGGGGCGGCGTTTCTCATTATGCGCCGAGCGGAGCGGCCCTTTACTGACTCAGACAGATGAAGCAGATACAACACTCGCACAGATTGTTTTCTCTTGTCATTTGTCGTTTTCCCGCCACCCCTCCCCTCCTCTCTCCTGTTTCTGTCTTGTTCTCACACTAATGTTAACTAAACGCTTTGTAAAACAGGATATCTCGGGGGGGCTGGAAGACGAGAAAACAGACAAATCGGAGAGGAAGGAACGACGTGGCGGCACTGCGGGGCTGCGTTCGACACCGGGATGGTTACAGAGCGTTTGAAGTGTCAGGTTCGCTTTCCGTCACGCGGCGCTGACGGAGCGCCTGGTAGTGTTGCGACGAGCCATTCTGACATTTAGTCACTTGAGGAAACTTGAATTAAAGGAATGTATTATTCATTTCTAACTCATCATAATTCCAGTCAACACTGGATATAATGAAATGTTGTGGGCATTATGTGAATTTGTGCAAAATCGAAATGTTGGATCACTGCCACTAGTTATATTGACAGTTCACAAAATGAAAAAAACATTTTAAATGCTCACAATGTAATTAAAGTGAGTCCAGTATGTGTTTGAGTTTCCTTCCAGCTGTTGCACCTCTGACAGAACTTTTCCTCCTTATTTGTACTGATACCGTGTTATGTTCAGAATACACATCCATACTTTACACATTTGGATGCCTGTGTGTATGTGTGTTTACTACATGTATGACAAAACTTCACTGTAAACTGCTCTGCCCAGCAAACTACTATCAGTGCATAGTTGGTGCTTCATGTGCTTATTGAAATGATGGTTTGTGTGCACCGTCCTGACGCAAAAAAACACAATTTTTGAAGAGTTTTGCGTGAATTGTTTGCTTTTGTAAGAGATGTCTAATGTTTTGCGCCATGTCGGATGGATGGGAAGGATTGGGATTAGGGTTTAAAACACCGTGCTCGATAAAATTAAGATTATAATGGTTAAATCTGTGTTTTATTGCATTGAACGACAGACTCTATTAAATGCTGAGTCAGATATATCAGAGCTTTCCCAGTCGTAAGCAAGACTTGGAAGACGGAAACTCATAATTACGGTAACTCCAATATGACCAGAACATGACACTACCATGACTACTATCACCTACAATCAGCTGTAGAGTCACACAACAGTAATTTTTTCACATCTATAAGATGCTGTGCTGTGGATCACATTTTACACTCTGAACCGAGACACTCAAATAAAATGATGGAGGGTAAATATAATAGTACACATATATTAAATGTGTTACGTTGTTGCATCTTTGTGAATCAAAACACTATTTATTTTCTCAATATTGTTGTTTTTATTATTTAGTTTTATTTACTTGTTTTGGCATTTTTTTATCTTTGTTTTGAAAAGTGCTATTATTATTATTATCATCATCATTATGAGGAAGATGATGACCAAGACCAGGAGGAAAAAGAAGAGGAAGAAGAACAACGACACAAAGACGAAGCAGAAAACAAAGACAAACAAGAAGAAGAGGAAAAACACAAAGATGAAAAAACCAAGATGAAGACCGAGAGGAAGAAGAGGAAGAAGAGGAAGAACAGCAACATCACAAAGACGAAGAAGACAAAGATCACACAGATTAAGAAGAAAAAGAAGAACACAGCAACTTCCAACCCAAAATGTATTTTTAGAGCAATCAGGTTTCAGAGTGGACGTCTTGTTGCTGAGCTGTTGGTTAAAACACACACGTCTGCTCAGTCAGGCTTAAATGGATGGATTTACCATCATCCTCCACTTTCTACTTCTCTTTCTCTCGTTTCATCACTTACCAATTCTTTCTTTTCTCTCTCTCTCCCTCTCTGCTGCCTGCTACTGCAACAGCGATAGCGGCTGTAACTACTGTCTCTAATTCATCATCCTCCATACAGCAGGAGAGAGGGAGGGAGAGGAGGGAGACGGCAGAAGAAGGATTGTAGGAGAGAGAGGAGAGGAGGGAGGGAGAAGGAAGAGACGAGGAAAATTGGAAATAGGAAGGTGAGGAGAGAGGAAGGAGAAAGGGAGAAAGAGGAAAACAAGGGGAGAGAAGAAGAAGAAGAAGAAGAAGAGGAAAGGAAGGAATAAAGGAGCAAAAAGTTGGGAGAAAAGGACATTTAAAACAGGATGAAAGGATGCACAGAAGGAAAAAGCAAAGGAGAGAAGAGAAGAGGGGAAGATGGCTAGACTGAGGGAAGGAGAAAAGAGGAAGGAGATACAGAAAAGAAGGAAGGACAGATGAGGGGATAAAAGGAAGAGGGAAGCCCAGGAGGAAGAGGATGAAAGAGAAAAAAAAAGGAGGTGAGGTGAGGGAGGGAGGGAGGGAGGGAGGACGGGGGAGGGGGGTGGAGTGACAGAGTGAAAGGTTGAATGAGTCATATTGGCAGCCGTCACCTT